>CACVBM020000221.1:0-332866 GCA_902728155.2 Microthlaspi erraticum | reverse complement strand
GGAGAGTTACACAGAGCACGACTTGCTACACTTATCACAAGCGCCTTCAGGAACATCGACTTGAGCAGCATTGTCTCGATAAAGACGTCGTTGTTTAATTATAAAGAGTCGAAATTCATCTTTGGGTATAGGCTCTCCATCACCTTGTATGCTCTTCCAATACCATGCCCCGTTAACAGGTGGAACATTCTGATCTTCTGGTTTAACATCGTCCGGCACTACTACTAAGACATTAAAACTTGCATTGTTCAAACTTCCAAGGAAACTGAAGAATTCGGTCTTCTCCTTGTTTTTTGCAAGGACCATCACGCTTGCCGGGTTGTGACGAGGAGGATAGGGGCTGTTCACCGCCCACAAAGCTATATCCAATAGCATATCGTTCACTCTCCAATATTTATCACCTGAAAATATTGATATATATATATAAGATCAGGGAAATCAATTAAAGTAGACATGTGATCAACGATTAATAACTTAAATCAAGCAACGATTCATCTATAAGATTAGGGTTTTAATCAATCTTACTTCTCTGTACGAATGTGATTCCACCCTCGGCGGCTTCTTCAGGCGAGAGAGGATTCTTCTCTCCATAAACAGTGATCGATATGTCACCAATATAATCATTTTCCCTAAGAACAGATTCGACAATTTCACGAATCCCGCGACCCTCGGGGACGGGGAAATCATTCACGTCCCAGAACACGCCTATTTTACCAGCTGCCAAAACGGACAACGCATATAAACAAAACAAACGATGATTAGGAGAAAAAAAGTTTGATTCGATAGGCTTGTTTTAGCATGACACATGAAATCTAATACTACACAATTTCGAGCAAGAAATATAAAGGCACATCTTACCGGAGTAATCTCTATCGAAGGGATCGGAAAAAACTACTCTGGAGAAACCTCCAAGGGACATTGTGAGAATGAACAAAAATTAGGGTTCAGATCTATTTGGTCAAAGAGAGGCTAGATTAAAATTTTTGGGTTTTATAGGACCGGCTGCCAAAGAATTAACCGTTTTGACCGTACTCATTGATCGTAGATAATGTTATTTGGCACACTTTGAGGCTCAATAAACTACTACTTTGATTCAATCATATGATATTTGATAAGTTCCTATTTTGTCAACGTTATAGTATCTCTATTGCCCACAATCAGGAAATCTTATTTGGTGCCTATATAGTGAAAAGTGACATAATTAATATTTTCTCACTATTCGTTTATATCCAGGAAAAAGGTTCGAAGTCGGACCACTCGCTATGAAAATTAATTGTTTTATCATAGGAAATTGATTAGAAGAAAAGTGGTCCTGAAACCAAAATAACAAAAAAATGCTATTCCAAGGAGAGTTACACAGAGCACGCCATGCCATGCCTTATCCGCTTATCGTAACACAACAACCAACGAACGACCTCACCATTCTAGGGTAATATATATGTTTGGTTCGATATTGAATCTTACTGTCAGTTTTGGAAAACCTGTCATTGAAAAATGATAAAGAAAAGACGTTATCATCACGAAGGACCAAGCGAAAAAAAACTGAAAGAGATTGAAGCACAATATTAGTAACCTATAAGCAATCGTGACATTATGAAGCATTTTCTGTCGTTTTTCTAGTTAGGGAATACGGGATTAATTGTTTAAATAATTACTAAGGTGAACAAAAATTATTCGACACATGCAATATCTTGTGAGTGTGATCCTACTGTTTTTGTCATCGGTCGCGAGTTACTTGCTTGCATTTATACATGTCAATAATTGGAAAACGTACTTTTTGTTTTGTTTTTATCGTTCAAAAAGTAGTATCGGTTACGTAATGGTGACTTGGATATTAAATATACGAAGATTTTCTTTAGTTATCTGTTTTTCCTCAATTTGGTGAGAGACCACCATGGAGCTACCATTCTCATACAAATATCAACAATAGTTGAAAAGTGAAAAACAGAAAACATTATCAAAAAATTATGTAAGTATTTATAATATTGGAGAAACTCACACAAAAGTTACTATTTTAGGCTTTGAGTAGTTTCCATTTCGGGTTTGTGTTTGCTGAAATCTTCTAGTTTTTGGTGTAATTTCAGCATAAACCGGTTTCTATAGATTTGTTTGTGGATTAAGATAGATTCATCACTTCCAGTTTTAGTGTTATGCTTTCATCGGCTTACTTCTCTCTCGTGTTTTAGTTTTATCTTGTTTCCTTCATCATTTAGATTTTTTTTTTTTTTTGTGCAAACCCTTCATCATTTAGATTATGTTTCCCTTTTTTGGGCTTTGTTTCTTTTTATTCCGTCGCACTTCCAGTTTTAGTGGCCGTGGAACTCCGATTGGCGGCGGTGGGACCCACTAATTTGGTTCACTCAGCTAGTCAACTACTTGTATTTACCTTTTTTTACATTTACTGTCTGATTATTTTACTTTACCGAGGAAAAAAAGGAAAAGTTTTTTCTTCTTGGTCCAGAGTCTACTATTTGGTTCTCTCTCTCTCTTTTCACTCTTATCTCTCTGCAGCGTTTAATATCCTCTCTGCAACTTCGTCTCTCGATAATGGCGTTCTGATTTCTTCTCGCTATCTCCGTCGAATCGTCTTTGCACTATCTTCTCTAAGCTCAGATCTTCGTTTCGCAATTTCAGTGTTTATATGAATTGCTGAGACTCGTCCCCTGATTGCTTCATAAATTCGTCGAGATAACCTCAGTTTAGGGTTCGCTGCAGGCTTCAAGTTAACGGGAAGGTGAGAGATTCGATGGATCTTTTTTTTATCTGTGTTTGTTTATTCGATGTCTATAAACTTTTCCGCTTTTGGATTTTCTACAATATTTTATTAGAGAAGTTTCTGTTCATGTGGGGGTTTAAATTGTGTTTTTCTAATTGAAAATTTTGTTATTTGTTCTATTCATCATCCCCAGCAATTAGCTCCACAAATGGCTTACGTTTCTGGAATTAAGCTCATTTGATTTCACATATACTCTTCAGGTTGTTCTTTGTTTGGTGTGCTGATTTGTCCTGGTGGTTTTGCAAGTTGGAGAATTTATTAGTTTTGCTCTTGTTTTAGATGTGAAATGTGAACTACAGTGTGTATAGTGTGGGGATATGAACTATTTTGGTTCATTTGCGTACACTTTATGAAATTGTGATTATTTAAATGTGCTTGATTGGGATTTGGAACGCTATTAAACAATGTTGAGGGACTCACTTTCCATGCTTGTTGGTAATAAACAAATCACTGTGTAAAAATGCTTTTTCTTTATCATGCTAAATTGTATTGCTTTGACTGTTAGCTGACTGTTGGGCTACTAGTATCCAAACTGGTGGGTAAAGAAACTATGCACTTTTGGCTAATTCTTGTTTTTTTCTTCTTCTTGTTCTTCAGGTTTATCTTTGGTTTCTAAATTGTAAACAAACTCGCCAAGATCCTGAGCTCTATTGATTGCACTGTTGTTAACTGCCGCTAAAAAGAACAGTTCTGATTAGAGGATGCATGCAGTTTGCTTTCAGTTGTGATGAAGAACGGACAGGTAATAAGTTTTTACACCTTTTATCATCTTTGTTGCATTGGCTTAGTGCTCTTCAAAACTCAGTCGCTTGTGCTATTTTCTTACAATCCCTTGGTTTTTGTAATGTACCAAGTTGTTGCTGTTCATTTGTAGCTATTATTCATGTTAGAGATTGATTGATTGATTGATCAACACTTTCATATAGGAAGCTATTAGTGGTCTCAGTAAGCTGTTTCAGTACTTGTGGATGTTTTGATTACCGAAAAGTGAAATATGTTGGAATAAATATTATCTAATTCAGTGCGCACAGGAGCTACAATCTTCCACTCAAGCTTCACATGAGTCACAAGGTGAAGAGAAAAATATCCAATCAGTAGAAGCTCCTATTCAAGATGCTGTTTCTGTATCTGGTTCAAGCACTGACAGTAGGAAAGTTTCAAGACAAGATATTGAACTTGTAAGAGAACATTTCCGACCTCTTTTTTTTTTGTCATATTTAACTGAAAAAAAATGCAGGCTTTACCTCTCTCTGTGTCTCTATTTATGTGTTTGTATGTATGTGTATATGCGTAACATCTGATGATATACACTTGGAAATGATTGGTGTAGGTCCAAAATTTGATAGAAAGATGTCTTCAGTTGTACATGAACAGAGATGAGGTCGTGAAGACCCTCTTGACTCGGGCTAGGATAGACCCTGGATTTACAACCTTGGGTAAGCTTTTGAAGTTTTTTAAAGTCTCTTTCTTCACTTTGCATCAGAAACTTTCTTTCAGTCTTAGAATTTCAGATTCTTACTAGACTAACTTCATTCTTTGCACTGAAGTAGAGTGAGTAGGAGAGAGCTTCTATAGGATACTGAGATGTTGAAGTGTGACACAAATCGCATGCTAAATACCGTTGAGAGTATGAATTAGTACTAGTTATAGCATTAGCAGCTTCGAATGAAAAGTCCATTTCTGACAAACCCTTTTGTTTCTTGTGAAATCAGTTTGGCAGAAACTGGAAGAAGAAAACGCAGAGTTTTTCAGGGCTTACTATATCAGGCTGAAACTGAAGAAGCAAATAATAATGTTCAATCATTTGCTTGAGCACCAGTCCCAACTCATGAAGTATCCTCCTCTCCCTCCAAAAATTGCTCTGGCGCCGATGCAAAACGGAATGCATCATCATCCCATGGCACCTGGTAATAAGTCTGAAACCCTATGTCACCTGGTAATAAGGCTTTTGTATAGTTAGTTTCACTGTTATTGAACGATGTTGTTTCGCAGTGCAGTTAACATGCCAATGGGATATCCAGTACTTCAACATCCCCACATGCATGCTCCGGGACATCCTCATATGGATGCAATGGGAATATCAAGCTGCCATGTTGTTAATGGAGTCCCTGCGCCTGCGAATTTCCAGCCAATGAGGATGAACTCCGCGAATGAGTAAGAGCTACAGCTTACAAGTTCACTTATATCAGCTGATGATGGTGATGATTTCTTTAGCCTAAATCTCCATTTCTTGTGTGTGTTAGGATGGTGGTGGATACAAGTGCTGATGATGCTGCAACTCCTCAAGTGAATCCAACAAACAGCTGTGGGGTGTCTGAGATGGCAGTGAGTCCAGCTTCTGTGGCATCAAGTGGACACTTCCCATTTGCTGCTTCAGACCTGGCCATGGACAGTTCAGTGCTTGATTCCGGATTCACGTCTGATGTTGGAGGAGAAGGAGGAGGAGGAGCAGCCGGCAGCTCCAGAGATTCTCTCAGGTCGTTTGATCATCAGATTCCTTGGAACTTTAGCCTTTCTGATCTCACCGCAGATCTGTCAAACTTGGGAGGTGAGTCTCAATTCTACATCCATTTTGACTTTTTTGTTAAGATAACATGAACACGAGCTGATTATGAAGATAAAGACATGTATATCGCAGATTTAGGAGCCTTAGGAAACTATCCAGGCTCTCCGTTTCTTCCATCCGATTCTGAGATTTTGCTGGATTCTCCTGAACAAGAGGATATAGGTAAGTCTCAAACTCTCCCAATCTTCTTCTTTGGCAGTTTTCTCTTTTTGATTATCATTATTAATTTTTGTCGAATATATTTTGGGTGTGAACAGAGGAGTTTTTCGTGGATTCCGTGCCTGGACCTCCATGTTCTAATTCAGACGAAGACAAGCCTTGAATTGAAAGGTAACGACCGTAATCTTCTTCAGATATGTAAACACCAACAGATACAAACATAAACAGTAAATCAAAGTCTTTGAATAAGAGTGTTAGAATGAAGCTTCGGTTGTAGTTTAGCTTTTTTTGTTTGTTGTTGTTCAATTATGTGCTATAGTTTTATCCTCCAAATGGATGATATTTATTTCAGAGTAACTTTATATTTTTCTCATGAGAAATTATATAAATGTCTAATGTTGTGTCGGCGAACTCAGGCATTCAGTTTTCATAAATCTTACCATTGCGAAAGAATCAAAATGAAAACTCTCATCGTAAGGCAATGAAAAAAAGTTGTAATTTGATAACTCTTGCGTTTTGTAACAATTGGCAAATGGGGCACCTGTGTCAATGGCAAAAAATGTAGGGATCTTTCTAAAATAATTGAAAATAGTACGAGATTATGTAAAGAACCGAACAGATCGGGTGATTATGTCAATAACTAAAATTGTGAGGGACATAACAAGTTAACAACCGAAACTATAGGGAACTTTTTGTAAATAACCAAGAACTCAGGAAATATATAATAAAATAACTTGGGCTGGAAAAATGAAATATTTAGGGCCCAAATATTTATCGGCCCACTTTCTGAAAAAAGATTTATAACACAAAAGAAGCTGTACAGTAAGTTCTAAGCATTATTAGCGTTGTTATTATTCCATGTCGTAACATATAAATGCTTAATGCTTAAAGCTATTCACACAAGTCGCTGATTTCATTTGGAGTTGCTTAGGTTTTTCTACCTGAGGGCTTATTAGAAGCAGGACCTCGCTTGGCGTACAAGGAGCCAGCTGCTGATACATCAGAAGGCAAAGAGACCGTTGCAGAGAGAGACTGGAAATTGGTGCTCCCAATGAACCAATAGAGAGCCCATTTGAGGTTGCAGAGAGTATACTTTAGTGCTTTGGTCCAAGTCTCTTGCTTGTTGAAGCTCTGTGTTATTGAATATGTATCCACTTTGTCATTGTCGATCCTGCAAATGGATTTTTATATAAGAAAATAAACTCTTAAGGGTGTGCTACTCGGTAACAGAAATTTGATTTTGGCTGGCTTTTAGGAGAGTGGGGACTTACTTGTATGGAAGTTTTAGGCATTTCTCTAGTGGAACATTGTTCTCTCGATCCTGTGCGTTTGCGAAATCGGCAAAGTCTTTCAGACATGTCAAATACAATGTCATGGCTTTATCGTACCGAGTGCTCCAGAAAAGGTTCACAGGTCCAAACCTGAAGAAGATCATCATCAAAACAGCTTTTCGTCAAAAATGCTCAAGAAAGAAAGACGAATCTCACCAAAAGATTCACGTAAAAATCAACACAAGAAATCTCTTTTGAGTCTAAAGCATCTTGAGAATTCCTTACAGCTCATAAGTGTTGTTGGTGCTGTCCACAATTCTTGGATAACTTCCCATAGGTTGTATTTTAACTCGAGATCTTTAAAAGGGTTAAAGACAAACTCCATAAAACAGTAAATAGTATCAAACAGAAAACGATTAAAGAAAAGGATTGCGAGATAATAACAAAGGATACTGAAACTTTGGCCGGAAGTAGTTACACATCGTGTGGAGGAGAAGACAAGCTTGGCCCCAAGCTGCATTTATCTCATCCCACTCGACCTTAAAAATGTTTCATGTGACGTTAAGTATAGACTTCATATGAGCACTATGAGGTTATGATGACATACAGAGGGAGCTCGCAAAGCTTACCGGTACTTTAGGGAGTCTTCCAAGCCGAAACTTGTTGATTGTACCAAAATCTCCATCACTTCGTATGGGAAAGGCATCCATCAGCACGTTTGTCTTATTCAATAACTCTAAATGTGCTTGTGAAACTTCAATCTTTGCCAAGATTGCATCTCTCTCTTCCTGTTAACAAAGACACAGTACTGACTACATAAATCTAATCAAAAGCTGTTAACACTAAGGAAAATCTACATGAACCTTTCAAAGCATCATTTACTGAAATGAGGGAAAAACCTAAGATTATCACCAGCAACGCACCTGGTGGGCTATTAGTTGAAATTGAAAATTGTTGAACTCTTGCCAATACCTATAACACAAAGAAACCAAAAACGTTATAGAAGCATATATGTGAGAAAATAAGTGATAGCACTGAAGGGGAACAGTGAGAGAGCCTAACCGATCTTCCAGCTCATTAAACCGATTTCCCTTTAGCTCTAGCTCCTTCAGTTGATTGTTCACCTCAGCATTTTGTTTCTCCGTTTCTGCTATAGCTGCGAGAAGTTTTCTTTCTTCTTCCTCGATCTAAGTAGAGCAGGAAACAACAAGAAGCTTATTACTTAACATCATGAGCAATTCATATTAGAGTAAAAAAAACAAAAAAATTTGCTGAAACTGAAAAGGACCTTTCTTTTTTCCTTGAGAAAATCAGCTTCACTAAGAACATCTTGGGTCTCTCCTTCTAACCGCTGAACGCATGCTTCATATGCTTCAACGTCCCTCGTCACATCCTCGACTTCTTTTTCAAGCTTATCAGACAATACCCTCATGCATTCTAGGCACAATGGCTGCTCAACCTAAGAAACCAAAACATGTTATCAGGTCCGTTCTATCCAGTGGTTATACTCTACAAAGGTGAAGCCAAAAGGTTACAGTATCACCGTACCTGTGTCTGAGTTCTGGCGATATCGAAAGCACGTGTTAAGACATTGATGGTCGCATTGAATCCTGAGTTGTTTGAATGCAATGGACCATTTTGGCCGACTTCAGGCGACGCATTCTGAGAACCGCCTGAATCAGAAGCTGCAGACTCAGACTTATACACGACTACAAACGATTCTTCCATTGCCTTCCCAGAATGGTTTGCGTCAGCACCACGAGGACGTGGAGGAATGCCCTGAGCTTGAGGCTTCTGACGAGGCAAAACAACAAAAGAGTTGTCCATGCGTGTTGAACCAAGAACACTGTTGGCTCCATGGATTGAAGAGCCGTGCATTGCTGCATGTAACAGTTACATTCAGTGTGAGGGATTTGATAAGCTACAAATCTATATTCCAGAGCAGTAACTTCTAATTTAAACAATTTCTTGGAGAAGAACTCAAATGTATTGAAATCACATGAAGTTCGAAGTTACATCCCGCACAAGAGAGAGATCACCAAGAGCAAAATAAAGAAGGGAATCAAGAGAAAGAGGAAGAAGCCCTAACCGGAATGAGGAGATTCGTTGAAGAACTTTCCGGCGTAGGAATCGACGCCGACGATGGTAAGGGAGTGGTGACATTTTTGGCAGACCCATTTCGGAGGATTCGAATCGAGAGGGGAGGCCCGAGTTTTATCTGGAGTCTCGTCTTTCCGCATCATCGCTCATCAACTTTCCCCAATTTTTGGGAGGTTTTACGAAGAAATACGTACGGAATCTAGGGTTTCGATTGAATTTGAAGAAATCACTCTCTGCTAATCAATAATCATGCAACTGTGGTGATACTTGTTTGGGTAAATTTCTCTCCGGGAGATAAAAATCCGGTGACTTCCGATTAATTCCCTATCAAATCTGATGAAGAATAAGAATATCAAGGTCTGAAAATCTAGACTTACAAATGTTTTGTATTAAAATCTTTACTTTAACTTGCTCTCGTGAACCGTAAATCATCAGTGGTCTAGTGGTAGAATAGTACCCTGCCACGGTACAGACCCGCGTTCGATTCCCGGCTGGTGCATAATTTTGTTTTTGAAGCTTCAGTTTATTGGGCTTTAGATAGACTTTGGAAGCCCATGAATTTTAATCGGAATCCAATTTTCTTTTTAACGAATGATTGAATAATTTAATACAAAAGTCAAAAACTGACACAATGACAATTTATTTTTTTACATGATGAGATTTGAAACCCAAACCACTTGGTATAGACACATTAATTCCTTGGAAACTGACTCGGAATGTGGGTTTTAAGTTTGTAATTAACTTTTTGGCTTAGGGGCTTGCACCATTCAGAATTCGATTCTGACCAATATATTTACAATTTCTTGATTTTCGTCCATTTTTTTTCTTTAGATTTTAAAGAAATAAAGAGAAAGCTGAATACTTTTTTCTACAACTACAACGAGCTTATTTATACACAATAGTAAACACTAATGTACGGACTCCCAAAACACAAACCCATAAAGACCCACAACATTTGAATATGGATCACAAATAATTCTCTCTCGAGAACATGTATCTCTACAACTGCTTGATTTTGATCCATTATTATTTTTTGTTATGAGGAGCTTATATATAATGGATTGGAGTGGAGTGGAGTGGAGTGGAGTGAAGTGGTAGTTTAGTAAAAGCACACAAAATTGGAGTAGTCTCCAAGTTTATAAAAGTTTAAAAGTGAATAATTGTTCTTTGCTCCTCTAAGTTTGATAAATTGGCAAAGTCGGGGGACTTGCTTGAAAATGGAATCTTATTCTTCTATTGGGTACAAAATGTCGTAACTAAAAGACTTTGCTGATTTCTCTATTATGATTGGTTTGGAGGCATGTGACATTTGTATTTTGATATGTCTAAATGAGCTTGTGAAACTACAATCTTTGCCAGGATTGCATATCTCTCTTCCTGTTAACAATATCTCTTTCAATAAAAAGCCTAAAACCTTCATAAATCTAATCAGAAGCTGTGGACACAATGAAAAAGGGTGACAAAATAAGTGATAGCACTTGAATGTGAAAAAAAAAAATTGAGAGAGCATAACCGATCTTCCACTTCATTAAAGCGATCGTCCCTTTGACTCTAGCTCCTTTCAGTTGATGGCATGGTTTACTTGAGCATTTTGTTTCTCCGTTTCTTTCTTCTTCCTCAGGTCTAAGTAGAGCAGGAAACAACAACAACAACAACAACAAACTGTTGTTACTTAACACCACGAGCATCAGCAATGATTTTGCACCATCAATATATCTTGCTTAAACCCAATTTGAAAGAGCAAATTTTATAAAAATACGCTGAGAACAGAGATAGGTGGAATCTGACGTATAAACTAAGTGACTCAATCTTCTTTGAGTTATAAAACAAATCATCGTACTAGTTTTACTTTATTAATTGCTAATAATAAGAGGGCATTAAACACCAATGCCCCGATACATGCACACGAAACAAGAAAATACATGAAACCAAAACCCTAGACAATTAGTCAGGTGATGATGAGGTCTTCGTGGGATGAAAATCTTCTGATATAGTTCTTGGTGGCGCTTGGCAAACCGTAGCGATGCCACGGGAATTTAAGCCAATAGGAAATAAAGAGGAGAAGGACAGACTTAAACACATACTCAGTCTCAGACTGGAGTAACCGAAGAACTCCGTAACCGAGGAACACCAAGCAAATTACTACGACTATATGGTCGGTACATAACCTCCAGGACGCTTGAAGCCTTTCGCATTGCGACGCAAAATCTCCCACTAACAACATGATTTTCTCCCCCATCTTCCTCATCCTATCGTACCTCATCCTAAGCACGTACACGTCAGACTCCGACGATGGCATCGAGTCAAACTCCTCGTCTAATATGTCTAGGTTGGGAGAGTCCAGCTTCGACAGCTTCAAATCCACCAGAACCAAAGGAGTAGCAGGGTTGCTCCGATTCATGATCATGTTAAACGCTACGGTCCTGAGCTTGTACACTCGGTAAAGAATATAAACCCCACCGATATACGCATATAACCACCAATCCACCAACAACCACAAAAAAAAGCGATGGCCAACAACAAGTAGGAAACAGACACCAAACGTAACCGCTTTCCGACCAACATCCGTCGTGGAGACCAGATTCGCATCCAGCCAAGCATACGGGCCATACAACCACATGAAGAATCTACACAGCCTCTCGAAATTAGCTATGGTTCTTCTCATACTGAACCTCTTACTCCTCGGCTTCAACATGTCCTTGACCACCTCGTTTCTCAACTTCGGCACTGTTTTATTCAAGTTAAAACATATCACCTCAACGGCTTTCGACCTCAGGTCTTCGTACTGAAGCAGCCCCAAAGGGGCCTTGTAATGAGACTTCGGCAGCATCCAACGGAAAGGAGACGTAGCCAAAAAGTAGGACGGCGAGAAAAACAACCACGCTGGCGGAGGAATAGCGCATCGGATCGCCAGCTGGATCTCACCGGTTTTCTTCAACCCTTCTTTCCCCAACACCAAGATCGGAAACGAGCCCGTGTAGATCTTGTTCCAGTCCAGCTTACTCAACGGAATCCTCACTTTCCCGATCGGAACATCATCAAGGCCGCTATTCACCACTAACTGATGGTTGTCGTAGAGGCCAATCGTGAAGACGGTGCACTTCTCGTAAATATCCCATGAGCACTGCTCGTTCCACTTGGGAGACGCATTGTTGACCACGGTTCGAGTCCTTGCCCATTTGTTCCCATACTTGGCTACAGTGTAAGCGTGTCTCTGAAACTGCGAGTTCTTCATCGGGGTTAACCCTGTAGCTCCCAAGATCCCGACCTCTAACTTGCCCAGCACGCCAGGCCATAGCCCTTTGGCGAAAGGGCGATAGTCGCTGCAGTATTGGCTGCATTCGTCGAAGACGTGGTAGGTCTGATCCGTAGCTAGCTTCACTATAAGTTTGCTTGCGAACCGCCTAGTATCCCCTGCCGGTTGGGGGTTATCCGGCAGTTTAATGTCGCAGGCAGAAGCGGTACGGGTCCGGGTTGTTTAAGATGGGTAATATCTTTGAAGTCTTCTCTCTAATACTCCTATCAATTGGTTGTGTTGATCATCGACTTGTCCCATATTTCGATGGTGACTGCTAGATCTTCTAACGGCTCCGATGCGACGAAGATGAGATCTTGATTCCACGACGGGTTCGAACCGGTAGAGATCCCGGTTTTTAGTTTTTGTTCACCTACTTGTACCTCCACGAAAGCTGAAGGAGGCCGTCTTCCGTCGTGGGAAATCAAATCGTGACCTGAAACAATCGTAACCCTAAGGTAGCAGAGCATTGGAGCTAGGTAGATATTAGGTCGCGTGTTTTTCACGCAACTAGCACTCACACCACACGTATCCGAAAACCAAGCGGTTGAGTAGACCTCGTCGGCTTGTGTACCGAACCAAATCGACATCACTAATTTCATGCCAGTGTTCTGCATGTCGTAATTCGTTGCCGCTATTCTTGCATCGGGGGGAACCCTTGACGGAATATCCGCGGGCAGCTTGAAACTTCGTTTGCCAATCTCAGTATTTGTATAACCGTCTTTCAGAGAGAAGGACAAGACATCGGCTTTGGATTTGTCGAAAGCAAAGACTTGGTTCCACTCCCAGTTAGGTCTAACTGGTAGATCTCTGGTAGAGGAATTGTAGTTTCCGAGAGTGATGTCGACGATGGGGATACATGTCTGGGGTACATGCTCCACTTTTGTTAATTCCACGTAAAGAAACTCCATTTGCTCTACGAGGTCATGTGAAGAACTTGGGCCTCTAGGGTTTCGGGTTCCTCTTTCTCCCCCGAGCTTCGGAGAGATTTTCTTGATGGAGACGTCAGCCATCTCTGAAACAAAAAAAACAAGGGAGTGAGAGATGATCAAGAAATTTAATTTTACTTAAACAAATGAAATTCAGAATTTAAACAAGAACCCTAAATCAAATACAAAACTTAAAATAAATTCTCATAATTCTTGACCCTCTGACGTTAAAACCGATCTCCACAGTTTTCAATTAATGTGTTACTTCTTGCACAAGAGAGATCACCAAAAGCCAAAAATATTAAAAAAACAAAAAAACAAAAAAAGAGAAATCATCACGAACCTGTCTGATACGATGAAGCAGAGAGTAGAGGGTTTAAGATTTGATTGCTCCTTTTTGATTACACATGCATATATATACATATACATACACGAAGAGTTGAATAGAGAAACAGAATTTAGAGAAATGGAAACAAAATCTTTGAACTTCGTGTTTGGGCTTCATTTCGACAGTTTCTTTTAAGCCCTATATTTTTTTAATTAAAACTCTAAACAAAACCACTTAATTTCTCTTTTTGAGAATCCAAAAAATCCAAATTAATATATACAAACGTGAAACGTTACAAGACTATTCAAAACCATTAATCTGACAGCCGGGAAATCAATTTTCATATATACAAAGTTAGTTGCAGCCTTCACGCGCCGGAGAAGGATTGCTCCGACAAACCGGACAAGAACTATGCAACTTGAGCCACACATCAATGCATTCAGTATGGAAACAATGTTCACATTCGGGTAAGCACCTAACGGTCTCTTTGCTTGCGTATTCGGACAAACAAATGGAACACACAACATCATTTGACCCGGTCGGAAGTCTCCTACTCTCACCTAACTCAACTTTCTTGTAAGACTCAATCGTAGACTCATCGAGACCCGTCCTCGTGATGACTTGTTCGCTTTCTGGCTGGGGTATCACGGATCCGGAAATCCTTGCAAGCATGGCGTGTTGTATGACCTGAGAAGAGACTCTATCGGAGCTGCACATGACAAGACCGACACAGAAAGTCAACGCGATGAGTGGTCCGATTAGAGAGAGGCAGATTATCTTTAGCACTTGTAAGCTTGTGTTGTGAATTCCTGTTTGCAAAAAAAAAAAACAACACAGGTCAACGCTCAAACTTTGTATGTATATATTCTAAAATGCTACGACGTTCTCTCACGTTTTGATTAATTTAACCAGTCAATGAGATTTTATTAAAAGTCAACTAGGATAATATATTTGTTTAATGAGTAGAGATAACTACACAAAAGAAAAGAAAGAAATCAAACAGTTTCTTGGGTTTGAAGCTTTCCAGGCACGCGTCATTGACATATAAATTGTTTTCCAAACGCATAGTCTTGACACAAGGTAATGAAACAGACTTAAAACTACCTATTGAAACCCGATGGAGTCTCAAGTAAAGTAAAGTCTGACATATAGAGAGGCTTAATGGCATCACTTCCAAACGCTCACGCTTCACACGTGAACACTCAACATCAAGATGCTTAAGCTTCGATGTAGCCACCAAGTCTATACAACGCCTGACCCAAGACTGATCATCCAGCTCATTAAACCTAATTATGTGCTAAGTAGAAGACCAAACTACCCTTCATTACAAAACATGTCAAACATATCGTTAACAAAACCGAAAGATTCCGCAGTGACAATCTCGAAATTAAGTTAAAGGACGAACTTCAGAAACAGATCATTAGACAGCTGAGCTGAGCAGTCCATTAATCCAAGACCGAGAATCAGCTACAGCATTCACCTGATGGATTTTAGGTTTTTAGAAGTTTTAGGGCTTGTCCCTTGTTGAACACTCAACACTAGACACTCATTTGTTATAGTATTTTAAGAAAAGCTTTTGGAGGAAAGAGATTTTAGTTGCCCTACTTTTGAATTGAGCCCGCTTGTGCAATGGTGGAAAGAGATAGATGATGACAAACAATACTCTTCTAGACCTGGAGGAGTCTTTACTTCTTCGTCACGACAACAACTTAACACTCTGTCTGGTTTACTTAACGAAGACGCTTTAATTTGTATTGTTTTTAATGGCAAACGCCCTTGTTGTTGTTTTTATTAAAAGTTTCAGTGCTAAAAAGCGAAGAAGAAGAAGAATAAAATAGAGATGCAGCCATTAAAGGAGCATCATGAACCAGTGTCAAAACCTACTAAGACGTGATAGTTATAACAGAAAGGTACATATCAAATAAAGCTTTGCCAGAATCATGATTGTCTTTTTTCCTTCCTGTAAGGGTTTGTGGTCAACAAACTACGAGTTGACACGTGCTAGATCGGGTCATCGATGCCATGAGATCCCTTAGGACCTCAGAACCTTCTGCAGGTATAAAACCTCCCAAACGCAGCACAAGTTTTTTGAGGATTACTGAGTTCTCTGCAAAGTACATTGCTAATTTGATAGCGGGGTCTATCGTATATTTGTTCTTGTGTTTTATCTCTACAAACTCTACAAACTCGAGCGATGACATCAAACAGCGAGGCGCGGTCGTCAATTTTATTTGTTCTGGCAGCCAGGAACCAATTAAATCCTGCAAAATACAACATGGAGAACACAAAATGAGAGTGAATTTTAGAAAACGAAAAAAAACATTCTTAAGTGTATGAGATATAAATATAAGGTTTGTGCATTACCAAGACTAGGGATCTTAGATTGGGACAACTTTCAAGAAACCTTGGCAGCTCTTCCAGGAGGTGATGATAAATCTCTACTTCCAAACTGGACAGGTTGCAAAATTGTGGCAATGGAGTGAAATTCCTGATGTACTACTCAGACAAAAATTAATAAAACCAAAATCAGAAAATTGCTAAGCAAAACTTCGATGACATGTAACATAAAAATGCATAAACATACATGGGAAGCTTCCCAAGAGATCTTCATATCCCTAACTCCTGAGATGCTTGTAAAAAAGTTACGTAACTCGACTTCATCATAATCAGCAATATACCTCGGACACCTATTGCAAAGAATGTTGACATTGGTTAAGGAACCCAAATTGCTTATGGTTTTGTTCTTAGATGTAGCATCTTTAATATTCAAGTGCTTGAGTCTAGGGGCGTCAATAATAAACCCTGCGTTTTCATAATCTATTCCGGTATACTCACACCTTCCTGCTTCTATACTGAGACTAGTTAACGTCAGAGAGTGCACTCGTAAAACCTTTACATTGTCATCTTCATGTCTTTTTACAATACTCAAATCTTCAAGAACAGGGCAAGACGAGATAAGCGATTCCAGGCACGCATCATTGACATATACATTTTTTTCCAAACGCATAGTCTTGACACACGGTAAAGAAACACACTCAAAACTACCTATTGAAACCCGATGGAGTCTCAAGTAAAGTAAAGTCTCACATATGTAGAGGCGTAAGGGCATCACTTTCAGACACTCACACTGAACATCAAGATGCTTAAGTTTACGCGTAGCCACAAAGTCTATACAACGTGTGGCACAAGATTGGTCATCCATAATGCTTATTATTAGCTTGAGCTTGTGCAAGCATGAATTCTCTTTCCTTTTGAAATCTAGGAACCTGTCTATAAATCTCTCAAAAGATTTGTAACATGGGAAATCGGAAGAGCCGAAATCCAACCCGGGGATTAAAAGCCAGAGACTTTTCCACCTATTGGACAAAACACAAGTCCTAACAGCTTCCTTTGTCGGAAGATACGAGAGAATCTCAGATATCAAAGAGTCGGGTAGTTCGCTTATCATATCTTCTCTTGCACTTGAGATACCTGCCGGCTCTTTGAAACAATTTCCTTTAGCTTTCGTTTCCTCCATTACAATCCACTAGCAGAATCCAAGAAACCTAAACGTTTTGTTACTGATCAATATGAGCGAGGCTGCACACTTATATAAGGACTAATTAAACCTAATTTTATGTGCTAAGTAGAAGACCAAACTACCCTTTAACACAAATATGTCAAACATATGTAACAAAACCGAAGGGGCAATCTCGAAATTAAGTAAAAGACTAAAAGGACGAACTTCAGAAACAGATTATTAGACAGCTGAGCTAAGCAATCCAAGACCGAGAAAAATCAACAATAAAATTGACCTGATGGAGTTTAGGAGTTCCGACGAGTACTGTAGAGAAATTGTAGCAGCGAAGTTTTCAATAGGCAATGAGAGAGTCTTTTAGGGCTTGTCCCTTTTGGAACACTGGCACGCGTTTGTTAGTTTCAAGGAATATCGAATGATCCAAATAACACTAGTTAGTGTTTTTTTTTTTGCCAAAAATGGGTTAAAATTGAATATAGTTGATTAATAACGTTTCGTTTTTAGCTATATTTTTTAACACGTCCAAACTCCAAAGTATATAGTAGAAATATTTTTCAGAAATGTGAAAGCTTGAGGAATGTTCTTGAATGGTAAAAAATAGCGAAACTAGTGTGAATTTTGGACACCTTGCTACAGATGAAAGCTAGTGGAGAATGTTTATATGAATCTCGATTCATTATTTGAGCATTAAAGTTGAATCTTAATTCCATGCAAGTGTATTCATGAACTTTAATCTTGTGGTTTTGGAATCAACAAACAGCATTTGATTATTCTTAACAAAAAACTGTGTATGTGATTGGAGTTTTGATCCAGAAAGAGAAGAAGAAGAAAAAAGAGACGCAGCCATTAGAGGAGGAGCATCATGAAGAACCAGTGTCACCACCTCCTACTCAGAATGAGGGGCCAGAATCTACTGAGACATGATGGTTTATAACAAAAAGGTATATATCAAATAAAGCATTTTACAGAATCATGATTTTGTTTCGTTTTTATAACGTTTTGTTCATCTTGTGTGGTGTATACATCAATTATGAAAGATTAAAAAGTGAAAGAACTTGTAAGTTTTGCTTTCTCTATAGAAGCTGGTTCTGTTTTTAGACTTTAATGGTCAACCAACTACGATTTGACACGTGCTAGATCGCCTCGGCGATGCCATGAGGTTCCTTAAACTCTTGGAATGTTTTTCACTCGTAGAAGCTCCATCTATAGGACCTAAACGTAGAAAAAGTTTCTTCAGGATAACTGAGTTCTCTGCAAAGTTCTCTCACGTAGGGACTATGCAAAACCTGCAAAACACAAGATGAGTGAAGTTTAGATAACACTAAACACATCTCTTACGTGTATCGGTGTATGTGATAAATCTAGGGTTTGTGCAAGCCATTACCAAGATTAGGGATCTTAGGTTTGGAAAACATTCAAGAAAATTTGACAGGTATTTTAGGAAGAAACAAGGAAGCTGTGCTTTCAAACAGATCATTAGACAACTGAGCTGAGCAATCCATTTAACCAAGACCGAGAAAAATCAACAAAAGCATTCACCTGATGGATTTTAGGCTTTTAGACGTTTTAGGGCTTGTCCCTTTTTGAACACTCAACACTGGACACTCGTTTGTTATAGCGTTTTAAGAAAAGCTTTTGAAGGAAAGAGAAAAGCTTTAGTTGCCCTACATTTGAATTCAGCCCGCTTGTACAATGGTGGAAAGAGATAGACGATGACAATTGACAAACCGTATTCTTGACCCTAGAGGAGTCTTTACTTCTTAGTCACGTCAACAACTCAACACTGTGTCTGGTTTACTTAACGAAGACGTACGCTTTGTATTGTTTTTAATGGCAAATGCCCTTCTTGTTGTTTTTTTTAAAGTTTCGCTGTTTCATTGCTAAAAAGCGAAGAAGAAGAAAATAGAGATGCAGCCATTAGAGGAGCATCATAAACCAGTGTCAAAATATACTGAGACGTAATAGTTATAACAGAAAGGTACATATCAAATAAAGCATTGCCAGAATCATAATTTTTTGTTTTTTCCTTCCTATAACGGTTTGTGGTCAACAAACTACAATTTGACACGTGCTAGATCGCCTCATCGATGCCATGAGATCCCTTAGGACCTCGGAACTTTCTGGACGTAAAGAATATCCCAAACGCAGAACAAGTTTTTTGAGGATTACTGAGTTCTCTGCAAAGTACATTGCTACTTCCACTGAGAAATCTACGGAAACATCTCCTGATGAATTACTGTGTTTTATCTCTACAGACTCGAGAGATGACAGCAAACAGCGAGGTGCGGTCGTGAGTCTCATATTTCTACTCATTAGGCAGCTACGTAAACCCTGCAACGCAAACAGGACACAAGGTGAATGGATTTTAGGTAAGACTAAACACATTTCTTAAGTGAGTGAGATAAATCAAAGGGTTTGTGAAAGTCATTACCAAGATTAGGGATCTTAGATTGGGACAACTTTCAAGAAAATTTGGCAGAATTTCGATGGTGAAATAATGAAGCTCTATTTCCAAAAAGGACAGGTTGCAAAATTGGGGTGATGGCATGATATGCCTGATGAACTACACAAAAAAAAAAAAAAACAAGGGATGAGATCAGAAAACTGGTGAGTAAAACTTTAATGACAAGAACCAAAAAAATGCATAGACATACCTGGAAAGTTTGCCAAGAGATCTGCATGTTCCTTAATCCTGAGATACTAGTAAAAAAGTTACTGAGCATTCGTAAGTTTACTTCATCAGCACTATCAATCCAACAAAAGTTGCCAAGAATGTTGACACTGGTTAAGGAACCCGGATTACTTATGGTTTTATTCTTATATCTATGATTTTTCATGTCCAAATGCTTGAGCCTAGGGGCATCAATGATTAAACCAGAGTTTTCATAATCAAATCCTGGAACCCTACACGTATCGACTTCTATACTGAGACTGGTTAATGTCTGAGAGTGCACTCGTAAAATTTTTACATTATCATCAAGTGACCTGCTTTGAAGAAAGCTCAGATCTTCAAGAACAGGGCAAGACGAGATAAGCGATTCCAGGCACGCATCATTGACATATACATTGTTTTCCAAACGCATAGTCTTGACACAAGGTAAAGAAACACACTCAAAACTACCAATTGAAACCCGATGGAGTCTCAAGTAAAGTAAAGTCTCACATATATAGAGGCTTAATGGCATCACTTCCAAACACTCACGCTCCACACGTAAACACTGAACATCAAGATGCTTAAGTTTACCTGTAGCCACAAAGTCTATCCAACGCGTGAGAAAAGGCTGCGTATCCTCATAATTTGCAATTCTTAGCTTGAGCTTGTGCAAGCATGACTTCTCTTTCCTAGTGAAGTCTAGGAACCTGTCTATAAATCTCTCAAAAGATTTGTAACATGGGAAATCGGAAGAGTCCAAATCCAACCCGGGAATCAAAAGCCAGAGACTTTTCCATCTATTGGACCAAACACCCGTCTTAACAGCTTCCTTTGTCGGAAGATAAGAGAGAATCTGAGATATCAAAGACTCAGGTAACTCGCTTATCATATCTTCACTTGCACGTGAGAAACTTGCACGCCGTTTGACACAGATCTCTTTAGCTTTTGTTTCCTCCATTACAATCCACTAGCAGAACTGAACCTGTGAAGAAACCTAAACGTATTAAAGGTTGACTTCTTGTTGATCAATATGACAGAAGGCTACATATTTATACAAGTCACTAAACCTAATTATGTGCTTAGTAGAAGACCAAACTACCCTTTAATACAAACACATGTCAAATTAACATATCTCTATGAAGATCCAAAACCGAGAAAAATCAACTATAGAATTCACCTGATGGGTCGTAAGATTTAAGAAGATCCGACTGGTAGAGAAGTAGTAGCCACGTTCTCAATAGGCAAAGGCAACGAGAGAGAGTTTTAGGGTTTTTGCCGTTTTGAACACTCCGTAAAAGATTTATTTTGCTGGTAACAGTTAAAGTTTCCCTAGTTTTGAATATGTACATTACCCGAATTGCTTATGGTTTTATTCTTAGATATTTCATCTTGGATATTTAAATGCTTGAGTCTAGGGGGATCAATGATAAACCCACAGACTTTTCATAATAAATTGTTGATATTTTGATGTTTTCTTATCAGGGTCTCAGGACATTAATATCTTCTGGTAATGTCTTTTACAACTTTAATATTGAGGTTTTGTAATCAACAAACATAATTTTGATTATTCTTAACAGAAAACTATATATGTGATAGGACTTTTGATCCAAAAAGTGAAGAAGAAGCAAAACAGAGATGCCATATAACGGTTTGTTATAAACTTGTAGTTTTGCTTTTTCTATAGAAGCTGGTTCTGACCATAGACAAACAAAAACAAAAAAAGTCAATTTAACGGCAACAAACTAGGAATCGACACGTGCTAGATCGCCTAGGCGAAGCCATGAGATCTCTTAAGGTCTTGGAAGCTTCTCCTCGCGTAGAATGTTCCAAACGCAGAACAAGTTTCTTGAGGATTACTGAGTTCTCCACAAAGTACATTGCTAATTTCATAGCGCGGTCTATTTTATATTTGGCCTTGTCTTTTATCTCTACAAACTCGAGCGATGACATCAAACAGTGAGGCACGGTCGTGAATTTTATTTGTTCTGTCAGCCAGGAATCAATTAAATCCTGGAAAACACAACATGGAGAACACAAAATGAGAGTTATATTTTAGAAAACGAGAAACACATTTCTTTAAGTGTACGAGATAAATCTAAGGTTTGTGCATTACCAGGACTAGGGATCTTAGATTGGGACAACTTTCAAGAAACCTTGGCAGCTCTTTCAGGAGGTGATGACACATCTCTATTTCCAAACTGGACAGGTTGCAAAATTGTGGCAATTGAGTGAAATTTCTGATGAACTACTCACACAAAATCAGAAAATTGCTTAGAAAAACTTCGATGACATGTAACATAAAAATGCATAAACATACATGGAAAACTTCCCAAGAGATCTTCATATCCCTAAGTCCTGAGATGCTTGTAAAAAAGTTACGGATCATACATAAGTCGACTTCATCATAATCCGGAAACATATTCCCAAGAATTTTGACATTGGTCAAGGAACCCAAGTTGCTTATGGTTTTGTTCTTAGATATAGCACGTGTCAAATAACACTAAAAATTGGGAGTTAGGGTTTTTTTTTTTTACCAAATGGGTTAAAATTGAATTTAGTTGATTAATTACGTTTCGTTTTTTAGCTATATTTTTAAACACGTCCAACGTATATAGCAGAAACATTTTTTTCAGAAATGTGAAAACTTGAGGAATGTTCTTAAATGGTAAAAATATACCGAAACTAGTTTGAATTTTGGACACCTTGCTACATACGAAAGCTAGTGGAGAATGTTTATATGAATCTCGATTCATTCTTTAAGCATTAAAGTTGAATCTCAAGTGTATTCATGAACTTTAATTTTGTGGTTTTGGAATCAACAAACAGCATTTGATCATTCTTAACAAAAAACTGTGTATGTGATTGGACTTTTGATCCAGAAAGAGAAGAAGAAGAAGAAAAAAGAGACGCAGCCATTAGAGGAGGAGCATCATGAAGAACCAGTGTCACCACCTCCTACTCAGAATGAGCCAGAATCTACTGAGACATGATGGTTTATAACAAAAAGGTACATATCAAATAAAGCATTGTCAGAATCATGAGTTTGTTTCGTTTTTATAACGTTTTGTTCATCTTGTTTGGTGTATACATCAATTCTGAAAGATAAAAAAGTGAATCAACTTATAAGTTTTGCTTTCTCTATAAAAGCTGGTTCTGCTTTTAGACTTTAATGGTCAACACAAACTACGATTTGACACGTGCTGGATCGCCTCGGCGATGCCATGAGATTCTTTAAGGTCTTGGAATGTTTTTCACTCGTAGAACCTCCTCCTAAAGGACCTAAACGTAGAACAAGTTTCTTCAAAATTGCTGAGTTCTCTGCAAAGTACATTGCTACTTTCACAGAGAGATTTATCGAGTCCCTGATTTCTTTCTATCTCTACAAACTCAAGCGACGACCGCAAACAGGGAGGCACTGTCGTGAGGCTCATGCGTGTACTCATAAAGGAAGTACGGAAATTCTGCAAAACACACAACATAACAGAACACAAGATGAATGGACTTTAGGTAAGACCAAACACATTTCTTAAGTGTATGAGATAAATCTAGGGTTTGTACAAGCCATGCATTACCAAGATTAGGGATCTTAGATTGGGACAACTTTCAAGAAACTTTGTCAGCTTTTCCATGGAGAAACAATGAAGCTCTACTTCCAAACAGGACAGGTTGCAAAATTGGGGTACTGGTATGATGGACTACTCACAAGAAGGGAAAATAAAGGAAATCAGAAAATTGGTGAGGAAAACTTTGATGACATAACATAGGACTGCATAAACATACCGCGAAAATTCCCCAAGTAATCTTCATATTCCTTACTCCTGAGAGACTAGTAAAAAAGTTTACTTCATTAGCACTAATATCGGTCGATCGATAAATGTTGACACTGATTAAGGAACCCGGATTGCTTATGGTTTTGTTCTTAGATGTAGCATCTTGGATATTCAAAAACTTGAGCCTAGGGGCATCAATGATAAACCCAGAGTATTCATAATCATCCTGACACATACCGACTTCTATACTGAGACTTGTTAATCTCTGAGAGTGCACTCGCAAAACCTTTACATTATCATCTTTATATCTTTTAACAAAAATCAGATCTTCAAGAACGGGGCAAGACGAGATAAGCGACTCCAGGCAAGCATCATTGACATATAAATTGTTTTCCAAACGCATAGTCTTGACACAAGGTAAAGAAACACACTCAAAACGACCTAGAGACACCTTATAGAGTCTTAAGTAAAGCAAAGTCTCACAGATATAGAGGCTTAAGGGCATCACTTCCAGACACTGGCGCTTCATAAGAAGATACTGAACATCAAGATGCTTAAGTTTACGCGTAGCCACAAAGTCTACCCAACGCGGGACACAAGACTGATCGTTCTCATCTTTAATAATGCTTAGCTTGAGCTTGTGCAAGCATGAATTCTCTTTCCTAGAGGAATCTAAGAACCTGTCTATAGTGCTCACAAATGCATTGTAATTTGGGAACATGGAAGAGATCAAATCCAACCCGGGAATCAAAAGCCAGACACTTTTCCACCTATTGGACAAAACACAAGTCCTAACAGCTTCCTTTGTCGGAAGATACGAGAGAATCTCAGATATCAAAGAGTCAGGTAGTTCGCTTATGATATCTTCTCTTGCACGTGACAAACCTGCAGGCTCTTTGAAACAATTTCCTTTAGCTTTCGTTTCCTCCATTACAATCCACTAGCAGAACTGAACCTGTGAATTAACCTAAACGTATTAAAGGTTGTCTTCTTGTTGATCGAGATGAAAGAGGCTACACATTTATACAAGTCATTAAACCTAATTATCCTTATATTATTAATTAAGAAGTACATGAAAAATTTATGACCAAAAAACCAATCTAATTATGAAGAGAAAGTGTTTGACAACAGATTTAATTAGGGTCAATTTAGTACATTGTAATGTTTGGATACAAGAATAAGAGAAAAATCTATTTAGATAGAAGATTAAATGGAAAAAATTGTTTGGATACAAGAATAATAATTTAAAACAAACCGATGGTTTAGAAAACTTCCGTTTTCCAACTCTTAAAAGTCTGCAAAAAAAGAAATCTTACCAAATCAATAGAATATGCTTTTTGGATTTTCGGATTTTTATAGACAAGTTCGGGTTTGAGTGAAAATCTGAGACCTAATTTTATAGAGATATAGAAATTGTTCGGGTTTCTTTGAAAATTTCTGTTCAGGTTAGGTTCGAGTTTTTTTTTCAGTTTACAGTTTTCCGGATTTTTTGGATTTCGGCTTTTCGGGTTTAGATATATTAAAAAAGTTTTTTAATTTATGATTAGGGTTTTTTGGTCGGATTCGGATTTAGGGTTTAAATTTTCTATACAAAACCACAACGTCACACCGCACAAACGTGCGGCTACTCTACTAGTGTGCTTAGTAGAAGACCAAACTACCCTTTAATACAAACGTATATCTAAGAAGATCCAAACCGAGAAAAATCGACTACAGAATTCACCTAATGTGGTGGTATTAGGATTTAAGAAGATCCGACTGGTAGAGAAGTATAGCAGCCACGTTCTCAATAGGCAATGAGAGAGTCTTTTAGGGTTTGTGCCTTTTTGAACACTCCGCTCTAGACACGCGTTTGTGAGCGTTTTAAGAGAAGCTTTATTTTGCTGTGGTATCAGTTAAAGTTGCCCTAGTTTTGAATATGTATATAGCCGAAGTTACTTACTTTTTCCTTGCGATTCCGTAATCCGACAAAGCCTTTTCTTTTCATGGAGTCTTACTCACGGCAACTCAATTGTATGTTTTGTATTCTTTTTTTAACGAAACGGACGCTTCGGTACTTGCTTTTATTGGCAAACGCACATCTTGTTGTTTCGCTTAAAAGTTTTGCTGTTTCTAGTGCTGGTATCCAAACGCCTTACCGTTTGTTTGATATCTAGAATATTACCCACCCATAAAACATCATCTTAATATATTTTTATATGTAACCAAAATTATTAATTGTCACATTTTTGTAGAGCTTGTCCAAGAGACCCTTATTCCTTTAAATTTTAAGGTTTTTTGGCATTCCAAAAGATATTTATCCCTTTAATTTTAAAACATGTGAATAGTGAAACCTTACAAATCTTTTATGGATTGCATATTAGTCCTTGTAATTTGTATATCTTATATATAATTAGAGAGTGTTCTCTCCATTTAGGCTATCCACATCAGCAAATTATGGACTCCACCATAATTATTATTTCTAAATTAAATATTTAAAATTAATTTGTACTTAGAATATCTATGAAATACATGTTTATTCATATTTTTACATATATTCTTATCTTAAACATAAATAAACTAAAAAATACACAAAAAAATTAATAGAAAATATGTGATAATTTAATAAAAGTTAAAGACAAATATAATATAAAATAAATATGAACTAAATAAATATTTAAATCGAAATAATGTATGTATTGTTAATTTTTTTA
This sequence comes from Microthlaspi erraticum, assembly GCA_902728155.2. NCBI lineage: Eukaryota > Viridiplantae > Streptophyta > Magnoliopsida > Brassicales > Brassicaceae > Microthlaspi > Microthlaspi erraticum. The sequence continues at coordinate 306,809 of CACVBM020000221.1, read as the reverse complement.
TTTAAAAAGTTGTATAAAATAATAATTATATTTTAAAATTTTACAATGTATTTACGATTTTAAAAATATAGAATATAATTGAAGTAATAAAGTAAAAAACTAATGAGAAATTAGAGTTATAATATTTTTTTTAAGAACAATTGAATTCGAGTTATTATATGTAACTTTCATTGCAACGAAAACAAGAAAGTTTTAAGGGTTGTGATATGTTTATTTAAAAAATAGAATTTTTATTTACGAAATTAACATAATTAACATAATAAAGTTAATGCAAAACTATAATATTTGAAATTAAAGAAAATAATAAAACCAGATGGAAAAATTGTCGCAAACAACCCCGCACATGCGCGGGGCTTCAAAACCTAGTGAGAGTTAATGAGAAGATACTACTATACATAAATAGCTCCATAATATCAGGCGTGATTGAGATGATGAGATCATGATTGATCCTTAACATAATATTTGTGATGATGAAATTAACTACTAAATCTTTACCAAACAAGAAAAAAAAATCAACTACTAAATCACTGCTATAAATACAAGGTGCACACGGCATGAAAGAATGATGCAACCCGAAATCGAGAATTACATTAGGTAGAAAGAAAGATGATAGAGATCCATGAGTTGTGGTGGCCTATGATAGTTTCACTCTTTGTAATGAAGTTGTGTATATGGATCTATCAGTGGACAAATCCGAAAGGGAAAGAAAAACTTCCTCCAGGTTCGATGGGTTTTCCGATTATTGGGGAGACATTTGAGTTTATGAAGCCTCATGACACTCTTGAATTTTCAACATTCCTTAGAAAAAGAATGCTCAGGTTTTGTGATTTAATATTTCTTGATAAACTATATATTGCTTTATCTATGTTACACGCCCCTTAACTTGTATTTCGTCTCTTGCTTTGACAATCAGACATGGACCTCTTTTTCGGACAAGCATATTTGGGGCCAAGGTTATCGTCTCCACGGATATTGCACTAAACATGGAGATAGCAAAGGTGAATTCTGTTATTGGTGCTACGGAGAGTTTAACGCGTCTATTCGGGAAAAAGAACTTGTTTTCCCAAAGCAAGGAATCCCATAAACATGTCAGGAACTTGACACTCCAGTTGTTGGGTTCACAAGGTTTGAGACTTAGGATGATACAAGATATCGATCTCTCAGCGCGCAGACACATGGAGATAGGAGCTAGGGGTGGCGGTCTTGACATTAGGGAGACGTCAAGCAAGGTAGAAATTCAACTACTATGATTGCCATGATATATATGTACACAACAACCTAAATCGCAATCAATTGTCTAACATGAAAATCGATGTAGATTTTAATGCAATGCCTTGCAAAGAAAGTTATGGGAGATATGGAACACGAGGCCGCAAAAGAACTCGAACTCTGTTGGAGAGGCATCCCGAGTGGCTGGTTCGGTTTCTCGTATAACTTCCCTGGCTCGACGGTCTACCAAATTTTAAAGGTGCGTGTGTTTTTTTATCAAAGCCAGACCAAAACTAGCCCAAGTGACGTAGTATAGTGGTCATCATCTTGTATCTATAGGCCACATGTTCTAGTTGTAAAATAAAAAATCACACAACCTAAAAAATATACAAGTGCATGCAGAGTCTTTAACTCTTTATATGATCTTTATGTGATAGGCGCGAAAGAAGATGTTGACGATAATAAAGGAGATGATAGTGAAGAAGAGAGCTTCAGGAGAGGAACTTGGTGAGTTCTTGGATATCATATTTCAAGAAATGGAGCGACAAGGGGAAACTATAAGCCTAGACACTGTCGTCGAATACATATATACGTTCTTCCTGCTTGCTCACGAAACTACTCCCCGGACTCTTGCTGCGATGGTGAAGCAAATATCGGACCACCCTCAAGTCATGCAAGAGCTACAGGTTCATCAATCTTTTTTCCTTTAATCCTCCGAGATAGATAGCAGTTCTGCTCCATTTACTAGGGTTATGTATACGAACGAATGATTTCTATGCAGAGAGAGCATGAAGCAATTGTCCAAAATAAGACTGATAAAGAGGCCGGGCTTACGTGGGAGGACTACAAATCCATGACTTTCACCCACATGGTATGGAATTCTCATTTTTTTTTCGTTTTGTTCTAAACCTTGTTATGAACACTCAAGGGTTAAAAGTCTCTTATATATAATATATGTAAGTCTCAACCAAATTAACCGCTTTATTATATATTCATGGCCAAATTGTATTTCTGTGTGTTCAGGTGATAAATGAGTCGCTACGAACCACAAGCACGTTCCCCACGGTGCTTAGAAAAACTACTCATGACTTGGAGGTTCGAGGTAAGCGTTATCAATGCACTTTTATTTAGCACTCGATTTATATTTCGAATAAAAAGACAGAACTGAAAGTCCAAACAAAATGTTTAATTTCGAGAGAGTAAAGAAGAAGGTTTTTTTTTGTTTTTTAAATGTGGAATATAGGTTACACAATTCCAGCAGGCTGGACCTTCATGGGATATCCTCTTATTCACTTGAGTGAAGAAAAGTACGATGACCCGTTATCATTCAATCCGTGGAGATGGAAGGTTAGTTTTATCAATTTGTTTATGATGGCTACGGAACTACAATTAATTATTATGGCAAATTTTTTTATTACTTTTTTTATGTCAGGGAAAAGACTTGAGTGCAACCATATCCAAAAGTTACATGCCTTTTGGCGCTGGTCCTAGACTCTGCGTTGGGGCTGAGTTTGCAAAGCTGAATATGGCGATTTTTGTCCACCATTTGTCAAGATACAGGTTAATTCAGTTTACTTAACATTAATCGTAAATGGGTCTACTTACGTAATGTTAATGTTGGTTAATGTACCAATTGTTTGCAGATGGTCAATGAACAGTGACACCAAAGTGCTTCGACAGTACATACTTTTGTTCCCAAAAGGTACTCATGTTCAGATCACGGGACGTTACTCGGAATGAGTTTGATCCATTCGAGATCTTGGGATCACAAATCTCTCAGTTTGATCATCTCCGAAGATTGTTCGACGGTGGAAGATTGGCTTATTTGTTATTTTAACATATTCCCTCAGTTTATTTTAATGAACTTTTTGCCAATTTTTGTTATTTTATAAAGAGAAATGTTTTTTTTAATAAAGAAAGAGAATTTAAGGTTCTACCGATAAATAAAGAGAAATGTTTTTTTTTGATACACTTTTTTTGTTTTTCAATAAATTTTTATTATGATTTTTAAATTCTTATTGGTTTATATGTCAAACTATTAATCAGTATCATGTGTTATTATTATAATTATAATATTTATGTGTTTTATTTTCTCTTCCGTCTTTAATTATGTATTTGTTGCTCGTAGTCTCTGAAAAACATTAAAGAATATTAAATTTTCACTAAATGTTTTGAAACAAAAAAAAACATAATTCAAATTTCACATCCGTCGTCCGTGTGTTCATCATTCCAAAAAGACGTTGCTGAGATTCAATCAAATCAAGTGTTCACTTGCACTCGCTACTAACTTCTTCCCAAAATTCTCCCCAATTGCTGGGAAATTAGGGTTCCTGAGTTGTAGAAATTGATCGGAGGGGGAGAATAATGGAGGGCAGCAGAAGCGAGGCGGTGTTCGATTCCATGAATCTCAATCCTCAGCTTTTCATCAACGCAACGATTAACACCGTCGACGACGTTGTCGACGAAGCATTTGATTTCTTCATCAGGTTATTCTCTTTCTCTTCCTCTCTCTCTCAATCGCATATTTGTACGAAGACTTCGATGCAAGCTTTTTCTTTAATCGAGGGTTTTGATTCTTCCATTTCGCAGTGAAGCATCCAAATTTCTCAAAATCGATGGAGGATCTAACAATCGGTCACAAGAGTTGTCAAACGTGAGTTTTTATCTCCCTGATTTCGGTTTATTCTTCATCTTTATCGTCTGCTAAAACTCTTGACTCTGTGTCTTTTAGGGTATAGATCGTGTTCGTGGTATGATTCAGTCTGTTCTCGACAATCGCCTGAAAATGTGGGAAGGTTATTGTGTGAGATTCACTTTCGCAGTCCCTGAAGAGTTTGTGATGCCAGAGAGTGTGAGTCTATATATATGTCTCTTCTCATTTTCAATTTTCTTCTTCAATAGTGTTTGATGAAACCTTTTATGTTCATCAGGACGAATCGTCTGTCAACCAAAACATCCAAGATGGGTCAAATGAGCAAGAGTTGGATGCAGAATTGGATTCTCTAAGGCATAAGCTTCATTTGGTGAGTGAGACAAAAAAAAAATGTGTACTTTGATTCTTGTGCTTTTGCAATTTTTTGGTTACTTAAATGAGATAACTTTGTTTTTAGGTAGGGAAGAGGTCTGCTGAGCTTAACTCTGAGCTTCAAGCTCTAGAGAGAACCTCGGTTTCGAATGAACAGTCTGCGAGACTCGTTAATGAAGCTTTGGAGCTTTATGACAAATCGTCTGTGGATGATATGTTCAAAGGTAATCAAGATGCAAAAACTTCATTTTAGCCTTTGATGAGATCTCAGGATTCACTTCAATGGAATGATTTAGATATTGAGTTTCCAGATTACATCATTGCTAAGAAGGTTGGCTCTGTTTTTAGATATTAGATCCCTGAACATGACCAGATTGTCATTTTCTTGCTGCTTGCTACATTTTGATTAACGTCCTGATCTCGCTTGTGAAATCTCTGGAGATATGTTGCTGATTGGTTTTGATGTGATTTTTATTATCTCATTCAGAATGTATTATTAGTCATTTAGATTATCAGGTAGTGGTGGTAGTCTACTGTATTTTTATACGTGTTCAGGGAAACCATTTGTTTGTTTGTTTGATTGTTCATAGAATGACTAGAGACGACTTACAACTCAAATATTGGTTTTCTGCAGAGGTGGCGAATATGGCAACAGAACTTCGTGAAGGGATCGGTAGGCTGAAAGCAAGAAGAATGAAAGCCATTGAAAGCGGTGAAGTTGAGAGGCTAAAGAACAGTGGTAAAGAGTTTCCGGCGACGACTTCCGGTAACAAAATTTGACATTGTTGTGATATTGACGAGATATAATAATTAGCGTTCAATGCTTATTTTTCGTCCTTCTTTTTCTGTGTGGTACTCAGATGGAAAGCTTGAAGACCTTGAAATGTTTCTGGCCGAATTAAGAAAGATGTGAAATTCAAACATTTGCCTCTGAACCTATGCCGTTTTGTAAATGACGATTTTTAGCCTGACATTTTCTCTTTAAAGGCTGCGTCGTTTTAGAAATTCACGAACAGAGAGTTTATGAAATGTCAGCAGAACAAAAAGAACAGACAACAAAGATCTTAAGCTTTTCTACATTAATATCATTTGAAATTCAAAAGTACAAAATGTTGAATAGCACTAAAAAGTTAGTAATAATAAATTTAAAAAAATGTCTACATAATTTTTGTAAAATTGTAGGTAAAATAAAATAAATGTTTTAATTGTACAATTGGACTGACCAGAAAAATTAAAATGAAGATAACCTTATCTAACGAATCAAACTTCCAAGCTCAGAAACTGCCACGTGGGACTCATATCTTCTACTCCTCTCATATGACATATCTTACGCTTCCGGCTTCACCTTTCATTTCTTGTCGAACACATTGAGAAAGAAACTCAAAAAGATCGAAGAGAAGAGAAGAGAGAGAGAGAGACAAGAGTGAGAAATGGCTTCTACTACCGCTGTGTCATTTGTCATGCCACTTACCCAAAACCGATCATCTTCGTCGTCCGCGAAAACCATCGCCTTCCTCAAGCCATTGCCTTTGAAGCCATCCAAGACCTCCTCCTCCTCCTCCTCCTCCTCCTCCTCCTCCTTAGCCATGCCTTCACGAAGGTTTCAAGTGAATGCTTCTAGCCTGAAAATGGACAAGGCTGTGAGCGGCTTAGCCGCGGCAGCTCTCACAGTTTCGATGGTGATCCCTGAGTATGCTGAAGCTGCTGGCTCAGGAATCTCTCCTTCTCTCAAGAACTTCTTGCTTAGCATTGCAGCCGGAGGCGTTGTGCTCACCGTGATCATCGGTGTGGTCGTTGGTGTCTCCAACTTTGACCCTGTTAAGAGAGGCTAAGAGAGATGTCTTCTCTTTTCATTGTTGCGTGGTATTATTGAAATTGTGAATTCATGTAATGTTTCAGCAATGAACTATTTTCTTCTCCTTCTAATCTCATGTTTCTTATATTACAGTTTCATTCACTGAAACATATTTTGGTATGGTTATTAAACTTTGAAAAACACAATTTTTGATAGATAGAAAAGGATTTAAAGAAACCAAGTAATAGGATAAACAAAGACCTATAATCCTTAATGTCAATTTGACCTCAAGATCTTATATTATGTTTAAAGTAACATACCAAAACTCCCAAAAAAAGAAACACAAAATCTTCATTAAGTACTAAAACCAGACAAGCGAAAGAACAGGCTTTTCTAAGCCACAGGCATAGCTGGGTAATCTGTGGTGGTTAGAGGAGCTTCAGGGGCAAGAGCAACTGGAGCAGCAACGGCAACAGAAGCGTGGTTAAACTCTTCTTCCTTTGGAGCATGGATGATCACAACATCAGGCAATGGTGTCTTGGGTCCTAGTTTGCCCGTGGGGTCCCAGTCGAGCATAATCTTCACCTTGATTCCGAGCACACCCTGCAACATCGAAGCAAACCAGGATCTCGTGTTACACAAGAGCCTCTATATAGATAGATACACAGTGTTGGTTTCAGGGGATGAAAAAGTTCAAGAGACTCAGGTGAAAACTGACCTGTCTAAGCAGAACGTGCCTGACTGCAGCATCAATGTAGTCTTTGGTTGGTTGACCAGAGGAAACCATGTAACCATCCTTGAACTTCATCGACTTGGCACGTGCTGCACGGAGTTTGCCACTCACAATGACCTGCAAAAGCACACGCATTTGGCGAAGAAGATAAGAACACTGTAGAGTTATCCTAATAAAAAAGGATAAAACAAAGTAGTGGGATGTGTACTGACTTCACATCCTTTAGCTCCACTCTCCATCACAAACCTCAAAACACCATAGCAAGCTCTGTACCAACAACAAAAGATTAAACATTCTGAGCTCAAGAGATAAAAGCATCAACATCATATTTGGAAGAATAATAACAAATTTCAAGTGACACAAGAAGCGTGACAAGATCCAGGATTAGTGTTTCTAAGCAAACTAAGCGGCTCTTCCAACACCTAGTCCAATCTCCTGATTGATGATCAGCACCAAAATACGTTTATATACACAACATTTGTAATACAAACAATCAATTCGTTTCATGGTTTGTATGTCTAAGCAATTCATTCATACACAATGCACATACTAACAGCCATTAACACAAACTAAAAACTCCATACAAATAGCAATCTCTAATCTCCAAGCATACAAATCAATAAACGATGAACGAAATCAAATCAAATGATGCAGAAGAAAGGTTTGGAATGTACTGAAATCACATACCTACGAACAGCAAGACCACCGAGAAGCTTGTAGCGGAGAGACTCAGCCTGAGCAATGGCGCAGAGACCTCTGCTGACGACTTTCTCAGCGTAAAGCTCAACACTGTCCACAGGAAATCTGAATCTCTTCTGGACAAGTGATGTCAACTCTCTGATTCTCCTACCCTTCTCACCTAAATCACAAAAGATATATCAAGTCAAAAACAGAGAAGATCTAACATATTCGATGATCAATCGCACAAAAGATCAACGAAAAACATACCGAGAACGTTTTGAGTACGAGTGGCTCTGATGATGATTTCGGTACGCATGGGAGTGACACGGACCTCGACACCAGAGTAACCATCTTCAGCAAGCTCTCTTGTCAAGACCTCGTTTAGCTCGGCGTAGAAAACACCATCGGCAACGAACTACAAAAGAGAAAACTCAAAATAATCAACACACTATCGATTGGCTGAGAGAGAGAGAGGAAATGTGAGAAAAAAATGTCACCTTTCTCTTTTTGCTGATCTGAGTCGCCATTGTTGTTGCAGAGCTTCGTCGGCGAGAGGCTAGAGACTTAAAAAACCCTAAATTTGCGTCGTCAATATATAAAGTTAATAGCAAAGGCTCGGCGATTTAGAGATTTATAGGCCCAATATTATTAAACATTATGGCCCATTTATAACTTTCTTTTTCTCCATTGTAAAACATTTTTCTCCACAACACTTATAGAAGTCAAATTTGCTGCCGAATCGATACAGTATAAGTTGTGTTTGGTCGTGTGCATATGCAAGTGTCTAGTCGAATGACGGCTAAAATGTTGATGGAGAAGACCATAATGAACATGAAACTAATCAAGATTACGAATGCAAGATTTTGTGTTTCGCGTGAGTTTATACATGGTGGTTAATGTGTCGTTATCATGACTCGGTATATGATTAAACTTTATCTTTTTGATAATCCGTTGATCAAGTGACATTTTGAGTTTTCTAACAAAATGTTTAAATGTGTATTTTAGACAATTCTTCTTAGTCATTCAGTTGAATGGATCAAAGAGTATATAGAAAGTGATTGAAATTAGACCAAATACAAAGAGAGTAAAACAAATATAATAAGACAACCGAAAAAAATCATCGTTGTGAATTAATAAATTAAAAGAAATATAAACATATTTACACTTTGAATATGAACCTTCAACTCTTTGATTGTGAAAGATCAAAAGATTTCCGAACTGAAAAAAGAAAGGAAACACTAAAAGTGACATTTGTTTGCCAATAGACCAAATAAAATTATTTAAGACTTGGGAACCCTAAATTTAATTATGTACAGTAATCTTGAAAGGCCTAAGCGATTTTCTTTTTGTTTGTTCATGAGGCAGGACTATATTGTGGTAAGCATGAGACTACGTGTTAATTGAGAACAACTCATAATTAGTTGCATACTAGAATGTGGCTAGGATTGACTACATTTTACTAGAATGTGACTATTTTTACTAAGTTTCATTTTCATGCCTCATTTGTTCATACAATAACGATCAAGGTCGTTTTAGATCGTTTTAGATTAGAGTCTTAGCAGATTAGACTAGTGATCATCGTGTGAAATGGGTTTAAAGGATTTGTATAATACTTTTTAAATAAGGAAACAAATTATTTCATGATGAAAATATTCGCAGTAAAAATATCCTTTACCATTATTACCAGGTGAGGAAAGCATTGAAAATCCAAAGTGTGTTGTGAGTGACAGAGGTTATGGAAAGCGACTGATGTACGGACATTGCAACAACTCCTATAAAGATACTTTGTTAACACACACAATAACAGAATCTATTCTCACACACAACACTAAAGACAATTGTACCAACCACACAACCACAGAGAGAGAGAGAGAGAGAGAGAGAGAGAGAGAGAGAGAGAGAGAGAGAGAGAGAGAGAGAGAGAATGGGAAAGAGAACAAGTAACAATAGTGTGAAGAGAGATGAGTTAAACAGAGGAGTTTGGACTGATCAAGAAGACAAGATCCTAAGAGATTACATCATGATCCATGGCGAAGGCAAATGGAGCACTCTCCCAAACCATGCTGGTACATATCTATCTCTCGATCTATATCCATTTTCATGTATTAAAATTTACATCAACACAATAATTGTCTTGGCACATATAAAAGGTCTCAAGAGGTGTGGCAAAAGCTGTAGACTTAGGTGGAAAAACTACTTGAGACCCGGTATAAAGCGTGGAAACATCTCATCTGATGAAGAAGAACTCATAATCCGCCTCCATAATCTCCTTGGAAACAGGTTATTAAGATTCACTTTTCACCAATATACATAGATTTTTTTTCTTGTTTTACAAGTAAAATCATTTGATAGATTTAGCTGCATAAATGTAGATGGTCTTTGATAGCTGGGAGGCTTCCAGGGCGAACAGACAATGAAATAAAGAATCATTGGAACTCAAACCTCCGCAAGAGACTTCCCAAAAAACAAACAAACCAACAAAAACTTCGAAAACATTCGACCAACAACAAGAACAGTGTCTGTGTTATACGCACAAAGGCCATTAGGTGCTCTAAGGCTCTCACTTTTCAGAAACAGAGTTGTGATACTAGTAGTACTAATCTTCTACCTCTCAAAGAACAAGAGAGCACTAAGATGGAGCATGATCATCAAGCTGGTTCTTCTTCTTTGTTGGGAGATCTTGAATTCGATTTCGACAAAATTCAGTCAGAGTTTCTCTTCCCTGATTTGATGGATTTTGATGGTTTGGGTTGTGGAAACACATCTCTTGTTTCACCTGATGAGATTATGGGAGATTTTGTTCGTGCTGATGATTCTTCTCAGGGTAATCTTGATCTCAATAGACCTTTCACTTCTTGTCTTCATCGTGGCGATGATGAAGATTGGCTCCGTGAGTTTAATTGTTGAGCTTACCGGATACCTACATTATTACATATCTCTCTATATACGAACATAAGTATATTTGTATTTTGTTCAAAACACTTCTAATTACTAATTTTGGTGTGTTTTTCTTTTGAATCCATAGAACCATTTATCATCATTTTTGCACTTTTATAAGAAAACAAATATCAATTACAATTTGAGTGTTATGGAAATGAATTTTGACTTGATAAATATAAATATATCTGTATAATATCGCAAATGTGTGCAATGGCGAATTAATAATTTATGATAGATTTTGTTCAATTATTTTTGTGCATGAGAGCAATTGATAGTGCTTTTATTATAGCCTAACTACCGCTTAACCACCTACCCATAAATTTTACTATAGTGTTATTGTTCTTGGTAATGCGAATCCACTTTACTATTTTGTTGTAACGAAAATTGACTTTAATATACATGTATTCCATTTATAAGCAGACACGTTCATAAATGTAAGGTTTCTTTTTGTTTTCATTTTTGGAATCATTGTATAAAATTATAAATGATTATTCTTTTTGCATATCAATTAGGCAGCAACATGTGTCTATATTATATAACACGTCTGGAATGCTCTGAGAGCAATGTGACAAAATCATTCCTCGGCCTCCTAGAGAAGCCAGTATACGGCCAATCCTCAATTTTGGATCCACAAAATAGTGTCTCCTCTGGAATCAAGCTTCAGAGTCACTTTCGAACTTTTCAGGTGACCGATTAATTGTCTTGAGCCATATCAAACTAACAAAAGAAATGTCTAATGCTAAGCACGTTCGCCCAACAAAGTGAACCTCTTAAACCTATTAATAACTAATTAGCAATATTTAGTTTCTTTGCGAAGGATATTTGTTGGTTTGGTATGTCTTGTGATTTGATCATGAGGACTAAACACAAGACGTTGGACTTTCAATTTTTACCAAGCCTAAAAACCTACCTCATTTCCCTGAGGATGCCTTTCCAACATGAGCGAACCATAAATCTAGCTCCCAAATGTTCTTTCCAAATGTGAACGAATTACTTTGTAAAAGAAATTACTTTGAATTTTTTTCTAGCTCATCATATTCATATATAGTAAAAGAAATCGCATTTCTGATATTTTCAAATGTGAAAAAAAAAACTTTGTGTTGAGTACAATGAATGTAGAGGTGTGGCAAATTCTCATTGATCACTTTTGTTAAGGAAGTTATATGGGAAAAAAATATTTGAGATAGGTGACAAAGGGAATGATGGATTTATCTCTATCACTGCAACGTAACATGTGAAAAATACACGTTCGCAAGTAAAAGTTTATTCTCTCGCATTCCTTATAATGTTTTAAAAAATCCTGATCAATATGGGAAAGAATTAAAATTAAAATTCCACATTTTGTTTTTCTTTTTATTCTTTTTTCCATTATTCATTTTGATCGCGTAATGGTCACCATTCACATCCATATTATAACCTTCAGATTCAGAAACAAAAACTAAAAATGAAATTTCAAACGATTTTTGATCGAATAGTAAACATCGAGAGAAGGAAGACAATTTTGGCTTATTATACTAATGTAAATAACACGATTAAATATTTCGCCAGAAAAAAAAAAAAAAAAAAAAAAAAAAAAAAAACATTGATTTGCTACATTTTCTGTTCGATCTGATATTCCTTCCAAATTAAAGAATATACGAAAATAACACTGAGGATATTAGCTACGTGTAGGAGTAAACAATGTGCATTAGCATGATGTCCATACTAACTCTACAAAAAAAAACATTTGGTAAATAATATTGTAAGTTAATGTAACAAAAGCTTCACAATCAAATGGACAAAACGATCATATAACAAAATAATACAATCTTTACACACAAAATTTGACCCTACTTCTTGTCTTCTTCGCATCTGAGAATCGTTTCTTCTACATTTTTCCGGTTTTATTCTTGCCGAAAACTGGAAAGTAAAACATCATAGTCTTTGAACAAATATTTTACTCTTGCTATGACACAGGTTGATTTTCTCCTAGACGAAGATCAGAAAACAAAAAAATCAAAGTTAAGAGGATAATGGAGACGTGAGAAAGGAGATTGCGATATTGAAACATTGTAGACTGGATGAAAGCCAACTTCTCGGTTACTTCCGGAAAAGACAAAACATCCATAGAAGCACTGAATAGAGAAGAGGTGGATCAGCGATCAAAAAGCCAATAAATAAGCACAAGGTATTCGTGACGACTGAGTCTGAGAGTAACCTCAATATGCGTCCTGATATCATATACCAACACAATGAACCAATATTCAAAGTCTACAAAGTTTAAGAGAGAAATAATCATAGTCACAAATCTGGATAGAAAATTATATAGAATTGTGCTAGATGCATGACGGTTTGAAGAGAAAATCATTAGTGTAACCTAGAAGAAGATGAGTACGTACAAGCAATTCGCTACCACATCAAAGATTCATGGAAAGATACGAGTTTGAAAGATATTCGGATATTCCTCAGCAATCATGGAAACAAAGCCAATATTATTAATTTTATTAGGGTTTACATTAATCATATATATAATTTTTAATTACATAATTACATCATCCTGCTCTTGGAGATCCATTGATTGAGGATTTCGCTAATGAGGCTGTCTCGTCCTTCCGGTGCCTTGAGGCTTCTGAACCACCAAATGAATTCAACTGTATCCCTCTCACTGCAAGATATATGGAAAAAATAAATAAGTATTTCTTCAAATAATCTACAAACATCACATGAATCAAGAACTTCTTAACTAACTACTATTTGTTCTCGAGTTTTCTCTGACACCCTTCAACGAGTTCTTCTACCTTCTCCATTACCCCCTACTTCCCTAGACTCTGCCGCCCCCTCGAGATTCCAGGGTTCCCGCATCCAACCTTTGGGGGCATTAACAAATAACAACTTATTCATCATTCCTAAGTGGTGTTTGTGGCTGGAGCGCTACTTGCATTACGATGGAGAACGACCGCACCCCATTCCTAACATTTTCTCGTGGGTTTCCAGTTTCGGAAATGGAAGTGAAGGAACTCTCTTCACGAAACAATATGGAGAAAACTGATGTGAAACACCTTTAACACAGTTTTCTCCAATTCTTCGGTGAAGAGATTCTTCAGCTTCCGACACTAGAAACCTTAAGAAAACATAGCAATATGGTTTAGTTATTCTTCGTTGCGATGCAATTAACATTTAAGCCCCATAGACCACTAGGGATGATAATTGTTGTTATTATCAGAAATGATATGAGGCATCACGTTGATGCTCTTGATCAAAAGTGGATGTGAGAAACCGGGAATCTTGAAAGGCCGACAGTGTTTGGTGAGGTAGAAGGGTAATGAAGAAGATTGATAAACTTGTTGAAAGAAACTTAAGCAAAACCAACATTATTTATAGGTGAAATTGTTATTAGAGATACACACAAATATATCAAAATATGTTCATTTTACATAAAGAATTATATACATGTATAGTAAAAAATGTAGAAAATAGATAAAAATCTTAATGATTATCCAATAAAATATGAGAGAAAATATATAATGACATAAGATATACAGAAAGGACATCATATATAGTAAAAGATCTACACATTATAATTGTAATTTCTGATATGTTCAAATCTGAAAACATTAATTTGTATTGCATACAATGAATAAAGAGACATGACAAATTTTCGTTTGACCACCTTCGTTATAGAAATGTTTTGTTGTCAGATTATAGTTAGACATATAAAGTAAGAATAATTATTAAAATCCAGTTGTCATATATATATATATATTTTTTTTCTAATGGCAACAAAACATATTTATTTGTCGTTAGCGATTTTCACGCAAATTAAGAAATTAACTAATTTTATTGGTTTACCTTTATATACTATACTGTTTTATTTGATATAACTAGTTAATAAGCTAAAAAAATAAAGATAAAATTGAAAAATATATCATAAATATACATTAAAAATGTAAAATGACAAGTATTTGAAACATAGAGAGTATTAGTTTAACATTTTATGTAATTGTTAGAAGTAGAACTACACAAATTAACTTGTTGAAAAGTTGAGGCTTGAAGAATTAGTGATAGCTTAGTTAAATGTGGAAACAATTAAACAAAAAAGGACACATGATTTATAGTAGAACTCTATTAAATAATACTTGATAAAATAACACTTCGATAAATGAATAGAATTTTTGGATCCAAATTAAAATTTTGATTTAATTATCTTTTGCTAAATTAATAATATCTCATGAAAATAAGAAAGAATTATGGTCCAACGTTGTTACTGCATAGAGATTTTACTTATAAGGTACTCGGTTCTTCTGAACAAAGGACACTTCGATTGCAAAAAGAGTTTTTTAAGCATCTTCAAGAAGACAAAACAAAATAAATAAAACTTTTACACAAGTTATAAACCACACCCGACTAAATCATGTATGAAAACACACTCGTTAATATTGTCAACGCATATATTATACTGTTACACAAGTTATATAACACATCTGACTAAATAATGTATGAAAACCATAATCGCTCGTTAATATTATCAACGCATATATTATATTGAGAATAGCACAAACAAAACATATGTTGGTGACCGTTGAGTATTAAGATCTAAACACCAAGTGTTTAAAGATCAAATCCTCATTATATGGAAGTCTTTTTCCATATACACTTTTCTCAAACAATAAAGTTACAAATACAGATGATTGATACCACAATTCTCACCTATGTCTCATAGTATTGTATTTCTCATAGTTTGTTTTTAACGTATACATGTAATCAATCCTCCTATAGCTTAGCTTTTGGATAAAGAAAAGAACAAGATTTGCATGTACAGAGAAGAGTTGTGTATCCACGAATAGCTGTTCCCAAAAATAAACACCAAAGCCATACAATTAGGCCATTCTTTTTTTCCATTATTTATTTTGATCGCGTAATGGTCACCCTTCACAATTTCACATCCATACTATTACATCTATAACCTTCAGATTCCGAAACAAAAACAAAAAAAATGAAATTCCAAACGCATAAAATATAGTAGACATCGAGAAAAGGAAGACAATTTTGGCTTATTCATTAAAGTGATACTAATCTTATATAACACGATTACATATTTCGCCACAAAAACAACAACAACATTGATTTGTTACATTTGCTGTTCGATCTGATATTAGCTACGTGTAGGAGTAAACAAAGTCGATTAGCATGCATGATGTAGTATATTAACTCTACAAAAAAAACATTTAGTAAATAATATCGTAAGTTAATGTAATAAAGCTTCACAATCAAATGGACAAAACGATCATATAACAAAATAAGAAAATGCTTTTTAATAATACAATCTTCACACACACAAAATTAGACCCTACTTCTTCCAATCCGAGAATCGTTTTTTCTACATTTTTCCGGTTTTATTTTGCCCGAAAACTGGAAAGTAAGACATCATAGTCTTTGAACAAATATTTTACTCTTCCTATGATGACAGACGTTAATTTTCTCCTAGCTAGACGAAGATCAGAAAAGAAAAAATCAAAGTTAAGAGGAAAGTGGAAACGTGAGAAAGGAGATTGCGATATTCAAAGTCTGCAAAGTTTAAGAGAGAGATAATCACAGTCACAAATCTGGATAGAAAATTATATAGACTTGAGCTAGGTGCATGACGGTTTGAAGAGAAAATCATTAGTGTAACCTAGAATAAGATGAGTACGTACAAGCAATATAATTCGCTATCATAATCAAAGATTCATGGAAAGATACGACTTTGTGGCTTGAATCATATTCCTATGAAGGCCATAGAAATCATGGAAACAAAGCCAATATTATTAATCTTATTAGGTTTTACATCAATCATATAGTGTTTACATTTTTAAATCATAACTACACCATCCTGGCTCTCGGAGATCCACTGATTGTGGATTTCTCTAATGATGATGTCTCGCGCTTCCTCCGGTGCCTTGAGGCTTCTGAACCGTCAAATGAATTCAACTGGATCCCTCTCACTGCAACAAGATATATGGAAAAGGAAATATCTCTTGAGATAATCTACAAACACCGATACAGCGCATTCACGGGTATCAAGAACTTCTGAACTACCATTTGTTCTCGAGTTTTTGATTACCCTGATTGCACTACATCCATATCTGTAGATTATTTGAAGAGATATGTTTTTTCTCATATATCTTGCAGTGAGAGGGATCCAGTTGAATTCATTTAAAGAGATATAATTCCTAAGGGTGTTTGGGGATGGAGTGCTAATTGCATTGCGACGCAGAACGACCATACCCCATTTTCTAACCTTTTCTCGTGGGTTTCCAGTTTCGGAAACGGAAGTGAAGGAACTCTTTACGAAACAATGTGGAGAAAAATGTGTTGAAGATGTTTACATGTCAGTGGACAATGGAGACTTTCCCATTGTCTTTTGACATGAAACACCTTGAACACAGTTTTCTCTAATTCTTCCGTGAAGAGATTCTTCAGCTTTCAACACTAGAAACCTGTAAGAAAGCATTAGCAATGTGGTTTAGTTATTCTTAGTTGCGATACAATTAACATTCAAGCCCCAGAGGCCACTAGGGATGAAGATAATTGTTGTTATTATCAGAAAAAATATATGAACTAGGCATCACGTTGATGCTCTTGATCGAAAGTGGAATGTGAGAAACCGGGAATGTTGAAAGGCCGATCGGTGTTTGGTGAGGTAGAAGGGTGATGAAGAAGATTTGATAAACTTTGATGAAAAATACTGAAGCAAACCCAACTTTATTTATAGGCGAAGTTGTTATTAAAGATAGACACAAATCTATCAAAACATGTTCATTTTACAAGTATAGTAAAAAAATGTAGAAAATAGATAAAAATCTTAAAGATTATCCAATAAAAATGAGAGAAAATCTATAATGAAATAAGATATACACAAAGGACTTAAGGACATCATATATAGTAAAATATATGTACATTATAATTATAATTTTATGATATGTTCAAATCTGAAAACATTAATTTGTAGTGCATACAAAAAGAATATAGAGACGTGGCAAAATTTCATTTGACCACTTCATTAAAGAAATTTGTTTGTTGTCCGATTATAGTTAGACATAGAAAGTAAGAATAATTTGTTGATGTATTATAATCCACTTGTCATATATCATTTTATATCCAACTAGGTCTCACGTATATGCGGTATTTATAATTTAGTGTTTTATGTGTTGTAGAAAAAAATACACATAAATAAAAAACTAAATTTTATATTTTTTTTAAATAAGTAAAATTAGAAAATTACACTATTAGAATCAAATTTTTTTTTCAATATATACATTTTCCTAAATACAATAACTGAATTAGGATCATGATTAAAATAAAACTTAATTAAATAACATGTTTCTCGATACATTTTAACCACAACACTTATCATAATACAAATAATATTTTTATTTTCTATCACAATAACTTTTTTTAGTTATCTTTTTACTTTTCTATAATGATTCACCTTTTTATAAATTTGTGTTTGTTTTCCACCATTATTGATATTTATTTTCAATATTTTTTCATTTTCAAACAAATATTACATTTTCTTTTCTTTTTTCTTAAAATTTAACTTTTTCTTAATTATTTGTTATTCTTTTTTTTTCTGATGTGCATTGTTCTTTGGGTGAATTAGGCCAATATACATATTGGGGTTCAAAATAAAGCCAATAACCATAAAAGATCTGTATTTAAGTGAGCTATCTCATGCGCTTACAAATGACACAAAACCCCTCGTTAAGTGGTAGGAAAATAGGTGGTGTAAGCTGATGACATCATCTTTTCAGCCGACCAAAATGAATACGGTGCCGAGTAAAGCTTTCACATCTATACTATTTGAAAGATTGTGGTCTATACTACTGAAACAAAAAAGATGAAAAAGTCTTTGTTAAAGCTAATACGGTGCAGCCGTGCAGGGGCTGCTAAATGGTCCCAAAATGCACCATAATGTTCAAGTTCATTGCTTCTCGAGCTTCAATGAACACTAGCAATTACGTAAACGTGATTTCGCATTTTTAAAAATTTGTAAAATGTGACGTATGATGGTTATAAAAAAATTGCTAATCCATCATTAGGAAACTACTTCCGCATTTATCTTTATTCTATACCATTACATCGGTCTCACATATTTCCAGCATTTTACATAGTATAACACATTTGCCGCCAACTCACAAGCTTCTTTCATCATAAGGAGTTCTCCTGCAAATTTTATAACAGGTCCTCTTAATGGCAGACTGCAGTTAAATTCCCAACAAACACATTCGCATTTTGAACTACAAAATTGAACTATCACCAAACACTCATTGTATGTCAACAAAATAACGACTAAAACAGAATAGTTAGATGGACAATTTTGAACATCCACAAATTTGGTGTAGCAAAGCTTGGGTGACTGTGATTGAGAATAGTAGCTTTTCTACTCTAATGGGTATCCATTTGAACTGCAAATCGGAGCCGATTTCGCCAAAACCTTCAACTACAAAGAAAAACTTATTAGTCCACATAGTCGTATTTATCGGATACTCCTGCGCTTCGTAGAACCTTCCAGGAAGACGATTCCGTTGTGGTTTGCTTCTTGCTCCACCACCGTCACTATGCTCGGCTTCAAAGCCTTGACGGTTGCGAAGAGCTTCTCGATTGAACCGGATCAGGCCAGAAGCCGGTGGAGCTCAAATACCGAATTGACCACTAAGGTTTCTAATTCGGGTCGGGTCTCAAACATTTCGGGTTCTAGATCCAATAAAGGTCTCTGCGGCTAATCCCTTGAATTCGAATTCGATGCCAACAGCATGAGCGAATTGAGCTAATTTCCAACCTAATTGCGACACATTTCAAATGGAGCTACTTTCACGATTTACTCGATTTAATCAGACTTCAAATTTCTTTTTCGACTTACTATTCCCCTTTTCTTCTTAACCCTTTTCAGAACTTACACGCTGCACAGGAAAACAAGCATTTTCACAGAATCCCTTAAAACCCAGAAATTCGCAATCCAAGTTTCGGAGACTTACATGCTTACTTCTCCTCTGTAGTCTTCCTCTGCAAAACTCTAACTCTAAATCGGCAATTGCAGATATTATGTTGCTTCTTCCACCTCGTTATTGTGTATCCAAGCGATCCCAAATATAAACCCTTGATTTCGTTACTGTGATATTGGATTCCAAATTTCCTTAACGCCTTCCTTCTAAAATAGCAAATTCGCCAGTTTCGTTGTAGAACAGAATACATCTCACGAAGAACCTTCACGAAAAATTCCCCCTTTTACCAATTTTAAAATTTTACGCCAATATAGTGTTCTTTGTCGGCTAATCCCAAGCTAACCTAAAGCCAACAGCTCAAACTTTAGCTATCACAAGAGGAGGAAAATTGTGGTAATATTGTATAAAATATGCAATGTATCGTAGCCAATCACTTGATATAGCTATATCCTTAATTTCCTTTTTTTTATGGTTATTAAGTGCAATTTCCTTTGTTCTGTTTGTGATTTTTTATTGTACTTTTTTTTTGTCATAAGAATCAACTTTTTACTTGTTTTTTCATTTATTTTTTGTCCTTTTTTCCTTTTACAATTTTTTTTTTTAATATGTTCGAAATTAGTAATAACATATTGTGATATGATGAATTATAAAATCACACGTATCAAACTCTTATAGAACGCATCCAAGTCTATATAATACAATTACAACAAAACATGTTTAACTATAACTAGTTTAACTTTTTATGTAATTGTTAGAACTGCACAAATTAACTTGTTGAAAAGTTAAGGTTTGAGGAATTAGTGATAGCTTGGGCAAATGTGGAAAAAATTAAACAAAAAACGACACATGATTTTGTAAGGTATAGATCGGTTCTTTCCAACCGAGCACTAAACTTCGATTGCAAAAAGAGTTTATTAAGCATCTTCAAGAAGACAAAACAAAATAAATAAAACTTTTACACAAGTTACATACCACATCCGACTAAATAATGTATGGAAACACGTTCGTTAATATTATCAACGCATATATTATATTGAGAATAGCACAAACAAAAACATAAGTTGGTGACCGTTGAGTATTAAGATCTAAACACCAACTGTGTTTAAAGACATAATAAGCTTTGGATACAAAGATGATCTGAAGGTTTCTCTGCATCAAATCCTCATTATATGGAAGTCTTTTTCCATATACACTTTTCTCAAACAATAAAGTTACAAATACAGATGATTGATACCACAATTCTCACCTATGTCTCATAGTATTGTGTTTCCCACCAACAAGTAGTTTGCTTTAACGGTATACATGTAATCAATATCTTCTATAGCTTCTGGATAAAGGAAAGAACAAGATCTGTATGTACAGAGAAGAGTTGTGTATCCACGAATAGCTGTTCCCAATAATAAACATCAAAGCCATACAATTAGGCCAAAGGTCAAGTCTTAATCAAACTATAACGAAAATGCAAAGGAGGCTCTAACCTTCATGAACGGTCGATGACGACTAGTAAAGGAGTCGATGAAGCTTTCCTTTAGGAGAAGTGATACCTGAAAGAAAGAAAACATTAATATACATTACTTAGATCGTAGAGAGGACCTCAAAATCATTTGACTGGTAGATGTAGAGAAACAAACCTTGTCATTGTTGGACTGCACATTTGTTATAGTGTGTGACTGGAGACTAGAGCAAAGAGAATCCAAGTACGACCTTAGGACACCCAAGAAGCCTTTTGCAGCTTCCACCTTTGGATATAATCAAAAATGTGTGCAACACAATTGACGACAAGTGGTTAGAAATGGCACGTTACATGGCATATCTGTAGAGTAAAAATATAAGATACACAAAGAGATCGAGTGAGAGAGGGAGAGAGAGTTAGAGACCTGCTCATCAGTACATTCATACACTGGTCTTTTCTTTGCTAGATAGCTTTCTCCAACGAGCTTCGAGTGATAAGGACTCAGCGCGTTATATAAGTCACGATACTGAGGCAGCTGAGGTATACTTGGTGATTTTACCTGAAATGTCATTAGAGATAATAGATAGTGAGCAAATTCCTCTATCACTAGCAGTTTTGTTACCACAAATGTGATTGCTAAGAACGATAATTAGGAGAAGATAATGAAGGAAAATGCAGAAAATGACCTGGTTCTTAATAAGATCCACAACTATAACATTTGTTAGTTTGGACTGAACTTCACTTGTTTTGTTCTTTACACCAACCTAGAATGAGCATAGCTTGTTAAGCAACATATAACAATAATGATACGGATCTTACAACATACGAATCATGTTCACAAACTCACAATGTAAGGGACTGGAGCGTCCAAAAACTCCAGCATATCATCTGGCAAAACCTGGAAATCAAGGCTAGTCATTAGTCATATACATGGGGTTACCAACGGATTCTCAGTGACGATACCAGACAGAAAGAGGACAGTACCGGCATTAAAAGGCTCTGCCACCGAAAGGGACGGATCACTGGGATAATTGATAGAACTGATGCAGCTAAGATTCCCTATGTATTTCACAGAGAAGACAAAACAATCTGCTTTACTAAATTGTATTAAAAAAGTAGACTCATTGTATGATGACACAGGCTATATATGTTTACCAAATTGGAGCAAACAAATACAATCTGTTTCTCGAGCAGTGCTCCTGCTAAGATCATCAAGACCTGTAAAGAAAAGAGTGTAAGGTAAATCAGTCCAAATGCAGGAAGGAGTGTCGGTCGAAAATCAGGCGCAGTAACCAGAAGAAGAATGCATTGACATTATCATAAGAAACACTGCAACTTAGAGTCCACATATGGAAACCACTAAAGATGATTTTATGTGTTTTTGTGTATGTGAAGCAGCATCACAGTCAGATAATCATGTAAGAGATATATCGAAAAGCAAGAAATCACATTTTCAAGGCGCAGTGATCCACATAACGAAGCAACAGCCCATGTTGATAGTGCAGCTGCTTCTTCCTCAGCCATGAGCGCAGTGTGTGCCTGAAGACCAAAGGAAGATAAAGAGTTTCTAGAAAGTCTTATATAGGTTTCCGGATATGCTACAAAATTATGTATGTCAGATTTTATTCCGGCTGATACCTCCGCTAATTCTAGACTAGTGCTGCATGAAGTAAGGTCAGCTGATGCTCCGGGAGTATGCAACACCGCTTCATCAAGTCTATGATATTCGACCGGATGAAGGTGGTCCAGAGGATGAAATGTAATAGTTGAACCTCTTGCCGGGCAATTTAATTTGTAATACTCACATAGTATCTGCAACGACCCATTCTTTTCAGACTGAAAGAGATTTGTCAAGTTCAAGTGTTAGAAGCATGGTGACGGAAAACACAGCATAAAAAACTTACAAGATAGCAAAATGTACAAACCTTTGACCACTCAAGGATATCAAGATTACTGCTTGTATCATCTTGACCAGAAAAAGATGCTTCACCTGTTTCAGTATCATCTTCATTGGTCCTTAAATCACTCCTCTCGCAGGGAGCAGCCTGAAAGCTGCAAAAAATCATGTTATATGATACGAAAAGATCGCTAACCACTAATGCATGGTACTTAAAGTTTCAATGATTAAGGTAACCACTAAGCAAGTTAACAAACATCAGTACTGTTACGCCCATACAGTTTGATAAAAGACGGTCCAATACTCTTAAAACAGACAGGTAAAGAAGGGATTTCAATGATGTACCTAGAGCTAGAATCAGAGATCTCATCCAAATAAGGACACCGAAGAAGGGAGACAGGATCAGGTAAAGAACTTTCTCCGCCTTGCTTGATAACTGGCAAGGAATCATCAGCTTCGGCGACATTGTTATTAGACTCAGAAGAACAGAGCTCTGGTCCCTTTTCAGCTGTATCAACTTCATGAGACACTGAAAGACCAGATATCTCCTCAACAATTCTCTTTATTGGATCCACGTTGACGTCAACATTCCGATTCGTCTCAGAAGTGCCATTATCTGAAAATTCGTTGGCTTCAGTGAGTACTGAAACTTCACCAGATTGTTCTTCTGTGTCTTCAGAGTCTCTTTCTCGGGGTGATGAATCGTTTAAGCTTTCGCCATTGTTGAAATCTATTGGAGGTTCTAAAGATGCACCACTGATGCCACTCATCAAGTTCTCCAATCTTTCTTCCAAGAAGATGCTACATCAAAAGGAGAGTATCAATGTGAGCACGACTTTAAAAAGCAAAGCCACAAGATCTCAGGAGCGAGTGTAGACACACCTATTCAATACACCAAAATGCAATTCAAAAAACGGCAGCCTGGTGATGATGCAATAGCATCTGCGAGTAGTCAGGACATAGCGGCTCAATGATGAGCGAGCAGGTTGTTTGTCTAAAACCGTGGAAAGCAATCTGGACGGTTTATTCACTATCTCTTCCACTAGTAAGCAACATCCATACAAAGTTGAATTATCAGCAGCCTGCAGAAGAAATCTCACGAGAATGACTCATCCAAATAGAAAAGTATAATGTAATAAAGATTTCAAAACAAAAGAGATGCTTACCTGTAACCTAAATACAAATGAAAGGTCACTAGGCCTAAGATGTTCCTGCAAAGTTAGCATCACCGTTTTAAATTAGTGTATGTTATTATTATATAAATCTTCACCTTATGAACTGAAGTTGACACAACGATAAAATCCACAATATTTTCCGAATATCACTAAAGCGAATGAAGTAGAAAGATCAATCTTTACATCTACACTCCACATCAGGCAAGTACCTGACTGAGAATGATCTCACTCAGCTCGCTCATGGAAGGAGTTCTCTCAACAGCATTGACCTGAAACCATTAGTCACCAGCATGAACTTAATAGACACCACAAGTAAAATAGTAAAAGTATATAATTCTTACATATAAACACAGTAAATCATCAAGGGTAAAGTGAAACCGAACAAATTAACCATAGAGAGAGATCTGCTAGACCTTTTAAAAAAAAGACTCAAACGCTTTAAAAGAGCTTCAAAAGTGAGTGAATCTAAAGTTTGTGGTACGTACCAGCGAAGTATCATATGCAGAGAACCAACAAGAATTCTAAAATTATGACCACCATACGCTAATACTAGACAATGCATTATCATGAAATTTTAGCTCAAAACTGTTTTATAAGCTTTTGACGATTACACTAATACTAGACAATGCATTTCTGAGCTGATATTCTCTTACAATGCGTTACTAGACAATAATGCATCAGGCCAACATATGCATTCTAAACCAGTTTCAGCTTAAAAGGCTGAGAAGGAAATGAGCAAAAACGAATAGAGTACCTCGATGCCTCCGGGAAAGCAAAATGAATGAAGATCTTTGTATTTAATTGGAGGCTGCTTATCAGGAGGGTACACAAGTAAGACCTGAAAATACAGTAAACACTTTAGCATATCTTGCAAATGCCCAAATATATAAAGAAAAATATGATATCTCACCTGAGGTTCGAGACTAGGTTCTACACGGGAATGATTCTGAGACGCACTTCGCAACCTCCCACTAGAGCCTTCAGATTTCCTCGCAATGTACTGCTTCTCAAGTGCTTGAACATCACAATTAGGATGAAGTCCAACCACAACAACGCTTTCAAAAAGCCTTGACGGTTGATCTTTCAATGGTTTATGATCCTGTTTTAACATAAGTTATCAACAACAAAATGTTTAAACATCAAATCTTTCATACAAAATGTCTCCATCAAAAGAGAAAAATGTGATTGCTTACCAAATATTGGACCTGAAAGTTGGCCCATTGACGCTTTTGGCTAGTCAAAACCTCAGGATTGTACAATATACTCTTTGTTTTGGGAGTTTCGTAGAAGTTTCTAACCGCTTTCGACACCTGCCTCTGTAGTCTCCCAAGAGGGCTGTCACTGCTCTCATCTTTCGACGAGAAGACTACAGAAGGCCTTGGAGGGTTTATCGCAGAGGCAGCAGCGGCAAAAGCTGTTGCAACATCTTCTGATGATGGAATGAAAAACGAAGCTCCCCAGCTTGGACTCTCACTTCCTTTCTCATTCTTGGCCATTACTTACTTCACTACAAGATCAGTCAAAACAATCAAAAACTAACCAACAATAGTTACTAATCAATAATCATCTAAAGCTTCTAACACAAAAGAGAGACTATTGCTTAAAACTAGTAAAGACTAAAGAGTACACATTTGAGTCAAACAAGATAGATACTGATAATGGAAGATAAGTTCAAATTGAGGAAATATTAAGACAGTGATGGGTATTGAGATAACTCTATTCATTCACTTGCAATAAATCATTTCACCTTTTTTCAATTGTTTGGTTAAGAATTAGCAGAGCATAAAGGACTAAACTTTAGATCCATAGATTCAAAACACAGTCAATTCTGAAAATTTAAACCCTGTGAAATCCCTAAAATTAGATCGGAAGGTGAAATTGCACACACACAAAAAATGATTATAAGAAATAGCAAACCATATTAATTGCAAACTTTATTATCCGCAGACAACAACAAAAAAAAACAAATTAATTTATATACAGACAATTCGGAGTTTGAACTTTGAAGATTTCAGAAACCAAATTCAAAAGTAACTTTCGAAGAGAAAGGTAAATCAGAGGGTACAATATATGAAGTTTAAGAAGAAGAAAAAAAGCCTTGAGAAGATCTCTCACCTATACAAAACTTTAAGCAGGCAATTTCAATAAACAGACATCATCGATGGACGAAGGAGAAAGATTGAAACTTTAGATAAGAAAAATAATTAAATTAGTTTTTTGTTCAGAAGAAAAGAAGAAGTACTTTTGATAAGTGTGGATGATGATGATGATCAAAGAAGAAGAAGAAGGAGGAAAAAGATGATCCTCGTGGTTTTTCAACTTTTTAAAGGCTGCGGGAAAGACAAAGAGACGAAACGCCGGTCAGTTTTATTTCTTCTGCAATAATATCTCTTTCTAATGAGAAACTAAAGTTGTCGTTTTGTGTCGTGACCAAATAATGTGTAAATGTGCTATTGAATACCGGATTCACCCCTTTCGTATTTTTTTTATTTAATTTGTCTGAACTCCATTTCTTTACAATTTTTAAAATTAACACCTAACTACGTAAAAAAATATATATATATTTTTACCCCAAAAAAACAGAAAAAAAAAACTTATTATTGTTGTCATATAAACAATTTTACTTCATACAATACACCATATTCGGAATACAACATCTTTTAGGGATGTTGCGGGACTTTGAACTTTTTTTTTTTATGGTATTAACATAATCGATGATTTTTTTGCTTTAGAGTAAAGCTTTCATGGTTTGTCTATTCCTATTGTCCATCTATATTCTCTAGTTTGGCTTTCTCATACTTCTGCTACTCGTTAATTGAAATATTTAAGTGTACATAGTTAGTACTAGGCAAACTTGATTGATGTCAACCTCAATAAAAAGGGTAGAATACAATCAAGACACTTATGAATACAACCTCAATTTAGAGAATATTTCACTTATGCGTTCACGAATTTAAAAATTATACCATGTTCGTGTAAGAAAGTTTTACATTTATTTGTTGTTCGATTTGTTTAAGTTTTGATTTTTATCTCTCTCACACATATGAGGTTATTTGTTGTTACACACATTTATTTGTTGTTAGATTTGCTAAAGGTTGGGTTTTCAGGTCAATCTCACACATATGAGAAACATAGATTCTTCCTCACATTTGATACTCCGTCACCAAGATTTACTAGTATGAGACTTATCTTTATTAGTAGTAGTTGGGATGAAGATGATCTCTATAATAGAGAGAGAGGCTACAAAGGATTCATAAGTAAGGATTAGCAGAAAATGAGCAGTTTGTTCCGTATTTGTGAAATTGGCAAGAGCAGGACATTGGGCAAGAGAGTTTTCAGTATCATGGAAAATTTGTGTGCTTCAAACAGTTGGGAAGAAACAGAGTATGACATAGCATTGGGTGCCAGTATGATTGGATGGTGTAAAACATAAACTTATTTTACAAAAAAAAAGAAAAAAAAAAACTTATGAAACAAGAATGGTGTCAGATAAACAATGTCATCATTAAATCAATTGCATCCAAGACACCTTTCTTTCAAATACTGATCACCTTTAGCAAAGTCAATTCGATGCAGATGATACTTCATTTGCTTGATGTTTTATATTATTGTTGTCATTACCAAAAAACTAAAAAAAGCTGATGACTCAAGTCCAATTTTTTTTTTTTTTTTTTTTTTTTTTTTTTTTTGTTTTGGTAATGGTAGGATATGCTTTATTTGTGGTGCAAATTTTATCTAATATCTACCACTTAAAAGATTTTGATGATTATGTATGTTCATATATGATAAGATCTGTAAATGAATATTGTTTGGTCTTTGATACCTCTTTGGAATAGGCAAAAATATGACACCCGAATAGATACAAACCAAACAAAATTTATCCAGGCTAAGTTGAACAAGATTATTTAGTAACATAAATGCATACAAAAAATTTAACATCAAATTATTCTAACCGAACCGAATAAATCGAACTAACCAACAATCACATTACTTTGCCTATGTATTTAACATTTTGAGAGTCAGAAGATTTAAATTTCAGAGTTTTTTTTAATTCTCTTATTTCCATACTTTAGAATATATAGCCTTTTAAAATTTTAATGCTTGACCATTCTTCATAGATATTTCACCAAAATTAGCCAAGTTTCATCAAACTAACTAAAAAAAACCGGAATTCGAGTAACATGTGTTACCGTCAAATCAAGCCAAAAATATATTTTGGTTCTAGTTCGAAATATCCAAGCCGAAACCCGAATGGTCAGGACGAGTCTTTTGTATCACGAAAGTGCAAGAAACAGTTAACACCATGTGATTAATCGCAATGCAGTAAAAAGAAATAAGCAGAGTGAGTGAGGAAATTGAGGAAGATATCTTCTGCAGCAATATATATTTTATGTTATTAATGCGTGTAAAAGAACAAAAAGTTGATTTCAGTTAACCCAAAAATGACAATTGTAGTGTTACAAACAATGAATCCTATTTGTTTACCCATTTTCCACAAAATCTCTCTATAGCATCATATAGCTAAAGCCGAACTTTGTTGGTAGAATTTGACTTGAGGATGAACATTTTCAGAACATACCTGCCGAGTTTTCCCAGTAAGACACTGTCTCCGTAGTTTCTCTAATTCGTCTCTGAAACCATTTTTTACCTCAATCTTGAGCCTTTGGTAATCAACACTCATCACCTTCTCTGGCTTCAGGAGACTCAAAAAATCACAATCCCGTTCTTCTTCTTTTTTTTCGCTAACTGTAAACTAAAAGAAAGTTACCAGAAGAAGCACGTCTTCATGATTATATCCGTCGCATACTATTATCTTCTTCTTCAGTCTCTTCGCAGATACATCCGGGAAGAGGATTCGCGTAGAAACTCTCTTCCAGCTTCGGGAACTCGCCGGATTCTCTGTTATACGGAGCTCCATTTCTGTCTTTGTGCAGCTTTTTCACTTTGGAACTGAACTTTTTCCACGAAATTCTTCCCTCGTCCAATGCATCAACAAGTTTCACAAAGCTCATCCTGTATCAAAGAAAGAAGATGTGACCAAAATGATATAAAAACTTTATACTACAAACTAGTTTGGGTGTTTGGAGAATTTACTTGTCTGGATTTATGGTCTTTTTGAAGTTCTCGAATCGCCTGTGACCTTGAACCGCTTTCGCCATGTTCCCATCGTAAGTGTAGAGAAACACTTCGCTCTGAAGTGCAACGATGTAATCCAAACCAGCCAACATGTTCTGGTGATTATTAAACGGACTCAGCTCTTCTTTAGTGGCAAGAGTTGAGTGTGAGAAGATGTTGGGGAAGTCTGTGTTGAGAGGATCCATGCTTCCGTTTCCGTAAGCATCACCGGCTACGAGGTAGATCCGAGAGCTGGACGGGAAATCCAAAGCCCTCAGCAAAAGCGAGGTTTCTCTAGGAGTCAAGGGACAACCACCTTGCAATCTCCTCTCTGTTCCGTTTATTTCTTTCTCTTTCCAGTGACTAACCTCATACCGCATCTGCCGTAATTCTTCGTCTTCTTCAGCTGTCAAACTATGACTGCAGCCTGTGAAAGCCAACATATCCTTCTCATACCTACAGAGGATGATGAAGATATCTCAGTATTTGCATGATCCATACACCAAACCAATCAAACTGGTCTTGCATGTATCGTAATGTACTTGCCTTAAATGAAGAGCAAGGTATGGACCTCTGTCCTGCCTCATTCTAGAAACTAGAACGTTTCCAAGTTCCTCTATTGGAGCAGAATATTTCAGCGCTCTGTAGTTTACTCGGCAACGAAGCTTTTGTACAGAATCAGGCAGGTCGTTGTTGGCGAGCCGGGAATCAGTGTGAGTTAAGTACATTACGATATGCTGTTTCAACAACGGAAGGACTTCTTTCTTGTAGTAACCAACCTATAACACGGAAACAGAGGATCTTCTTGAAAACAACTGTATCCACATAATAGTGAACCAAAAAATACGAAATAAGTCTTCACCTTAGACCATGATA
Organism: Microthlaspi erraticum; assembly: GCA_902728155.2. Lineage (NCBI taxonomy): Eukaryota > Viridiplantae > Streptophyta > Magnoliopsida > Brassicales > Brassicaceae > Microthlaspi > Microthlaspi erraticum. The sequence continues at coordinate 276,950 of CACVBM020000221.1, read as the reverse complement.
TGGGTGTCTTAACAAAAGGATCGATTCCAGCTAATTCTGATGGCAGCATCTCGACTATGTGAATATCATTCTTCAACTCCTCAATGAAGTGTTGCCAATCAAACAGATCCTTAAAGCCACTACGAATATGGTGGAATAAGGAAATCAGATGAAGAGCAGATAACAAATTGAACTAAAAGCTACCTATCATGACTATGGTAGTGCTTTAGTTTTATAATAACAAAGAGGATCTAACTTCGTTAATTAGATGAAATCTACAGAGTAGTTAACAAGTAAGAACTAACCTGTCATCTGCCCAATAAGAGCTGTGATCAAGTGAGGGAAGAACCAAAGTTGCCTTCATGATTTTAGCCACAGCAACCATATCACATATCTGCATTCTAAAATGGTTAAACGCATCAGCCTAGAACTTATAAACAGAATCTAACTTCAGAAACACTGAGAAAAACACAAAAGCCTGACCCCAAATCTCATTTGGTTTAGTCCTCCATTTGCATTTATGAGAAGGTACCCATTCGTATTAGCAGCTAACTCTGCAGACAACATATACTCATACGATAAGAACACACAGCAGAGGACAAACAAACAAAGAGAATGAGACCAACAAGCCAAAGAGCATACTTTTACGACTCCTTAAACTGTCAATGCACTGCGAGAAATTCCCACTCTCAGGTTTTGCCCACACACCTGAATACTGCAATCAAGAACAAAGCAACACCAAGATTTCAATATTGACGACAGTGGTGACTATGAATGAAGCAGTACAAGAAAATCTGAAGACTTACTTCAACCACACTGTGTTGTTCACCATCCATCACGCCTGAAGCAACCGTAACCAAACTTGGATCAACATCGTTTCCTCCATCTTTATAGATATAATCATGAGAGCTATGATCTAGTAGATTTACTCGAGGAATCGAATTGGGTAAATCCTAGAAGAAAATCACCAAAAATTATGTTTCAAAAACACTATTTCAGCATCATAAATGTGAAAATCTTAAATTAAGCAGCCGATTTTGGGAAACATGAATACGCAATTTCAGTAACCTACCTGATCAGAGGCTGCACCATCAATGGCAGATCCAAACCAACCAGTAGCACAAATCTTAAAAACGCCCATAAACAAACACACACCACAGAAGACGAAGAACATCCAATGCCCAAGCTTCTTCCTCTCTCTCAAGCTGAATTCCGAAACCACCGATCCCATCGGCTTCCTCAATAAACCTTTCACAACTCTCTCCCGCAACTGACCATACGTCTGGTGCTTTCTATTGATCGCCGAATCAAACACAGTGCTCGGATCTGAGCCCGGACCGGAAACGATCTCTGATCTCGGCGAGTTAAGCAGTACATCGATCTCGTGGTGAACTCTCAAGGTGGAGGAGTGATTGTTCGCGCTCGAGCTGGTGTTATTATTATCGCCGCCGCCGACGACGTGAGTGTTGCTGTTGTTGTTGTTGCTGCTGCCGCCTCCGGAGCCGCCGCGTTTGAAGGATTGAGCACGACGTGTCATGGGACCGGAGAATCGTGGGCTATTGACATGTTGTGGGACGCCATCGCCACCGTCGTGGTGGTGGAGGTGGTGGCCCATTTCAAGCTCTTCTTCGATTGTTGCTATCTTTTATGAGAACAATGGTGGAGATGATAAAAGCTTCTTCCGCTTATCCTCTAATGTCGAAAAAAAATCTCAATTTTGATTTTTCTCTTTTCGAGCAGTTTCGTAGATTCAAGTGGGAACTGAGATTTGAGACAATTTTGCGTAATCGTTCGTTAGTGTTACTACTATTTTTTTATTTGTTTTTTTTTTAATATATAGTATTAGACTTTTCTTTTTCTTTTGATTGGAGACAAAAAAAAACTGAAAAATGGAGACGCAAATACCAGTTGGCCAAGCTGTACCACCTGCAAGCTGTTCTAGATACATACTTGTTGCTAATTTATGTTTTTATTTTTATTTGTTTTTAATTATTTCTTTTGTTCTGTTTATAGATAAGTGATAACAACAATATCTGAGACAAAATGCTTGTAATTTAAAACGTATATATACTGCCATACGAATACTTTTGGGTAGGTGGTTTAGGCCATTTTGTTTATGTGTATAGACTTTTGACTATAAATATTCATCTTAGTGAGATTAGAGTTGGCCATTAGATTTTGGCACCTAGTAGTGCAGACGCGCAATTCGGAAAAGTAGGCATTTTGTGATCACTCAATCGTTGTTCATGATCAATGGTAAGTCGTTTATATTCTTACAAGTTGCTTCTTAAAAGGATCGTACGAAAAGTTGGTGAAAGCACTTAAGAATCATACTAGTCTGTGATATATATTCTCTATAAGTATATTCTCTATAAGAAAAAAAAATCCATTCTCTCGTTGAGAAAGAATGTGATGAGGACATTGATGTGGCTATGTTGGAACAAATTTTGAAAATGAACTAAATCGGACCGAAAAGAATTTCGGTTTTAGTTCGGATCATTCACAAAATCCAAAATACTCAAAAACCAAAAAAAACGCTAGACCGAACCGAAATTGAAAAACACAAATTGTGAGCAAAAAAAAAAACTCACCAAACCGAAATTAAATTGTACAAACCAATTTGTGAAGACGCAACTAAAACCCCTAAGAAAACCCCCGAGAGAGTGAAGAAGGAAGCGTCGTTGGCTTCAAAATTCACGACGTAAAGGGCAAAAATGGCCAAAATCGAGAGCTTGGAAGATTTCGTCAAGGTACATGGAGTACTCTTAGCAGCTTCGGGATTGCCGCAGAAACTTCACCAACGACTATTCGAGAAACTTGCTTCCGATACTTTTGATGGCGGCGCTCACTTTCAGATCGAACCCTGCGACGATGGTCGGCGACGGAAGCTTGTTCTCACTTCCGAATCCATGCCTAAAGATTCTGACGTCTTCCTTGTCGATCACGCCTGGACTTTTCGTCTTCCCGATGCTTATAAGCAGGTGTGTGTGTGTGTCTTTGTAACGCCACTCTCACTCAAATTGGGACTTTAAACTGACTTAGGAATCAAAATTGAACTTTGGATTGCACATTTTACTTGCAAAGATTTCATTTTTATGGTAGAAATTTGAACACTGATTTGCTCTTAGTTACAAGTTTGTATCTTTTGATTCTATGTAAGTTTGGTCAGTCGAATTGTTAGTCAGCTAACACTGATTCTAGGAATCAAAATTGAATTTTTGTTTTCATATTTCACTTGCAAAAGTTTCATTTTTGTGAGAAGCTTGAACAATGATATGTTCTTAGTTACCGTTTATTTCTATCTATCTTTGGCTATTCAAATAAAAATGTTCAGTCAAATTGTTAGAAAGAAGTATAAAAGATTGTTTCTTTGCCTTTTTCCTTTAGGTTTAGTTGTTCTAAGAGCATAGCTCACCGTTTGTTTTATCTTTCTTTTGGATACTTCAGCTTCAGGAAATTCCGGGATTGGCTGAGAGGATGGGTTCTTTAATGTGTGTTGACACTGATGTAGAGGGAAATGCTGGAGAAGAAGAAGAAGAACTCGCAGAGAAGTATGATGAACTCTCTGTTGATCAGATAATAGAGAGTGAAATTCGTGATGCAGCGGAAAAAGGATATGATTCTTTAAGATGGTTAGAGTTGGAAGGTCTTGGAATAGATGATGACTCATTGGTGTCTCTGCACTTGCCTAGTAAATTTCAGGCACGCCTTTTAGATCTTTCATGCTAAGACTTGAACTCAGATTTTCGTATCAAATTTCTAAAGCTTTTTTGTTCTTGTTGTGCTGGTGCCATTGTTTTGGTAGGATTTACTTGCGCTGAGTCTTATCGGGAACAAAATCGAGAGTGCTGATGTGGTTATACAAGAGGTTGCCAAGTTTAAGAATCTGAAGGCTTTGTGGCTAAATGACAATCCTGTTCTTCAAAAGAGGTATATATGGACTGAAAAAAACATATCGATGATGGGGATAGTATAATAGATTTCTAATGTATATATGTATGCTTTTCAGTGAACGTCAGATGGCTGACGAAATACTTCAACGGTGTCCGAGTTTGGAAATCTACAACTCTGGTTTTACACCTAATTACGGTTTGTGGGCACTTGGTTTCTGTGGAGATATCTTTGGGAAGGATAATCCTGGTTGTGTTCAAGAGGATCGACCTTTGTGTGATGTCACATCACTTGACCTTTCAAACCGGTCGATACACAATCTAGTCAATAAGGTTAGTTTTTATCCCCTTACTTCCTCTAAGAGAACAGAGAGAGTATTGATGAACATACCTGTCGCAGTATTGGTACATACGTGTCTGATGTATCTACTTTACTTTATTCATTTTCAGGCATTCTCTGCGCATGAATTGCCATTACTATCTGAACTTAATATCCGTGGAAATCCATTGGATCAGAATTCTGTTGGAGAATTGTTTGAAGTGTTGAAGCTCTTCCCTTCGCTGTCTTCCTTAGAGGTTTGTTGGAAGTTTTCCTTTACATATTCGGAATGTTAAGGAAAATATATGTTATGCTGAGGGATGTGCTCACATGCTGTGTCTTCTTTGTAGGTTGACATACCTGGACCTCTTGGAAACAGTGCTGTCGAGATCCTTCAATCTCTCCCACACCTTTATTTGTTAAATGGGGTTTCTACAGCTAAAATACTTGAGAATGGAAAGCATGTTGTTGACTCGTTGCTTCCACCACGCCTTCCTGAGCCGAGTCCTGAGGATAGTCTTGCTGATCGTGTTCTTGGTGCAATGTGGTCGTATTTAATGACTTATCGCCTTGCTGATGAGGAAAAGATTGATGAAACTTCCTTGTGGTATGCAATGTTTCCTTTTTTTTTTTGCTACATTAGAACTACTGCGGTGGATTAGTTTAACAAAAGAAAACCTCATGAGTGTTTGATTTTTTAGTGCTGCATTTTTCATTGAAATAGATAAATTCAGGAAGGAAGGAGAGAAATTATGAATATTGCTATAATGCTATCCTGTTGGAATTTTTTAGACACATCAATCTTTAATAGTATCTTCTTTTGTGATTTAAGATTTTGGTGGCGCTGATATCTTCTTTCGCAGGTATGTGATGGACGAGTTGGGTTCAGCTTTGGGGCATAGCGATGAACCCAATTTCATAGTGTCTCCTTTCCTTTTCATGCCTTCTGGGAATCTAGACTCTGCTGTGAGGTAAATTTCCAGTTTTTCCTTTGCTGCGCCACGTTAAAAATTTCCAGTTTTTCCTTTTCAGGTCTCATACATCATGTACACAAATACTTTCGACAATGTTACTTTTCGTGTATCTGACATATACCTATATGTTTATTTGGTTTTCGATGTTCCAGCTATTCAATAATGTGGCCTATCAAAGATACTCGGAAAGGTGATGAGTGCACCCGTGATTTTCTATCTGGTATTGGTGAGGACAAGCAGCGGTCTGCCAGGCTCACAGCCTGGTTTCACACTCCTGAGAACTATTTTATTCATGTACTTTCGCTGTGACCCCTTTGTTCATCAACAGATATCCTACGAAGATTTCCATTCATTAACAGATTCTTTCTTGTTGATGTCGTAGGAGTTCGAGAAATTCCAACAAAAGCAGCAGACAAAAGCTTTCGAGTCTTTACCTCGGAAGCCTTCAGTTTCCCGAAGCATTCGCCATAGCGATGGGTCTCCTTTGCTAGTACACACGGATCTACCTCAAGTTGAAGAATTTCTGACACGTCCAGAATTTGTACTCAGTAAGTGATTTGGTCAATTTCTTCATGATATATTCCTAGCTCTCATTGGGGATAGATATACTCAGCAATGCGACTTGGAACTTGGACTGTGGAGTAAATTCAGTTATAAAATTGGAAAACTTAAGAGAAATATTTGTTGTTTTCTGACTTGTGTCACTGTCACCTGCCTGTTGCAGCAAATGAACCAAAAGATGCAGACATTATATGGACGGGTATGCAGGTGGACGAGGAGCTGAAAAAAGTAGTGGGTTTAACAGATGACCAGTACATCAATCAGTTTCCCTTTGAGGCTTGTCTTGTTATGAAGCATCATCTTGCAGAGACTATCCAAAAGGTATAAAAATTTAGTAAATTATACCATCATAATCTTATCATAGCACCATTACTACACTTGTTTTATCAAACATCTATGTTTTACTATACAGGCTTATGGAACTCCAGAATGGTTACAACCTACTTACAATCTTGAAACACAGTTGACTCAGTTTATTGGGGACTATTGTGTACGCAAACGTGATAATTCAAACAACTTGTGGATCTTGAAACCGTGGAATATGGCGCGGACAATCGACACAAGTATAACCGATAATTTATCTGCTATCATCCGTATGATGGAAACTGGTCCCAAGATCTGCCAGAAGTACATAGAGCACCCTGCTTTGTTCAAGGGGAAGAAGTTTGATCTGCGGTACATTGTCCTTCTGCGTAGCATTGACCCACTGGAGATTTACCTGACAGAGATTTTTTGGGTATGTACTCTTAGCTTAATCCTTCATAGCAGCCGATACAAGCGATTATGTACTCATATCCTACTTGTTTGATCTTCAGGTGAGGTTGTCTAACAATCCATATTCATTGGAGAAGCACAGTTTCTTTGAATATGAAACTCACTTCACTGTCATGGTATATCTTAAGAACACTGTCCACATAAATGATTCAGTTCTGAGAAAGATTGCAATCTGCTATAACAACAACTCATGTTTTCCCTTTCTCCATGTTGGTTCTCTTATGCGTTTCAGAACTATGGTGGTCGTAAGTTGACTCACAAGCCCACGGCAGAGTTTGTGAAGGAGTTTGAACAAGAACATAACGGTATACACTACACCTTTGAGTTTCTTTCCTCCGTATAAATCTTTTAAAACCATTAACACAATTCTACTCTCAATAGTTAAATGGCTGGATATCCATGAGAAGGTGAAGAAGTTGATTCGGCAGGTGTTTGAGGCGGCGGTTCTTGTGCATCCGGAGATGCAATCACCTAAATCCAGGGCCATTTACGGAGTAGATATAATGCTGGATAGCTCTTTCCAACCAAAAATCTTGGAGGTTTGTCGCTAAAAACCGCGTTTTCCTTTGTCATAAACAAAGAAAATTCAAGAAACTGCAAGTTCTCTCTAATTCATGATTGTCCCTATGCTACACAGGTTACATACTGTCCTGATTGCATGAGGGCTTGCACATATGACATGGAAACATTAGATGGAAAAGGTATTATTAAAGGGAGAGATTTCTTTAATTATGTGTTTGGGTGCCTCTTCTTAGACGAGACTGCTCATGTGAGTCCCTTGTGAGCTCAATAGCCAGAGAAGATGGATGCTTTTAGTTCAAAACTAGAATTGTTTTGATTTAGAACATGTCCTTTTTTGTAGTTTATGTACTGTGAGAGTTTTTTAATCTTGCTTTGTTACCAGCTTCATTGTGTTTTTTTGCAACCAAACCAAACAAGATTTGATGAAATGTGTTGACAGAGCTGCAACTGATGACATAGCTTTAGTCACTCAAAGGAAATCAGATTTTAAAGCAACCTTGGTGAAACCTAAACGCAGAACATGATCATAGTGACGAAATTATCATTTTGCTAGTATAAAACTAAAAATCTCTCAATAAAAGAGAATAGTGATGAAACTATCATTTTTTAATATTTGAAAATAGAAAACCAGTCCCTAAGAGATTAGGGAAATGGTGGTATAAATATATCTTCATAAAGGAAGGTAGTGATGTCATTTATATTATTTTCAGAAATCTAAGATCACTAGTTAAAAGTCGCTTTGATTCACAAGGTTCTAAAGGAAGTAGCGTCAGTTTGTGCAAGACCAAAGAAAATGTCAACTCAGACTTAAAGAGAGCAAATCTTCAAAGTTATGTTTGGACATGAACAAGTCGCCTTCTTCGCCAACGCGGTGTCAAGTCGCTTTCATACTTTTATTTCCTAATATAAAATGATGACATGCCATAATTTTTATAATATCTTATCAAGTGTTCTAGAAGCTTGACTCACTCGTATATTGCTTTTCTACCAAACAACCTTTTTATTAAATCAAAATTACTGAGACTTTTTCCCATTTTTTTTTTATTTTAACAATACCATTGCGCTAGCTAGTTGCTATTTTTCTTAGAGAAAAGCAAGTCCATTTCTTCTAGAATGTTTTTAAGTTTCATTGATGAAATGTGTTTGCATCTTCTTAGTAAATCTTGGACACACTGTCAGGCAGTCTTCGGGGTGATACACCATTTCTACCTTCCGAGATTGTCTTGACCATGATCATATTGATAATTAGGCTCAACAATGCGTATCCCACTGAAAAACATCCACAATGAGCTTTTCTTTGGGACGTAGCATAGGTTGGTTTCTCAGTAGGCGGGTCTCACACCCTATGCTCGCCGGTTTATTCTAAACAAACGAATTTATTACCAAATATCAAACTCAACTGTCCAAAGGTTCCAAAATCCAACTCAAACAACTCTATTAAATATTTGTCGATATGTACTTGAATACAACATACATATAAGAAACATAAAATATAACTCCTTTGAAACATTGTATTTTTCTTTTTAGTGCCATAGATAGGTAGCTATTCACTACTAGATTTCTAGTTATTCAAATGCGGAAGTCGATAACTTCCCCAAAGATCAAGCCGGCGTTTAACAAGATTTCCACTCAAGACAAAATCAAAAGATGAAAGTATTAGAAAACTAAAGTTACAACGTAGAAACAAAGCTAAAAGCCTAAAACCACAAAGCCCTCCCTTCTCTCTAAACCTAAAAGCCGACAGAGCCGGTTCAAAAAAAAATACCATGAAGGCTTTTAGGTTTAGAGAGAAGGGAGATGAGAGCCCCCGGAGTCTTTTTTTTTTCTTTAATGGTAATAGCTTCTCCGGCCGCTAACATTTCAACTCGTATGTTTTTTTCAATCCGACTGTTTATAAAAAAAAACAATTATTGAATCTAGTAACTAACTATCATTGCATGAAAAGGTATAATGAATATATTAACTAACTATCATTGCTTGAAAAGGTATATCATCTATTTTTTGCTTGTGACACCTAAAACATCTAATTTGTATTTAGAATTCCACCATATGAGAAAGGGTAAATATGTCACTTTCTTCTCCCTTTGGCCACCCACTAACGACTATGAACTTACTCGTCTAAATATGAATTAAATGACAATGTCAGACGCTGTTAAAAGCTTTATAAAGAAGTATAAACCCACACCTCAAGAAGTCGTCGCCCTCTTTCTCTCTTATAAAACTATATTATTTTCATATTAGAAAACAATAGAAAAACACTCGTTATTGCCTTTTTGGTAAGAAATGTTCATGAAGAAAGAAACTTTGTAGTTGTTGATATATAAGAATTTGAAAATAATATAAAAGTCCAAGTCTCTCCCTTCTTCTACTTTAAAATCTCTTTTTTCTTCCCATTGAAAACCAAAACCATTAGAAAAAGAGAGAAAAGAAAACAACAAAGAGAAACAAAATCACCAAAGCAATGGCGGTGAAGAAGAAACTATCTTGGAAATCATTAATGGTTGCGTGTTTCTTGGATCCAGAAAACTTATATTCATCAAAAAAGGCAAAAAAAGATGATGGTAATGGTGTGATCACCAAACAGAAATCGTTTCTTGGATTGTCGATTCTTGACATAAGCAATCCAAGCTCCACGACCTTGTCCGAAGATCTCTCAATCTCTCTCGCCGGCTCGGATCTCCATGTGTTTTCACAGTCGGAGCTCAAAGTCATAACACAGAGCTTTTCTTCCAGCAACTTCCTCGGCGAAGGAGGGTTCGGTCCGGTTCACAAAGGGTTCGTCGACGACAAGCTACGTCCTGGTCTTAAGGCACAGCCTGTCGCTGTTAAACTTCTTGATCTTGATGGCCTCCAAGGTCACCGAGAGTGGCTGGTCCGTTACATAATATTCCTATATAATCCTCTTATTACAAAAATATTGAGTCTTAAAACGTCTAATCTTTGAGGTAAATGTTTTTCAGACGGAGGTTATATTTCTTGGGAAATTAAAGCATCCGAATCTTGTGAAGCTGATCGGTTATTGCTGCGAGGAAGAACATAGACTTCTTGTTTATGAGTTCATGCCTCGTGGAAGTTTAGAGTCTCAACTATTCAGAAGTGAGTTGACTCTTTATTCTATAACATCAAATGATTTGGTTTCTTATTTGAGAAATACCCTAAAATGATGAAAATGGTTTATTTTCAGGATGTTCCATATCGCTACCGTGGTTAACAAGGATGAAGATCGCTCATGGAGCTGCAAAGGGTCTCCAGTTTCTCCATGAAGCCGAGAAACCAGTCATCTATCGCGATTTCAAAGCCTCCAATATCTTGTTAGATGCGGTAAGCAAACCAAGTCGTCTCAAAATTCTTGTTCTTGATCTATCTTTAATTAAGGGTTTGTGTTAGGAACATCCAACATAAATAGTAAGATGAAAATTTGAATGATATATAAGAGATATGGTCCAATCTCAAGTTAAAAGTACGTAAATTTTATGTTAACAAAAAAAAACAAAAACAAAAACAAAATGCAAACAAATTTGTTTTTTTAGTCAGTTCACATTATGGAGGATTGATCTTTCACTTAATCTTGTTTCAGGATTATACAGCAAAACTATCCGACTTTGGCCTAGCAAAAGATGGACCAGAAGGCGACGAAACACACGTGTCCACTCGCGTGATGGGCACGCAAGGGTACGCAGCGCCAGAGTACATAATGACAGGACATCTAACGGCAAAGAGCGACGTGTACAGCTTTGGGGTAGTGTTGCTTGAGCTGTTAACAGGTCGAAGATCGGTGGACAAAAAGAGAACCTCAAGGGAACAAAACCTAGTCGACTGGGCTCGTCCTATGCTCAATGACGCACGTAAGCTCGGGAGAATAATGGACCCTAGGCTTGAAGATCAGTACTCAGAGACCGGAGCACGAAAGGCCGCGACTTTGGCTTACCAATGCCTAAGCTACCGACCAAAGAACAGGCCATGCATCAACAACGTTGTCTCGGTTCTTCAAGATATTAAAGATTGCAATGGTGATATTCCCATTGGGACGTTCACGTACACGGTCTCTCCGTTTCCAACTAAGCCAAGCCCTGACGTTAAAGACAAGAGTGTTCAAAATTGCGACAAGCCTCGTAACGTTCATAAGAGTGATCATAAGGTCCGGTCACAGGCGCATACGGCACGAAACCACCGGTTAACTTTGAGAAACGGATTGAATTCACCAATGCGTAACGAGGCCGGAGGGGAACGGTACTGAGTTTGTCTTTTGTGGATTCGTTAATTTGATTTCTTGTTTTTACATAAGATGTAAATAATACATTTTGGCAGTAAAAACCCAAAAAAAATTATAGAATAGGTTTTGTTTAGAGGGGTCTTTTTCGTGGGGGATTAAGTTGATTTTTTTCTTTCTTTTTTGTTTGATCCAGTCCAATCAAAGCAAAAGCATCGAACATAATGTTTTGTTTTTGCTATAAACGTTGAAACAAGAAGTTGTTGAAAGACGCGTTATAGATCACTTCTCTCCTATTTACGTTTTTTATTCGTATAAAAGCTTACATCATACACGTTTAGTATAGTTGGAATTTGATAAAGTCCTACCCAAAATGACAATGATTATGACTGTAGTGGTGCATGACACGAACCTATATGACAATCATTACGACTGTAGTTGTGCATGACACGAAACCCATATCGTTTTTGTCGGGATGTTACATATAGTGTTGGAGCGGTGTGACTCAGAAACAACCAAGTAGTCAAAAAACGTTTAAGATGTGAAGGCGACATGATCAGAAGAAGAAAGTAGTCGAAATTTGAAGTTCCGGGAATGTCCCAATTTGAGGATTAGGCTCCCCTAATTATCATTTAAATAAATGAGTATGATTTTAGGTAGATTATATCAAGTGAAATTGCAACTTTCTGGTCCGTTTTCTAAAAATTTGCAAGGCTTTTTGAGAAGGCAGAAAATGACGGATGTCAATCGAATTGCAGAAAGAATCGTAAACTGCTTAGTTTAAGACTCAAAATATTGCATGAAATGCTTGTCGATATGCCAATTAGCTCTGCCAACAATACTAAACAAGAGACACCATATGAATGTCGTTTGATACCAAACTCATGTCATATAGTAAACAGTAATTTGTGTTTTGGGTACAGAATAAGTACTATTCGAGTGATCAAATTGGTGGAATGTCTGAGAAAGTAAAACAAAGCAAAGCAACCAACATGACTCAGCTAAATCGATCAGTCTCGTTCACTAATGGCTGTCAAATGCTCCTCAATCTCCTCCGTTGTCAATGCACGGAATAACGGGTTCTCAGCTCTCACCACTCCAACCTATCATTCCAGCAACCGGTTTGATAAAACATATCAATCACAAATGAATCAATGAGTATTGCAAATCGAAAAATACATGCCTTGCTGATAGAAAAAAGAGTTTTGTATACCTCAATCTCAGTGGCCTTGAAGTCTTCTTGAAGAACAGATTGCAGAGCGGATATAGCAGTCTACAAAAGTATAAAAAGCTCAAAGTGAGGAACAATATGCATTTGGTACTTTGCATCTATAATAGTAATAGATTTGTATGTTCCACTTCCTATACTGTAGCCTTATGTATCTACGACGGAACAGCACAAGTGATCACTCGGCAGATGAACATTTAACAGGCAAAAAAATGAAAGTTAATGCAAATAATTACCTGCACTGTTTCATCATACGTGAAAGATGGGTTTTCTTTCATCTTCTTCTCCAAGAAATTGACTGCTTCTTGTTCCTTCATACCAGCACCAGTTGCCTGCATAGAAAAATATTTGCATATTTATTAGCTGCTTATCAGATTCCATGGAACTTTGACATGAAAAGAATTTTGAAAGAGATGTGTATATTCTCTAGAGATCTTGGTCACATGGCCCACAAGGCTCAGGTGTAACCTAGATACAAAAAACGTGACACTTCACCAGTAACTAAAAGTACAAATGATCACCATGCTTAGAAACTTAAATACACAAGATTTAGTTGCGAATGACAGTATACATTTTCTGCAAAGAGTTAATGATCAGCGAATGAGAGACAGATTTGAAAAGGTTTCCTGAGATCTTTACTAGAAATCTTTGATGCAGAACAAGTAAACCGATGAACCAAGGAGAAATCAGATATAAAGAACAAAAATGATAGCGAGGGTTTTGTTATAGAGTCCCAAAGTATACTCTAGCACAAACAGCCCAAATGACCAAGGCCTCCCAACTGACCCAACCCACTCCCATTTATATTAAATTTGTTTATGTTTATCACAAAGATTTACAGCCTGAGGCATTTTCTTCAATGTTAATCACAAGCACTAAGTAGTATATGTAACTATTTGCTTGTAAGAAAATGATATTCAGAGATCTTATCAACAAATCTTGAAGCAGCCAGCAAAACCAGTCAAAACAGTAAGCGTAACAGTAGAAAGAGCTTAGTGAAAGTAAGAGTGGTGATACCTTGTGACCGTAAAAATGTCCAGCTGGGTCACACTTGTAAAGTAAAGGACCATTCTCTTCATCAAAGCCCAAGACCATAGCAACTTCACAGAAAAAGAAAAACCAAGAACAATCCTTTTTGTCAACTAATAAAGTTCATCAAAACGTGAAGGCATTGGCCTTAACTCTTAAGAAAAGAAAGAGATAGCAGACTTACCAACTCCAAGAGGTCTCATGTAAGCATGTTGAGTGTAGACCTGTGACTTGTCAGCGATCCTGAGAAGCAAGATAGTTAATTTATTAGCAACACTATATCAGAAGATAGCCAGATAGACTATAAACCAGCCTCCACTAACAAAATATGCTAAGAATCAACCTTATTAATATCAATTAGCAACTATACCATTTAGCAAGAATGTCCACAGGCATCTCGTATCCGTAAGTGAAGCGAAACTCAGCTGCTTCATTCCTTGCTTGTTGGACCAATGACCTTGCATCAGCTGAAATACACATTTTCCAAATTACTATCCAAAGCAATACGCACAAAGCTTTGAAGAAACTTTGAAGTGAATCATAAACTCTACAGCTTACTAAAGATTCAGGATACACACCTGTAATGCCAGTGGCTAACAATCCAATGTACTTGGTGATTTGGAAAAGATGCGTAACGCTAGATTGATCTAAAAGCTTGTCCTGTGAAAAAACAAAAATTCGAAAAGAAAAATTGATACAATGATTCACACTAATTCGATAAAACCCATCAAAAACCCAAATTCGAATTGAAAAGATAAAAGCATCGCTCAATTAGAAGAGGAAGACACAAAAACCCTAGAAAAAAGGGACTAACCGGAACTTTCTTCTGAGTAACGACGCAAACCGAATCCTTTCCTCGCACACCGATTGAAGTGATACCAGCAGTTTTCACGGCCTTGAAAGCATATTCTGGTCAAAGCAATGTATCAGTGATTCAGTATTGAAAACAGCTAGAAAAGAGCTGTAAAATTGATTTTGCGGTAGATCGGAGCAGTGTACTGACCAACTTGAAAGAGACGACCTTCCGGTGAGAAGATAGTGATGTGACGATCATAGCCTCCGCCGCTTCCTCTACTCATCTTCTTAAATCTCTCTGAATCGGAGTTTCTGGTTTTTTTTCTATTTTTTTGTGTATAACAAAAGGAACGAATTAAAATCAAATCAAACTTTATGTCCAAGACAGAAGAAAATGCCGAAGGAGAATTAATGGTGTTTTCCCCGATTTACCCTTTGATACGACTTAAATGACTTTTTTATTCATTAATTTGGACCAACGCTTTAGGGGATGATTGGTAGGGGCTGGTTGCTCTGCACAGCCCTAAATCTCTCTACAGTAATACCAAATTACCAATCAAGCTCTCATTTTATCTCTTTCCATTTTTGAAACACAGAGCAATTTTATTTATTTATGAAAGTTCCGTGGCTTTGGAAAGCAATTTTTCTAGAGCACCAAATTAAGTGCTCTTAGAATTTTCTCTCTTCTCTTTCCTTATTAATCTTTCAACATTTATTTTTTAATCTATTATTTCTATATCTTAACTTTTTTGTTTTAATGTTATATTTAATGACACAATCTATAATAAAAAATCTTACAGCACTAAAATCTAGAATCACAGCCAAAATTTCTACATCATTAATTCTACAGCAAAAAAATTAAAGCTACAGCCACAACCAATCAGGCCCTTAATTTAGAGATTTTATATATTTACATTCGTCACAGCCTAATCGATAATTTCATAACACTGAAGTGTGCATTTGGTCTATGTGGATTCAATCCCTAAAGAAAATTGTATATTGTGCATACGCAGTTGATTATTGGAAAATATTAATTTTGTGTAAAACTTTGGGGTGAAAAAACCACACCACATCAACGTACGAATCATAGGGGTAATGCATGCGCTTAATATAGATAAACATGCGTAACTGCGTAAGTTAACGTTGTATGATGTGATAAAGGTGTTCTTGTTGAATCTAGTGGAGTACTACTGTACTATTGTAAGTTTGTAACTAGCCTAAGGGCGTGGTGCATGGTTGTGTATCTTTGCTAGCTTAGAAACATAAGTTTTTCTCGTTAGTTGAGATCTGGTGGTTTAAAGGAGAGTGCTTAGATGAATGAGTGGGACATTTTGGGTTGGTTTAGGAATAGGATATTGATTTAGGCATTCGGTGAGCCTTGTAGATTTATGTCGTTAATCAAGTCTCTTCTACTGTGTAGTTAATTTAATTAAATTGAATCGAACGACGACAAGAGACGGAATACGACTATGAGGGATGAACATAGCACTTATATCGAAACTCACGCAAACCTAGCATTGGTTCTAACTTCTATGACTATAACACAGAATATGCTGAAATTACGTATACACCTGAGGAGAAAATTTTAAAATGAGAGACTTGTGTCACGTACAAAATTTAAAAGAATACAGCAAAATTCAAAGTCTCTCATTTGAGAAAAGATTTTTGAAAATTTCAAAACATCTTTCAGAATATGAAAAATGAATTTACTGAAATAATAATTTTAATTTTTTTCAGATTATACTATGTATATAGAAATATTCGTAAGATTATTAGAAACTTTTGATTAGATCTTTTTCAAAGAAGAAAAATAATTATTGATTGTATTATTTCTTTATGAAACAAAAGAAAAAATATGTGTCTAATGAAAATACACCCTATTATTTTCTTAAACAGTAAGGAAAAGAAAACTAGACTAGACAATTATATCTTATAAATATGAGAAATTCATTCCAAGAAATATACACTTGTTAAGAAAAACAGAAATACAAATTCTGAGAAGTTAATTTGTTAAAATATAAATTTAGTTTTTACCAGATTTTATTATGTACTTATATAGAAAATATTCATGAAATGTTCCAGATTCCTTTCATCAAATCTTTTACCAATGGTTTTTGAAAGCGTGTTTTAAGAAATTGCGCGTTTATCATTTTTTTTAAAGAAAACTAGACTAGTTGAAGATGATACTCTATAAATATGCAGGAAGCAGGTGCGGTTCTTCTTTCACTAAGCAAACAAATTAAAAAGAAACAAGGAAAGAGGGAAAAAAAGTAGAGATGGATGCTAATGAAAACATCCCACCCGAATGGGTTCCATGGTACGGGTTTATCAAAAAGAGTTATCCATGGTACGAGAGCTTTTGTTATATTTATTTAATAGAATTAATAAAATTGATTAAACCCATGAGTAATTTTAGAGTATACAATCCAATTTTTTTTTGTTAGGTGGGAATCAGGCAACTATTCTCAAAGCATGCATGAGCTGCTCATAGGGTTTATTATGGCAGTGCAAATATATAACCATACAGCTTTCGAATACATACTATCACCACTCTTCCTCTCCTACTTTGGCTTCGGGATATGTGAACTCTTTCTCGCATGTCGATCAACAAATGATAGAAACTGGATATGGGGACTTTGCATGGTATCAGGACGCATCAGCCATGCGATTGGAGGTTATACTATCCTCACTTTCATATATGGCTGGAATCATGAACCACTCGTTCGATATATCGGCATATTGTTCTTCCTATATTTCCCGGTTGTTGTACTTCTATCTCTTTGTGGAGTTTGTCGTCGACCAATGAAAACGGACAACAACGTAGCTGATTCCAAAACAGGCTTAGACGACACTGAAGTTTTACTTGATGATAATCATGCAGAAAATATATCGGAGATCCATTGGTAATGTGAAAAGCTTTGTTTTTTTCAACAAAAATTTAAGAAATAGTCTAACGTATTGAAAAAGTGGAATTTTATAACATGTGGATGCAGGTGGGAATCGGAGGAGTTTGGTCGAATAATGTATGAGATGATCTTGGGAGCCAACCTTGTATTGTTTGCACATTACCATATTCATATCATAATCTGTTATGAACTCATCGTAGTCATCTTTTTTCTTATCGTCTACGAAAAGGCATCATCGGCGCCTCGTAGTATAGTAATTAGATGCGTGGTCCAACTGTTTGGACTTTGAACCTGTGTTCTAAAACTCGTTAGGCGGTACTAGGGCGCTCCGTCTCCTTCTAGCGATTTTCTTAAAAGTCGGAAATAAATCGGAGAGTACTCGGAAATTAATTTTAAGTACATTTTTATATATTTCCAACATTTTTAATTTTTTATATATAATACATCAACATGAAAATCATATACTACATTATTACCAAATAACATTCTTTTTTTATATATAATACATCAATATAAAAGTCATATACTACATTTTTAAGGTTTCATGTTGAATGAAAAGTGCTTTACACACTTTGGGCGAATTGGGGCTAATTGTGAACAAAAATCAAACTTTAGCCCACTAGATTTTAACATTTACTTACTGGTTTTTATAAAAATGTGAATGTCAAAGTACGGTCAACGGTTGACCATATCTTTACTCGGTTTTTAAAAAGTCGGAACGGCAACCTCCTTCTGGCGGTTTTAGGACCGAGTACTCGGCAACTCGGCCGACTTTTAGAACACAGCTTTTAACAGCCTCCGTCGTCGTCTATAACCTAATTTCGCCGGTCTTGGCTTTGGTTCTGGGTACAGTATCTGTTCTTTTGTATTTACCGATAATGGGTTACAATATCGATAAATTAAGCAAAGAGGAACATGCTAAAGAGGCCCTTTCTGAAATTGTTATTGATGACGAGGCTCCTCACATACCGTAAAATGCCTTCATCTGTTCGAATGATTAGGGTTGGTGATTGATAAACATATGTATCTTTTCTTTTTCAATTGTTTTTTTAGTAACTAGACACCTAGGACCAGATTTGTGGTTTATTAATAAATAAAAATATTATATTATTTTATATCCAATTTACCTATATAAAGTAATTCGAACTATTGCTGCACATCCCCTCCATAAGCTTTTTTTTTTTTTTTTTTTTTGTGCAAACATCCCCTCCATAAGCTAGTTGACTATATATGTTGGAGACGTGGAGTCGGAAACAAGATCATATTCGTATGGAAACTGAGTAAAAATATAACTTGTACTATCATATTTTTTGTAATGCCATATGAAAAGTATCATTACACTTACATTAAGGTTACAACCTTTGTACATGCTTTCTTTTTTGTGGTGTTCATATTTGATTACAAAGTTAAACAGAGACAATTATGTACATTATCAACTCATAAAATTTACCTAACACTGGGTCCATTATTTACCCTGAGTTATTAAAAAAAAACACTGGATCCATTAATAGGAAAAATGTTGTTGATGTGGACACTCTAGATAAATAGAAAACTCTCAAAGATGTCTCCATATTATAGTTCAAACCTAAAACAAGCAATATGCATTTTAGAGATAGTATGCATCAACCTTGCTCATTTAACATCAATACAATAGTAAATCATATAAGTAATTACTTATGTCACTAAAATTTTAAAGTTATTAAATATTATAGTTTGAAGCTATTACTTAGTTAATAAGATTTTAGTGTGGGCTATATATAGAACAAAATATTAAGATTGTTAATTGAAACAAATGCTTCGATCATATAAAGTTTTGAATATAATACCTTGTACTAGGAAAAATTATTAGTAAAATATTTAATCAAATTAACCATTACTTATGTGACTAAAGGTTTTTAAAGGTGATATTATCTTTCACAAAATGGTCATATATTATTAAAATTTAGTATTATATTATGCTAATATAAAACTACAGTATATCACATAAGAGATAACTCAAACATCTCACAAAAACATACAATTAAGGTTGGCAAGTGCATGATGACTCACATCGGATGCAAATTGAGAACCGTGATCTCGATTCTCAGATTACAGAGATCAATCTATGGTCCATGTCGGTACTTGCCAAAAAAATGTTTCTTGTAGATGGAAATTTGAGAGGAGAAGGAAGAAAGGTGAAAGAGTTAAGTTTTTACTTGTTTGCTAAATCCGATTTGATTAAAGAACTCATAGAAAATACTTTATTACCAAGATAAACGTCCAAGGCTCGACCAGAGCCAAAACCAAGATCCTAGACCAACTCATCCATCTAAGTCACCTCTCACCTCTCGCTCTCAACTATCCGGCATAAAATCTGTTGCTATGCTAGCAAAAGTACAAGAACAATGCACCACCCTTGTTACAATAGAACAAGAACACCTTACTAACTTCTGACAACTCTTTCTTCTTTTTTTTAGTTGCGAATGTGAACTTCCGACAACTTACTTCCATTTGTCAATATCGAGCAAAAATTCTTCTTCTCTTTCTACTCTGTCAAATTACAACCCATGTGTGAAGATTCGATTAGTGTCCAGACTCGGGCTTGAGAAGAGATAGATAGAGTTTCATGGATTCAGTTATATGTTTCTATAGGTTACTTTATATATTTTGTTTTGAGATGAACGTACATAAACTTTTATAATCAACAATAAAATATGTTATTTTTATTGTTTTTTTTTAATCTCCATAGTAAACATAATTCTAAAGAATTCACGATGAAATACAACAACAATAATGAGAAAATGAGTTAGGCACACATAAAGCGGTATTGAAAGGGTGTTTGTTTACTCCACATCTATCATAACAATCTTCTTTTTTGCTACATGGTCCTCTAAAATCACAGTCCGTCGACGGTTCATCTATTGATCCTGTATTAACCATAACCACCACAAAAGAAAAATATATGTATTTGTTGAGTTATTATCTAAAGTTTCTTGTAAAATATTAGATACATATAATAATCACGTCTCCATACACATATATTACTGATAAATAGATCAAAATGAAGAACTTACGAGTGGATTCAGTATTAACAAAGAGAGAAGCCATAATGAGAAGAGCAACAAAGTAAAACTTCGATGATGCCATCGTTTGATTAATTTTTGGACAATATGAAACTGATATAAATTCTTTGTCACAACATGAATAACCTATAACTCAGTGGTTACTTTATAGCTAAATTTTGAAAACAAGTACTTGAAATGATACTACCTTTTAAATTTTAAAATAACATCAGTACGTTAAATGAAGGTTTTATTAATTTGATTTGTTTCTAATATCTCACACATATGACTATAATGACAAATAGCAAGACACTGATACAAAATATTAACATACAAGTCCACATTAATAATTTTAATATTTTTCTATAACTCACACATATTAGTATTTGTTTGAATTAATAATTTTAATATTTTGTTCTATATCAGTCCACATTAAAATATTATTAACTAATTAGTGGATATCAAATATATATCATTAAATTATTTTAAATGTTATTGAACAAAATAGTTTTATTTTAAAAGATATCAAGCAAAGTTTATTATCTTTTAAACAAAATTAAAAGATACTAATCTTTCAATAAAATTTAAAATTATTTTAATAATATATTTTGATATCTATTAATTTGCTCATAATATTTTAATGTAGACTAATATAGAAAAAATATTAAAATTAATTGTTCAAACAAATTAAATACTAATATGTGTGCGTTATAGAAAAAATATTAAAATTATTAATGTGGACTTGTATTAGTGTCTTGATATTGGTCATTAATCATATATGTATATGTGTGAGTTATAGAAACAAATCAATAAAACCTTAAGTCAACGTAACGTACTGATGTTATTTTAAAATTTAAAACGTAATATTATTTAATGTTTTTTTCCAAAATTTAGCTATAAATTAATTACAGAGTTATAGATAATTCACGTTGTGACAAAGAACTTATATCACTTTTTGTATTGTCCAAAAATGGCATCGTCTAAGTTTTACTTTGTTGCTCTTCTCGTTATCGCTTCCCTCTTTGTTAATGCTCAATCCACTCGTAAGTTCTTCATTTTCATCTATTTATCAATAATACATGTGTATGGACACGTGATTATTATATGTATCTAATATTTTACAAGAAACTTTAGATAATAACTCAACAAATACATATATTTTTCTTTTGTGGTGGTTATGGTTAATACAGGAACAATTGATGATTTGTCGGAGTGTGATTTTAAAGGATTATGTAATAAAAAAGAAGATTGTTATGATAGATGTGGAGTAAACAAACCACCTTTCAATACCGCTATATGTGTACCTAACCCATTTTATCTTGAATGTTGTTGTATTAAATCGTGAGTTCTTTAGAATTTTGTTTACTATTGAGATAAAAAAAAAATCAATAAAAGCAATCTATTTAATTGTTGATTATAAAAGTTTATGTACGTTCGTCTTAAAACAAAATATATAAATTCACCTATAGAAACATATAACTGAATCCATGAAACTCTATCTATCTCTTCTCAAGCCCGAGTCTGGACACTAATCGAATCTTCACACATGGGTTGTAATTTGACAGAGTAGAAAGAGAAGAAGAAATTTTGCTCGATATTGACAAATAGAAGTAAGTTGTTGGAAGTTCACATTCGCAACTAAAAAAAAAGAAGAAAAAGTTGTCAGAAGTTAGTAAGGTGTTCTTGTTCTATTGGTACTAGTCTAAGGGTGGTGCATTGTTTTGTACTTTTGCTATCATAGCAACATATTTTATGCCGGTTTAGTTGAGAGCGAGAGGTGAGAGGTGACTTAGATATATGATTTTGCTTTTGGGATCGGTCTAGGATCTTGGTTTTGGCTTTGGTCGAGCCTTGGACGTTTATCTTGGTAAGCAAGTATTTTCTGTGAGTTCTTTAATCAAACCGAATTTAGCAAACAAGTAAAAACGTAACTTTTTCACCTTTCTTCCTTCTCCTCTCAAATTTCGATCTACAACAAACATTTTGTTGGCAAGCACCGACATGGACCATAGATTGATCTCTGTAATCTGAGAATCAAGATAATGGTTCTCAATTTGCTTCTGATGTGAGTCATCATGCAGCTGCCAACCTTAATTGTACGTTTTTGTGAGATGTTTGAGTTATCTCTTATTGGATATACTGTAGTTTGGTCCTTCTTCAAACATGTTTTGGTCCATTTTATGAGAGGTAGGCTCTCATCAGCTCATAACGAATAAGTATAACTTAAAAAACCGAAGAAAATTATATAACCGAACTTAGGGTCTGACTGGTTTAACCGCTGCGGTTGCGGTTGCGGGAGTTTGCGGCTGCGGGAGTTTGCGGAAGCGGGAGTTTGCGATTAAAAGCTGTTTGTACGACTGGTATAGCAATTCATAGCGGTTGCGTTTGCGGGATATTTTTGACTGGTTAGCCAGCGGGTGCAAGAGCGGTTTAACCAAAAGTTACTAAAATAAAAATAATATATAATTATTCAAAACATTTATAACCATATTAATAATTTTTTTTTTGAAATATATTTTTTGATGAATTTTTAATTTGAAAACTACCCTTTTTTTTTGGTTTTGAAAAATACACTTTTTATATGTAAAATGATTATTCCTAATTTAATAAAAACGAAATTCAAATAAGAAATATAAAATATTAATATTTGATAATAATTTTGTATCATTTTAACATCCTAATTACCTGTTTAGTTTTTTTTAAACAATTTAATAAAAATATAAGATTGTTTATATAAAGTTTAAATGGGGTGAGATTAAAGTTGTTTATGCAAAGTTTCAAAAATATTTAAATTTTTCAAAAGATAAACATTAAAAATGAAAGATATATTTCTCCACTTTTAAATTTTTAATAATTTATAAACTTTAAATATATGTAAAGTTTTAATTTATTTAAAGTTTCATTTGGTTTGAATGTGTATGAGGTTAAGTTGTTTATATAAAGATCCAAAATATTAAAATTTGTTTCAGTTTAACATATACTATATTTATTTGAAAAAAAACTTATTAGTTTATTATTTTTTTAAATTTTCGTTTATAATTTGTAATTATTTATTATTTTTTGTTTAAATCACGTCAAAACATACTTTTTACATTTTAAAAGTGTATTTTTCAAAACAGAAAAAATTTAGGGTATTTTCGAAATTTTTAAACATAATTATGGTATTTTTCAAAAAAATATACCCTTATTCCAAATTTGGAGATATTATGTTTTTTTTTTTTTTTTTTCAAACCGCAACCGCCCGCAACCGCAAACGCTTGCGGAAAGGAGCTTTTGATTTTCAGCGATATAGAGCGGTACAGAGTGGTATAGAGCGGTTGAAAGCGGTTGTCGTGATTGTTATAAAACGCTAAGAACCGCTACGAACCGCAAACGCTGCGTTTGCGGGTGGTAGCGGGAGAACCAATCATCACCTTAATATTAAAAATTCTTTCTTTTTAATGAAACAGAAAACTTTGTAGAGTTACACCTCAAAGTGAGTGTCCCTAAAGGTCTCAGCTATTCGAGTAAAACCGACCAAACAATGGAAGAAAAAGTCATATTGCATCTTCCTCAGGTCTCACACACTGATCTCTTCTCTTCAGACAGTGAACCGATTTCTAGTTCTAGAACTAGAATCATCCTGCATATATACAAATAGACCACGATTTTAGTAAGCCAGCCAGATGAGAGGATAAACATGAACAAGATTAGAGGATAAACATGAACTTCTATCTAAAGAAGTACTTACATGGTGGTTATTGAAAGTAATCTTGTCGGTGATATCAAGTATCTCCTTCCACAACTTCCCAATACCCATCTGGGTTTGCAATAACAAAAAAAAGTAATTTTATAAGATAAGTTCATAAACCAATCTTACAATACTGCAAAATAACAAGCAACAAGTAGTAAATTATATAAGTAATTACTTATATAATTATTTTTTAATTGATTAAATATTATAGTTTGAAACCATTACTTGGTTAATAAGATTTTAGTGTGGGCTATATATAGAACAAAATATTAAAATTATTAATAAGGACTTGTATGTTAATATTTTGTATTAGTGTCTTGCTATTTGTCAATAGCCATATGTGTGAGTTATAGAAACAAATCAATAAAACCTTAATTCAACGTGATTTCAAAATTTAGCTATAAAGTAACCACTGAGTTATAGAATTTATATCAATTTCATATTGTCCAAAATTTAATCAAACGATGGCATCGTCGAAGTTTTACTTTGTTGTTTTTCTCGTTATCGCTTCTCTCTTTGTTAATGCTCAATCCACTCGTAAGTTCTTCATTTTCATATATTTTATCAATAATATATGTGTATGAACACATGATTATTATATGTATTTAATATTTTACAAGAAACTTTAGATAATAACTTGGATAATAACATGACATGTACCTGTTTTTCTTTTGTGGTGGTTAATACAGGAACAATGGATGATTCGTCGGATTGTGATTTCAGAGGACCATGTAGAAAGAAAGAAGATTGCTACGATAGATGTGGAGTGAACAAACCACCTTTTAATAACGCTATATGTGTACCCAACACTGGTTCTCTTCAATGTTGTTGTATTTTATCATGAATTCATTAAAACTTTTTGACTATTAAGATTAAAAAAATCATCAATAAAAATAACATATATAATTATTGACTATAAAAGTTTTTGTACATACGTTTTAAAACAAAATATACAAAATTTATACTATAAAAAGAATAACTCTCTCCAGGAACTTGACACGTCAGCATTTTCACACTCCTAATGATAACATGTGTCCTCTAAAATTTATCTTTTGCAGTTCTCAGACATAAAATCCCAAATCGACCTTTAAAACCTTTATTTTAGTGTTCATGGTAAAGTAGCCTTTACAACTTCCACCATAATTATAGATGATAGAATATTAATACCCTTTATATATACTCCTAATTTGAAACTCCTAATTTCTTCTATTTTATCCATTCAGATTTATTAGAAGATCTATCTTTCTGGAAGACCAAAATTGCGGTCGAATTTGTTTTAGAGTCAATTCACTATGAAGAGAACGAGAAGAAACCTAAATCCATTTTCTATTCATTCATTATAAATATTTTACAAATTACTAAATATTCATTGAATTTATTTAAAAATTTATATATAAAATGTTGTTCATTTGCTTATATGTAAAAATATGCAAGAACATTACGTATAAATGATAGAACTATAGCGGATAAGGATCGTAAAGATAATTCCTTTATCATAAAATAATATTCTAACTATACTTATAAAATTTAGGATTATGGATAAAAACTGATAGTTAAAATCATTATTTTTTTACAATTTCATAAATAAAATCAAAACAAATATCGTAGATCATTAGTATAATAATAGTATTTTAAAAATTAAATAGAAATACTTATAGTTAAATTAGATTAATCAACTTTCAAATTTGGTTTAGTGTTATCCCGCACATCGCTCCGGTCAAACTTCTAGTATAATTAAACTCTATAAACAATATAACTGCCGAATCCAATAAACTCTCTCTATCTCTTCTAGTCTGGACACTAACCGAATCTTGATAATTCGACATAGTAGAAATAAAAGATGAAAATTAGCTCGATATTGATGAATAGAAGTAAGTTGTCAGAAGTTCACATTTCCAACAAAAAAGAAAATAAAAAGTTGTTAGAATTTAGTAAGGTGTTCTTGTTCTATTGTAAGTTTGTAACTAGTCTAAGGGTGGTGCATCGTTGTGTAATTTTGCTAGCATAGAAACATATTTAATGCCGGTTAGTTGAGAGCGAGAGGTGACTTATGAATGAGTTGGGAGAAATTGTGAAAGTTGAGGTTGATGCCCCAGCAAAAATACAAAAAGAAATAGCATATGAACAAATCAAAACCCTTACTAATAAAAGGGTGTCCCAAAAATTGATGCTTTCAAAAGAAATTTATATAACTGAACTTAATATTAAAAACTCATTCTTTTTAATGAAACAGAAAACTTTGTAGAGTTACACCTCAAAGTGAGTGTCCCTAAAGGTCTTAACTATTTGAGTAAAACCGACCAAACAATGCAAGAAAAAGTCATATTGCATCTTCCTCAGGTCTCACACACTGATCTCTTCTCTTCAGACAGTGAACCGATTTCTAGTTCTAGAATCATCCTGCATATATATACAAGTAGACCACGGTTTTAGTAAGCCAGACACATGAGGGTTTCAACATGAACAAAATGATGATTAGCTTCTATCTAGAGAAGTACTTACATGGTGGTTGTTGAAAGAAATCTTGTCGGTGATATCAAGTATATCCTTCCACTTCTTCCCAATACCCATCTGGATTTACAATAACAAACAACACTTAGTAATTTTACAAGATAAGTTCATAAACCAATCTTAACATACTGCACAATAACAGACAAACAAGTAGAAATTTCATCAGAAACATATGAGGCAAGGACATATACTACATATATCTTCAAACAACTCGCAACAAGTATAACTTTAATAATCCAAAGTGGTAGGTGTATCTCAATCATCAGAAGCAGATAAAACTCCCATGGATAGACAACAAAGCAAGATAACTGTTACTATTTACTAACACTGAACTAAGAGCACACATCTTTGTACACCACCAGTAAGCAAAAAATGGACCAACATAACAAACCAAATTATCAACAATTTCACTCTCAAGTGGTAATCAAAACCAGTTTTACAGGAGAACCTTAATCATCAGAAGGTGGTAAAAAGCTCTAAGATAATCACTGCTAACCAGATTTTAAGTTTAGCACCAACCCCAGTGATCAGTTCTAAGTTAATCAGTCTCGGCTTTTCCTGTTTTACTTAGCTAAGCAATCAAAAAATTTAACTACCTTCTGATGATTGAGAAGTGAAGCATAAAACCAAGTAGTTAGTTCTATGTGAATCATTAAGACTTATCTGTCCAGAGAGTTAGCACATTCTAAACAGTCCGCATTTCGACATGTGCAATTTTACATAGTAAGCAATCAACACATTTAACTAAGCTAAATGGTTTTATCATCACACCTCTTTGTACACAACCAGCAAGCAAAAAAAAAAAAAAAGAACCAAACAAAATTCAGAGATCGCACCAGACTACAACTAGAAGAAGACAAATCATAATAATCATGAAAAGCACACAAGCATCAATGATCACAGTGAGAAAACAAACATCTTACCAGAACAGCTTCATTTGATTTCGTCCTAGTCCACAAGGAGAGCTTGTCCTGCTTTGACATTGGCCGCACACTAGCAACCACACCACATATCTCATCTGCCTCATCAAATTGCTCTCCAATCAAAGCCATCAACTGCCAATATTACAAAAGAGAGAACTAGTAAAAACCACAGCTTAAACTAACACACACAAAACAGTAAAAAAAATATAAAAAAGGTTAGAATATTGTACAGTTTCAAGCCAAGCCTTGTCCATGGCGCTTTTCCTGTCTCCGGTAACAACATGTGTCCACTTTCCACCATCCGCACACTCTGGATCTTCCCACTTTGGCTCAACACCAGCTTTGAACAAGTGCATTTCACCATTCGCATTCAATCTGCTAGGCTTGAACACAGTCTCGTGCAATCTGCCAAAAGTCCAATACACCAGAAGAAATTAACAAATTTGCAAAATTCAGATTTCAAACAGAGCATCATCGATTAGAACAATACAGAAATTTCATAGCTAACAGTAGACAAAAAATCTCAGATTTTGAAGAAATTAGGTAAGGCATTCACGGAAAAGAAGATCTAATTGTACGGATAATCACAGATCGAAACAAAATCGCTAACAAATCTCAAACAATACGAAACCCTAAATCAAAGGAGGGAGCTAGAAAAGACAAACCCCCAGAAATCTTCGACGGTGTCGAAGGTGTAGGCTTTACGAAGGGAAGCACCCCAAGCGGCGCCTTGCTTTTGCTTAGATTGGTTATCGAACCAGAAACTCCACTTTCTTTCGAGCTTGTGAGGTTGCTTCTCCGCCGCATCTGTCGCCGGTACTTCCGCCGCCGCCGTAAGGGCTTCGTTCACATCCTCGGTCGCCATATTATTCGCACTTGTGTTTTCTGGAGGTATCTCTCAATATTTCGTAAGATCGGTCAAACGGAGAAAGTTGAGATATTTGGTAATTTGGAGTTTTTACTTGAAGGGCTCATTATGGACATGATTTGGGTCATTCTCGGGCCGGTCCACAATACGATTACTGTTTCTCTCTTTTTCTTCTTCGCATGATCCATTATTGTTTTTTTTTTCCCATTATTTTTCTTCATTTTTGTTTGTCAATTTTCTTTTTAATTTTCCATTTGTATTTAACTACAGTAGAAACTCTATAAATTGATACTCGATAAATTAATAAACTCTATAAAACAATAATTTTTCAGGTTCCAAGTCGGGCCAATGTAAAAATTAGCAAAATTCAATAAAATAATAAGATAATAATATTTTTGAAACTCCTATGTAAATATATAGTCTTATTAATATCATAAATTAATAATTATCATAAACAAAAATTTATGTAAATACATATCTATGATATATTAAGTATAACTTTCACTTCTTTTCTACTAAAACTCAAATATATTTAGAATTCATCCCTAATTTTAGAATGAACCTATACAAAATATAAAACCTTTTGGAATTTCTTATTTTAATTTAGTTTAATAATTTAATTTAATTATTTTTTTAATAAAATAACTATTTTATTCAAAATCGATAATTTAATAACTCTATAAATTAATAAAATATCAAAGTCCCAACTTTATTAATTTATACTCCCTCCATTTCAAATTAGTTGTCGTTTTGGCAAAATGTATCTGCAAATATTTGGACATATCTGCAATGCAAAACACGTCCAGATACATCCAAATATTTGCAGATACATTTTGCCAAAACGACAACTAATTTGAAACGGAGGGAGTAGAGTTTATACTGTATATTCGATTTTGGTGTTGTGTTTGTGCTTCTACTTTTCAATTTCATGCAACCGGCGATAGAAGTTCATGCTCACATAAATTTGACAAAGACGGTTTATATAATGCTAATAGAAAATATAGTAATCTTTGTTAAGTATAGTTGGAGTTCTCAGTATAGTTGTATTCAAATTGATATCGTGCACGTTACATGAGACTGTAAAGTTCTGTCATATTCGAACATGTTACTTATACCTATTTTGTATTTCATATATATTGATCATTGATCGATGATGGGTGTAGGTTTTAACTCAAAATATTCCTGCAAGTGTACAAACAATCACGATGATGAAAGAAAGTGATTAGACAAGTTTTAGAACTTGAAACATTTTGATTTAAAATTGACATACTTTCACAGTGCCATAACAGCCTAATTAATCTACTTTCGCAACTAATCATGCAATCAAGCATACTTTAATATCAAGTTCGATATGTTTACAAAACTTCATAACTCAATTTGATTTCAAAATAGATCAATTTTTAAAAATGCGAAAAAACTTTAAACTAAAAAATAAATCAGAACTGAACCGTACTGAATAACTGAATATAATGTACCCTTGTTCAGCATCTTAAATAAAAAAATCAAAGTCCTTTCAAATGTTGGATCATAATTGAAGTATACAAAAGCAAAGATACACAAATACAGTTTGTTTTTCTTAAAAAAGGCACAATTCCAGCAAAAATAATATTAAAAAAGCCACATGTATGATGAGTACTGAAGTTGAGAGGCACAACGACACCTTATCTGCTAAAAGATACAAAACTGTTTACCCACAAAATAAAATTATTAAAAAAAGTGAAAAACAAATTTGCGCCATTCGTTGAGTGCACCCCTATCTCTTTGGCAAAAGCCACTTCACTCTTTCTCCTTTTAAACAAATTTTTTTAATCTTTATATTCTTCTCAAAAAAGAAAGAAAAAAGATTGTAAATTACAAGCCTTCTCTCTTCATATTTGTCAACTCTGTCTTTGCCATCTGTTGCAAACACTCACGTCTCCTGAATCACAGAGTCAAGTCTTCTTCAAGTTCCAGGTTACTCCTCATATTCTCTGTTTTTTTTTTTTTCTGTATTCAAATCTTGTTTGCTTTCTTTTCCTGCATTTGATCTGATCTTGTTACTGGCTTTGGAAACCCATTTGTTTCTGGTAAGAGAATCTTAAAGAACATAAAAAGCTTGTAATAAAGTTAAGCTCTGTCTTTACATTTGCTAATTAAGCTTCAAAAAAGGTTTGATTCCATTAGATCTTGGGTCCACCATTTCACTTATTAATCAACACTCTTCTTCTTTTTGAATTAATATCAACAAGGATCATCAAACTTTTTGGTATTTTAATTGGATCTCTTTGTCTTTTCCCTTACTTTGGTTACTTTCTAACCACTTAGAGTGAATTGGGTTTAGTTTAATCAGTCTTGTCAAGAATCTGTGACAATTCAGAACAAAAAAGCACAAATCTTGATGTCATTTAGTCTATACAATCAAGTTGTAGATTTCTGATCTTGGATTTGGATTCTTTTTGAAATTTGATCAGGGATCCAAAGAAATGGCACAGATCTTAGCAGCTTCTCCAACATGTCAAATGAGAGTGACTAAACCAAGCTCCATTCCATCGTCAAAGCTATGGAGCTCTGTTATGTTGAAACAGAAGAAGCAGAGCAGCAAAGTAAGAAGCTTCAGAGTGATGGCTCTACAGTCTGACAACAGTACAATCAATAGAGTTGAGAGTCTTCTCAACTTAGACACCAAACCTTTCACTGACCGGATCATCGCTGAGTACATTTGGTATATATATATTCACTTTTACATATATCACTATAGGCCTCATCTCATTTCAGATGCGAGATTCCTAACAATTTGTTTCTTAATTTGAATAGGATTGGAGGATCTGGAATTGATCTTAGAAGCAAGTCAAGGGTAATGATTTTCTCATTAGACTGTAGTAAAATTTGTATCAAGAATTATGATGCTAAGAAACTAATGTAATGTGAAACAATTTCAGACTCTTGAGAAGCCTGTGGAAGATCCTTCTCAGCTTCCCAAGTGGAACTATGATGGTTCCAGTACCGGACAAGCTCCTGGTGAAGATAGTGAAGTGATTCTATAGTAAGTTTTTTCCCCAAGGCACTATACATTTTCTGTTCTCGTTTTGTTGTTACTTCAAAATCTCATATTTTCATATCTTCAGCCCACAAGCTATCTTCAGAGATCCTTTCCGTGGAGGCAATAACATATTGGTATGTTTTATCATTGAGTCTGATAGTATAAGCAACATGTTTGTTTTGTAATGACACACTAAAGTATTGAGCTTTTTGTTTATGTGAAGGTTATATGTGATACTTACACACCAGCTGGTGAGCCAATTCCAACGAACAAACGTGCCAAAGCTGCTGAGATTTTCAACAACAAGAAGGTCAATGGAGAGATACCATGGTTTGTTCATTACCTGAAAAAAATCTCATTATAATCGGTTTACCTTAGAATTTGGTGCTTAAATTTGAATACTTTCATCATGAATATTTGAATAGGTTTGGCATTGAACAAGAGTACACTTTACTTCAGCCAAATGTGAACTGGCCTTTGGGTTGGCCTGTTGGAGCTTATCCTGGTCCTCAGGTGATATAACCAACTCAAGCCAAATTGTGTATTTTTTGTGTTGGTTTTACAAAAAAAAAGTAACCAACTTTCTTTCTTGTTGATGTTGATGTTGATGTTAAGGGTCCTTACTACTGTGGAGTTGGAGCTGAAAAGTCATGGGGACGTGACATTTCAGATGCTCATTACAAAGCCTGCTTATATGCTGGAATCAACATTAGTGGTACTAATGGTGAAGTTATGCCAGGACAGGTCTGTTTTTTTTTTTTCCCAATAAATTTGTATGCTTTACAATGTTTTCAATTCTCTGATGTTTCTAAACATTTGGTGTAGTGGGAGTTCCAAGTTGGGCCGAGCGTAGGAATCGAAGCAGGTGATCATGTTTGGTGTGCTAGATACCTTCTTGAGGTAATCAATCAAAAGTCTCATAATGATTGACTGAGTGAGAGTTAAGCTCTTGTAAGTAACTGTTGTGACCTTTGTTTTTGCAGAGGATCACAGAACAAGCTGGAGTGGTCCTAACACTCGACCCCAAACCGATAGATGGTGACTGGAACGGTGCTGGTTGCCATACCAATTACAGTACCAAGAGCATGAGAGAGGAAGGAGGATTCGAGGTGATAAAAAAGGCGATCTTGAACCTCTCGCTTCGCCACATGGAGCATATCAGTGCTTACGGTGAAGGCAATGAAAGAAGGTTAACAGGAAAGCACGAGACAGCTAGTATTGACCAGTTCTCATGGGTAATGCATATGCATTAAGAGTCTTAAAAGGTTTCACATTTTAAGTCTTTATTTTGTGTCACTCTGCTTACTTGCTTTAAACGTCAACTTGGCAGGGTGTGGCTAACCGTGGATGCTCCATTCGTGTGGGACGTGATACCGAGAAGAATGGAAAAGGTACTGATTCATTGTGACCTCATTTTTGTTGTATGTTGCTAACATGTTATTGCTGTGGATTGGAATATAGGTTACTTGGAAGATAGACGTCCAGCATCAAACATGGACCCATACATTGTGACTTCACTTCTGGCTGAGACCACACTCCTTTGGGAGCCAACGCTTGAAGCTGAAGCACTTGCAGCTCAAAAGCTTTCCTTGAATGTCTAAAATTAGTCAAAGATTGTCATGAATCCAATGAACACACATGTCTCTTTCTATGTTGTCTTGATGGGATCATAATGTTGTTTAAAACATTTTTTTCGGTTTTCTTTGTTGTCTTTTTCATTTGCATTGTTTAAAAACTCACAACTTTATGGGGTCAATGTTTATCATTTTTTTGTTATGGACGTTCTTAAAGATTGTTATGGTCTCACTTTATGATGGTGTTCCGTTCACCATGACTAATGTGAGTTTTATATCTGCCTTCGAGCTTTGACAATAACATAAAATTCAAGGAAAAAAAAAGGGTTTGAGACACTGTAATTTATTGGCTTAATTTGGTGTATAACAATAATGGGCATTGATATTAAGTATATAGCCATCATATTCCAATTCCAAATATTAAGTGAGTGACCATGGAAGAAAATTTTGGACGGTTTTGTCCTTGGTTAGAGACTTCGTTGTCCAACCTGCTGTGATGTCACTCATGGAAAATTGTAAACCACAAAAATTTAACTGACAATACGGCAACAACGCGACGTTATTAACCACAAACATTCAAGTATGACATTTTCTTGTTCTAAATTGAAATGTAATGGCATAATGAGAACTCATACCATAAAATAATATGGTAGTCACAGTAAATACATAAGTATCATAATCTATTATTCCCTCAAAGTGATAACAATGATCAAGTTTAACAATGAGCTAAGATAACAATGAACATTTTTGTTTTATTCTTCAAAAAGTCACATGTTAGTTTTCTTCTTTTGCAACGTTATTCACATTTCATAGTATTCATATTGTTTTCTTTTTTGAAAACTCTGCATTTTGTTTCCATAAGACTGTTGTGTACACGCTACTTGATTGTGCGCAAAAATTGTGCAATTCTTGAAGTTTAAGATTTGTAATAGTA
Source organism: Microthlaspi erraticum (assembly GCA_902728155.2). NCBI lineage: Eukaryota > Viridiplantae > Streptophyta > Magnoliopsida > Brassicales > Brassicaceae > Microthlaspi > Microthlaspi erraticum. The sequence goes on along the minus strand of CACVBM020000221.1, from coordinate 243,160 downwards.
TGCGACAAACATTTTATAATGGTGTTCTATTTATCATGTTTAATATGAGTTTTATATCTAGCTATGAGCGTTGACAAAAAAAAAAAAGGGTCTGAGACCCTTTAATTTATTTCACAATGCCAGAAGTGTAAGAATTTTTTTTTTTTGTTCCATATCATATTCAAGGAGGCAAGGAATCGATTATTGTGTGGAATTCATCATATCATATACATATTATTTTTTTCATCTTGATTATTGTGTGGTTGCATTTACTGCTGGGAAAACACAACGAAGACTCGAATACTCGAAGAGAGAGGCTGTCACATCAATGGGATCAGAAGTTTCTGAAGTCGATCAGCTGCTAATCCACTCACTTTGTGAGGAGGTTATTCAATTTGAAGAGCACATGTCTCAGCTATACTTGGAGACCCATATGGTCGTTATTGCTCCCAATCTCACTGTTTTAGTTGGAGGTGTTTTAGTTGGAAGTACAGTCGCTCGTCTTTTGATCCATGATCAGAGTTTGAGGAGGCTCTCCAAACGTTGTGCCAGCGGGAGCTAAGAGAGACTTCTTTCCGGCCAAGACTAACAAAAAACCCACACCCAAGCACGGTTACCTTTGTGACACAACTGTGATCAGAGATGTACCAAGAAGATTCAGGGGAAAGACTGCGCGAGTGTTGGCTGGGAAAGTTGTCATCTGTGTTCGTTGCGATCTGCTTGGTGATGGACATGGTAATGCTGTGGGGCTTGATTGCCTTCAGAAGATAATAACACTCTTTCACAGGGCGGCCCGAGATTAGTGGAGGCCTAAAGCAATTTTCAGATTTGTGTGGCCTTTTCCAAAAATTGAACGTATCATAGTGTTTATCTTTTCTTTTTCTATGAACCTAAATTTTCCAAGCTGAAACTGAAAGCCCTGCCAAGAAGAAAGAGAAGAACTAAAAAATCTAAGGATTGAGGAAGAGAGAAAAAGATTATGAGATAAATAATGAGTAGTGTTTTTTTTCTTGAATTGGGAATCTTTTCCTTCTAAACACTACTCCGGGTAGATATTTCAGTCTTATGTTCTTGACTTCTTGTTCTTGAAAAGAAATATTATCATCTTCCGTTTTTCCATTAAATGTTAGTGTTGTTCAAGACTACCTTGGTTCTTACGGTAATACCATTTGTAAAAGAATTTAATAGTACTTCAACAAAAAGAATGTGAATTTGGGTTCGAAGCTTTTATCTAAATATAATTAACTATAATAATCCTATGAAAAGCTTACAATACTCTAAAAAGCACAATTCTCATCTTCAATTATCTCCCTCTCTTTGGTATGGTATAAACAAAGAGATTCTACAACTTGGATTAAATTTAATCAGTTTTAAGATTAGAAAGAAAAACTTCAACACAACATTTGTTGTGGATTGGTTTGTACATGTCTTCATTTCGTGTGCTACAAGTCTATTAGTCAAACCGGAGACGACTTTTTTTTGTTTCATATACATTGATGCTAGACTTGCATAATTTTTATAAATAGATAGAAGTTGAGAGAAGTTATAAAACGCAGAAAGAAAAAATCAGAGAAATTGGATTTTGTCTTACCACATACGTGAAGACAAAGAGGTTGACAAAGAGGTTCGTAGACTCGTAGTGAAGATATAAACTTAAGATGCATTGTTTTAGAAGTTAAAATACACCAAAGAGCTTCTTCATCTTCTTCTATCAGTCGTCGTCATACGAGAAGGTAGTCTTCTTACCGACGATCTTGACAACAAGACTTTCTCGTCGAAGCTTGTCTTCACACCTGAAATATATATATCAAAAACCCTTAGTCATACCAAATACTTCACCCGATGTACTCTTCTTGATAACAGAACTCAAAAGGCAAAATAGTTAAATCTCTTACAAGAGCTTCTCTGCAAGCTTGTACCTAATTAACAAAAATAATAGCGTTAATCTTGTGTTAATGTTATGACATTAAAACTAAAGCAACAACTAATAAACTAGAGAAAAAAATCTCTTAACTTACTTGGGTCGGAAAGGGTATCGAGCTCTCTCTGCCATGCTAAGAAAAATCGGACCACGATTCTTCTCTTCCACCGCCTACAGTATAAAACATTTAATCAGTCAGCAATCGTAAACTTTTCATCATTACTATAAACTAATCTCACCTTCTTCGCTTCGTAAGCAGAGCCAAACTCAACAAAGCCACAGCCCAAACGCTCACCCCTGTGGTCTACACAACGTCGAACACGAACAACTTCTCCAACATCTTTTACGACTTGGATGCTGTAAAAATGGATATGATAAAAATATCAGTCATGACAAAAATGGCTCCGAGAATGAAAAGAGGAGATTAAAGATGGTGTGCTTACATAGCACCCATTCTCATGTTGCCAGTGAGCTTGGAAACAAAGAGCGTCTTTTTTCTTACGGCTTCCTGAGTTTTAAGCAGAAAAATACATAAATTGCATAACAACCAAAAGTACGTAGAATCATCTTCCAAACAGTTGTGATATTAGATGACATGTTCTCAAGATAATAACAAGAGGTACCTCAGCAAAATCGAGGGTTTCATCGAGTCCTTCCACTGCCTCCGCATCTTCTTCTATCAGAAAACTTTCTCTTCGAAGGTAGTCTTCGTACCTGGAAATTATCAAAAACCATGTATACCACAAACTTCAACCAATGTGATAATTTATTGATAACAAACTCAACATGCAAATAGTAAAATCCCTTACCAGACCTCGTCATCGATGAAATACCTAATTAACAAAAAAAGAATAGCCTTATTAGTCTTCTGTAATGGCATCAAAACTCTAGCAATAATTTACATGTACAAATCTCAAAAATCAGTTTTACTTGTCTAGTTTAGGGTCTAGTTCTGTCTTAAAAACATCAAGAGAAATCTCACGGTCGTGCAGATATTCACCGTTCTTCTTTTCAAGCGCCTACAATATAAAATATTTAATCAGCGATCCTACTTTCTTTCATCATTAAAACTAAACAAACTACTCTCACCTCCTTGGCTTCGTTAGCAGAAGCAAACTCAACAAAACCGTAGCCCACATACTTTCCTTCGTGGTCTACAACAAGTCGAACATGAACAACTTGTCCAACATCTTTGAAGAAATTGATACTGTAAAAATAAGAGGATAAAATATTAGTCATAAGAAACTTGCTCCAAGAACAAAAGAGAAAATTAGAGATGCTACTACTTACATATCTGATATTTCAGTTCGGTGAGAACAGAGATTGGTAACAAAGAGCGTCTTATTTCTTACGGCAATTACCTGAATTTAACAGCATGAAAGAGTGTCAGCATAACAACAAAAGGAGAAGAGGACTATAAATTGCACAACAACATATATATATATTTTTTTGAAAATAATAAGAACAGTACCTCGTCAAAATCGGGAGTTTCATCAGGTCCTTTCATCAGAAAAATCTTATGATCGTGCAGATATTCACCATTCTTCTTTTCCAGCGCCTACAGTATAGAATATATTAATCAGCTATTGTGGTACTTTTGGATTAACTGATGACTTGTATATGTTTTAATCATAACTACAAAATCTACTCTCACCTCATCTGCTGCGCAAGCAGAGGCAAACTCAACAAAGCCATAGCCCAAATTCTTACCCTCGTGGTTCACAATAAGTCGAACACCAACAACTTCTCCAACATCTTGGAAGAAATTGAAGCTGTCAAAAAGGGAAAATAAAATATCAAAATATGAAAACATGCTCAGAGAAGGAAAGTGGAAATTTAGGGTGCTACTCACATGTCTACTATTTCATTTGTTTGGGGAGAGAGATTAGCAACAAGGAGTACGTCCTGAAATCAAACAGCCAAGTGTGTTAGCAGGACTCTTAAGGAGAAAAGGGCTTAAATTACAAAACGACAAAAAGTAGTCTCATCGACTTTGTGGCAACAGTTGTGTTATTAAACGCTAAGCGTTACTACTGAGCCGTTACTACTGAGCCTGACATATTTTGAAGATAACATGAAGAGGTACTCAACAAATTTGCGAGGTGTCTCGTCTTCTTCTATCGCAAGGCTTTCTCTTCCAAGGTTGTCTTCGTACCTGGAACATATAAAAACCCCTTGTCACCTCTCCATATATACCAATCACCCAATGTGCTCTTGTTAACAAACTCAAGAGACAATAATCCCTTACCAAACCCTGTGATCAATGCAATACCTAATGAACAAAAAAAATAAAAATAACATTAGTCTTCTGTCTTGCAATAAGTTACAACCAATGCTACAGAAACAAATTTCCATAACATAAAGTCACTTTACATGGGTGCTTGGTATGTAGCTTCCTCATTAGCCACATCAAGAAAAATCTTGGAACCGTGCAAATGTTCACCGTTCTTTTTTTCAAGCGCCTACAACATAAAAGCATTTAATCAGCAATCCTAATTTCAAATAACTACTTAAATACTTGTTTCATCATTACTATAGACTACTCTAACCTTCTTTGCCTCGTTAGCAGAAGCAAACTCAACAAAACCACAGCCCACGTGCGTGTCAAAGTGGCTTGCAACAAGTCTAACACGAACAACTTGTCCAACATCTCTGAAGAAATCAATGCTGTAGAAATGGAGGATACAATATTATTAGCGATGAAAAACTTGCTCCAAGAACGAAAGAGAAATTTAGAGAGCTACTACTTACATATCTGATATTTCAGTGTGCCGAGAGATGTGGCCAACAAATAGCGTCTTTCTTGGTACCGCATCTTCCTGCATCCAAGGAGAAAATACTTAAATTGCATAACAACAAAATGTTGATTCATCAATCCCAAAATAAGTCATATTCTGAAGATAGTAAGAGAAGAGGTACCTCAACAAAATCAGGAGTTTCATCGTGTACTTTCATCAACAAAATCTTACGTTTGTGCAAATATCCACCATTCTTAATTTGCAGCGCCTTAAAGTACAAAAGATTTTATTAGCAGTCGTATTTTTCAAAATAACTACGTACTGTACTTGAATATTTAACAAATGACTACTTGTCATTACTGTAAACTATTCTCACCTTATTTGCTTCGTTAGCAGAAGCAAACTCAACAAAGCCATAGCCCACATGTCTGCGTCTGCCCTTGCCTACAATAAACCGAACACCAACAACTTCTCCAGCATCTTTGAAGAAATCGATGCTGCCAAAATGGATGATAAACTATATTAGTCGTCTTGCTCCGAGAACGTAATTTGAAACTTAAGGTGCTATCTACTTACATATCTGACACTTCAGTTTCATTAGAGAAACTGCCAGCAAAGAGCATTTTGTTCCTTACGGCAGCATCCTGAATTTATATAACAGCCAAGTGTGTAAGGAGCAAGACTCTAAGGAGAAAATAATTTAATTTCATAACAAAATAAAAAAGTATATTCATCTTTCGACTTTAAAGATAATAAGAAGAGATACCTCAACAAAATCGGGATTTCCTTCCACTGTGTCCTGTTACATGAGCTGTTACATGAGTAGTAGCCATAATAAGAACAAGAGAGCTTAATTGAACGTAAAACTTGTACTGCAAGTATATGCAAAATATTCCAAAAATTATACCTTCACTGAGATCAAATTAGCTTCATGATAAGAATTTGTCTCCAACAACTCGACTCTTCCTTTGATCTGCTGGAGACTATCAGGAAATCCTTTCGTTGTCTCCTTCTGCTTATGTTTACTCAGAACCGGTTTGCTCTCCAAATCAACTTCCGGCTTTCTCTTACCCAATAAATTAGCTGTGACGACCGGTTTCATGTTAGAGTTGGCCATGGAGAAGATGAAAACAGCGGCGGATTACTTTGCCGGGAAGAGTTGAGAGCCTGATGAAAACAACGGCGGTTTAAATTCCACCGAGGAAGAAGGATTTCATAAAACAATAATCTGGTTTGGGCTGGGCTTTTGTTATTACCAGGTCTATTCCTAGAGTTATTGTTTAGATATTAAGACTTAGGTTATTTATTAATTGGTGCATGCGTTTGAATGCATGCTTGTAGTTGTAGCCTTGATCTGCTCTATATACAGCAAAGTTAAAGCCACTCAATAGTATCAGTTCGTCACTTATAATACACGATAAGAAACAATGTTACTCATACATAGACTTCGTGTATATCATGTTAGCACTAATGAGAATGTTCCATGGCAATCAAACAAATGCCAAAACCAATTCGCACCAAAGTACATGCCTACATGGTTTAGATTAAACCACTCATAAGCAGAGAAAAACTAGCGAAAACAATTTTTTTATAAGCTAAATAGTCACATCACTAAACCTAAAACATCGAAAAGCTAATATAGTAATATACTAGAGAAGACAAAGACGTTCATGGGAACAATACAAAATGTCTAAATGTCAATGTTCAAAAGAGAGTTTGAGGATCTAAATCAAAACTCATGAATCACAATCATCAGAGGAATTCAGAAAAAAAAAGTAAGACCTAGAAGAGTAAACTTGAAGAAGAAAGCAATGGATGTTTCGTAAAAGAGTTTCTGATAGTCAAGAGAAACAAAGAGCTTGTCGACATAAAAAGAAAAGAAAGAGAAAAGAAGCTCGCCAGTGCTAGTTCGCCGGAGAGAGAAGCAGCGGCGAGATTCACCAGAGAGAAGCGGTAGCAAAACTCGTCGGAGGAATATTTTTGTCATTTATAAATTTTGACTGAATCAAGTGAATGCTCCCTCTAGACTATTGAGATATTTTCAAATTAATTTCCCAATGCTGTTTATTTATGAGCTAAACGAACATTAATTCACAGCTTCAACAAACAAACAAGACGAAGACATATGTTTTTATTCAAGATAGAGTTGAACTCAGTATATTCGGTAGATATATGATTATATATTTCTCAATCGTCTTTGGAGTACGAATGTGTGTGAGACATGTTAGTTTAAACTTTAAACTTAAAGAAAATTATTAGAATCACTCAACAACTAAGATATATATTGATTATACGATACATCTTACATAACATTTAAGCTTTGGTCTAGGCTATGTGCGGTAGCATAATGCATGGGCGTACATCAACCGTTATTTATTATAGTTTATTTTTTGCATACACTTACATTTCTATGTATAATATTTCGTTTCTATTGTTGTTAGTAGTAACGGTCGATTTTACACTCCACCGCCACCACCGTCTCCTCGACCTCCTCCACCACCACCAGTTGTTTCCTCTGTGTCAGTGGCTCAGTTCCATCCGCCCCATCCGCCTCTTCCCCATCCACCTCGGCCTCCCCATCCACCCCATCCACCTCGGCCTCCCCATCCACCCCATCCACCTCGGCCACCCCATCCACCCCATCCACCTGGGCCACCCCATCCACCTCCTCCCCATCCACCTGGGCCACCCCATCCACCTCCTCCCCATCCTCCCCATCCTCCGCCGTTTGGTTGATAGTTGATATCTTTCTCTTCTTCAAAACTGTGTACATCATCAGGGGCACTATTTATTTCTTCCGTGGAATAGCCTCCGCCACCACCTCCTCGACCACCACCCCCTCCACCACGACCTCCTCGACCACCACCTCCCTTCCATCCTCCCCCACGGCCACCTCCTCCTTTCCATCCTCCCCCACGGCCACTTCCTCCTTTCCATCCTCCCCCACGGCTGCCTCCTTTCCATCCTCCTCCACCGCCTCCCTTCCATCCTCCACCCTTTCCACCGCCTCCTTCCCATCCTCCACCGCCGCCATGTTGATCAACTTCATAGTTGTTGTCTTTATTCTCTTCAACGGCAGCCTCAACCGTAGCTTGTCCTTTGCTTTCTACGGTTGGTACTTCTACTTCTTTTGCACCTGTTCAAAACATCCTTTAACGTAAGAATTATATCAAGCTTTATGAAACATAGAAATAAAGAATACTAAACACCTTTTTTCTTGTCATCCACGGAAGCGTCTGCTGCAACAGCAACGACGACAGCCGCTACCAAAAGAAACCATACGATAAAAGTCTTTGTATTCATCTTTACTACTATGCAGTTGTGTTTACAACCCCTCGTGTTATTTATAGCTGCACCGGTTTACGTAAGCAACAAGCTATTAGATTTAGATAACATGTCATGATAGATTCAAACAAAAAATATTACAACACCAAGCGGGGGAGGTGTTGAGGACATACATCACTACCATACACCTCTTTAATTAGTCGGCACCCTGGAGATTTTGTCTTTTAGCTCTCTTCAAGTCTCTGAAGCTAACACGTACGGCTTCAGACTGCCACGTACGAGGTTCTTTACCGGAAAGTGGTGTAGACTGACAACTGGATTCTCTGGAGTTGACTAAACGAAACTGATTGTAATTATCTTCTTTTCCATGGAGTTGACTAAACGAAACTGATTGTAGTTATCTTCTTTTCCATTATTTATATTTTATGCATAAATAATTATGTTCGTATTTACAAGTTAGTCTAGGGTTTCAACGTCATAAAGCTCTGCTCTCTAACTATCAAACTCGCTCTCTTGCAATTCTTACGTTTGTGATTTGAAGAAGAAAAGAAATTGAAATGAAAACATAACAGAAAAAATAAAGAATAGCTGTTTTGGTTTAATCAAAGTTCAGTTTCATAATATTACTAGCTAGTATCACTTCTCGATATCAGGATTGTTATAACCAAGTTCTTCTTAATTATATCTCTCCACTTACTTTTTCTTTTCTCCATCGAGTTTCTTCTTCTGTCAAAGCAGAACTCCTATAGTTGTTACTCTTTGAAACATAAATGGGTTTGTTTTTGAAAAACCTTATTCTATGTTTATATTTTATTACAAACATATTTACTCTATAATGTTAGATATTGTTTATTTTCCCAAATTAATATCAAAAATAAATGAAATAATTGTGAGGAACAAGTGTGGTGTTCCACTTACTGTTACCATTTCACCAAACCAAGTTTCGAACCTTGTGAGTCTCTCATAAAGTTAAATGGTTACTAACTTACTATACCAATCGATCAATGAAGAATTGATAACACAAAAAAGTAAGATGTCTAGACCAAAAAAATATTGATTTTCTCGTTGACCAACTTTTTGACCGGTTTAACCAAAACCAAAACGTCCGAATGATTTAAGAATAGTGACTTTGCCATTTTGACATACGGGATATGAAAGTGGTTTGATCCTATAGGTTTTTAGCTAAAACCAAAACATCAGAATAATTTCAGAGCAATGGTCAATCCATTTTTAAGAGAATGTTTAATACTATGGGTTTTACTTACCATTTTTGTGAGTTTGTATTTATCTTTATCGTGGGATATCTATACTTGCTCCATAGGCTAACTTCCTGTAACCAATAGGATCCATTTGCCGACAATAGAAACAAAAAAAAAAAAAAGAAAGAAAAAAAATTACAAAGATTACTATGGCACAAAAGCTCTGAATTGAAAAGTCTAAAGATAGAGTAAACCGTACAAAAAAAAAACATTTCCATTTCCAATAAGAAATAAAAAGCCAGAACCATTAAGAAATTTTCATCAGCAATGTGACAGAGATGGAAAATAAAATAAAAAAGTGAGATTGAGTGAAATTGCCGTTTGCATAAGTAAAGAACCAATCCGATGCTCTCCATGTGCAACCCCAAAGCATCTGGCTTTAACATTTCCTAAAGTAATCAAAGTCGAGACCACAAAAACTCACGATTTCACTATTCAATAATTAAAATATAAAAATTTCATCATAGATTGATAGATGATGCTTTTCTTCTGGATCACAATCATAACTATTGCACTATACGCTATACCTAAGCTTTTTCACTTTTTTTTTTAATCCTGCTCTATACATGTCCTTTGAATCTCTTTTTTACATGTGGTACCACTCCTGTTGATGAGTCATGTGGTTTTGATTCTTAAAAATAATGCAACTTTCTTTTTCTTCCTCAGCTTTTATATAATCAACCTCACATGTTTGTGTTCTCATTTCTCAACTTGTTCTGAAACAAACACAGAGAGAGAGATGGGTGTTACAGGAGGACTAGTTAGAAGCATTTTCTTCAGAAACAAATCATTTGGAGCTCATGACTACAACAATGTACATTTTCATCAAAACCCATGATTCTGTTTTTTTTTATAATAATTACTGACATTGTAAGTTGTGATGTTTCAGGGAAGAAGCAGTAATCTAGGAGAGAAGAAAAGATGGAGCTCTGTTAGATCATACCTTTGTGGAGATGAATTCAACTCTGTTCTCGCTGTTGATGATTCAGGATCAACAAAGGACTCTGTTCTCACAATGTCTCAACGGCTGAGTTCAGATTTGGTTCTACCTTTAGATGATTCGGTTCTTGCAACTCAAGATTCAGCTTCTGTAAAACAACATTTTGAGGATGAGGACTCTAGTTCCGTAAAGAGCTCAGAGGCAACAGTGACTCAACCATTACACGCAAAGAAACCGAAACTACCAAAAGAAGATGATAACCAAAGCGAAACAACAGAGACACATATACCAAAGAAGCATCATACTAGTCCAATCTCTAAGTTGTTCATCGAAGAAGACGCAGCAATCATAATTCAGAGAGCATTTAAGAGTTACCTGGTTAGTACCTTTTCGCTGCGTTACATCTTCTTCAAGGTTTGTTCCTCTATTGTTTTCACTCCATTGACTCTTAGGATGTGTTTCAGGCAATGCGTCAAAGCAAAGCAGTAGAAGAAACGTTTTCTAAGGAAGAAAGCTTCTTCTCAGGAGAAGAATCTCAAGGTAAAGTATCATCCATGGGGACATCACTAGAAGTTCAAACATGTAACTCCGCAAAAACACCGTTCTTTAGGAGAAAACGAGTCTCAAGAACATCACAGAAGAGCCAAACTCAAGTTCTTAGGATAAAGGTAAAGCAAAAACATCTAATGCACTAAGTAAATGGAGAGTTTCAAGAAAGACTTAACGTAAACATGTTTACATAAACAGGAAGATTGGGATGATAGCACATTGAGCAGCACAATGTCAAAACTAAGGATTCAAAGCAGAAACGAAGCAATGACTAAACGAGAGAGAGCACTTGCTTATGCATTTTCACAACAGGTACAAGAAAACTTAAAACCATTGATCTCTAGTTGAATCCTATTTGTCTAAACTGTGAAACATTTGTTTTCAAAGCTAAGAATATGCTCAAAGAAGAAGCAAGTAGATAGAAATAGTGAAGATGATGAATCTAACGTTGGCTGGAGTTGGCTAGAACGATGGATGGCGACTCGTGTACCAGACAGCATTCCGATGGAACCAAGAACAAAAATTTTCGATGTTTCGACGAAAAATCAAAGATTGGTAAGGAAGAACAGAGCTTTTGGTGTAGCTGGCGAGTTAGAGAGTTGTGCTTCCAACGACATACCTCTCCAGTTCGAAAGCATACCAGAGAAACAAGAAGATGAACACAAAGATTTGCAGACAGAAAAGAATAGTTCTAAAGCGACTATGTCAAAGCGAAAATCGGTTCCAAACTACAAAAGCCAGAGAAGACATCATAGGGTAAAAATAAAGTTAAACTCACACAAAGCTTGCATAGAAGGTAAAACATATTCATAGTCCATTAAGTGTTGTCGTTTGTTCTTCTTTTGCAGCTTCAAGCATCAAAAAGGGACATGCAACAACAGAACAAGAAAGCTAAGAAGGCAAAGACCACACCAATAAGCTGCAAAATGGGACACGAGTGCGAAGAAACCTCGTGGAAGTTAAATAGCAGCTGCTGAGATAATAATAATGATTTACCTAAGATTGTTCTTTCGAATAGTTTGTGTTTCACAATAGTTTGTTCTTTCGAATCTGATAACAACTTTCTGTAAATTATTTGGAGCACCAAAAAGACATAACAAGTTATTCATTTTAGCATTAATATCAAATCTATGCATCTCTCAAAATTTGATATTACAAAGCTGAAACTAGCTTTAGACCAAACAAACAAAAAAAAATCTTAGATAGTATCAATTTCTCCGTCCTCAAACTCAAATAAATCATCACCACCAATATCATCATCTTCATCAAGATCACCAGCAACGCCTTCATTGATACGGAAATTCTTCGGAAGCTCATCATACGCCTTGAGAAGCCTTGCCTCATCAGACGTGTACTTGAGGATGACATCAGCTTTCTCATCTTGGAAGTCCCTCAGACCAACAAGAATGACGTCACCGTTTGCGATCCAAACCTTCTTGTGCATCTTGCCGCGGATATGGCAGAGACGGGTGACGCCGTCAATGCACTTGGCTTCACATCTGCCATTGCCAAGCATACGAACAACGTGTGCATACTCTTGCCCATCTTCCTTAAAGACCAGCTCACGCTTGTCATCATCATCTTCTTTCTTTCCTCTCTTCTTGTTCTTTCCTCCCTTTCCCTTGTTCTTCGGCATTGTGTCTCTGCATCGAATCGATTTCAATGTTAGCCTTGATATAGTTAAAAAAAAAAGAGAGAGAGAGACTTGCAAACAAAGCTATCTCTACAAAGAACAGAAAGCATTGGAATCAACACAATTTTAAAGAACATATCAAAGAGAAAAACAAAACTGTCTCACAATCGCGTGTTATGTTAAGAGTTTGAAGAATATATTCGTATTAATCCAGACAAAACAAATTGGCACAAGAGACCGAAGAGAATCAAAAGCAGAGCAAATAATTTTCTGGCCAAAACACAGAACGAGAAGCGATCGGCGGAATATAAACCCTAGTTTAACCACTGGAAACCCTAATTTTATGTTTGAACATCAAAATCAAGCATAAGAGACGAATAGAATCAAACGAAAAGAGAGACTACCTGTCCTTTGTCCGCTTCTCTCTTTCCTTGGTTGTTGTGTGACTTGTGTCTGCTCGCTTTCACTTCAGGAAAAGACTTATGACTTGTGTGAATCAATCGTTGTAGTATTAGACCTATGATGAATGAGTATATATATTTTTCTAAGAGGGTGCCTTGTAGAAATTTTAAAAAGAAAATGTTAAATCAATATCGGAAAAGGAAATATAGTAAAATTCAATAGATGTTGTTGATTTCATAAATACTAGATGATTGCCCGCGCCTAATGCGCGGATGAATTGTGAACTTTTAAGATTTACGTAGAAATTTGAAATTTATATTGAACAAATAAGCATAAAGATTTTTAGAACTTGGTACAGAAGCTGAGGTGTAATTTTCCTATCTGATTAATATTTTGTTTATATGTTGTGTTTTGTTTATTATGAAATCATTTATAACAACCAACATAACAGATTCATCATCAATGAACAACAAAAATGGAGAAACAATTGACAAAGAGACTAACACTTTAATTATTGATAATATAATTCATTAAATTCATTTAAATGCAAAGAGTAAAAAATATTGTAAGGTTTGGCTAACACTTACAATATTGAATAATTTGTATGCAATGCAAAGAATATGACTCTTTGCACCTTATTTCCAACATACAAATGTACATCTCAAATAATATAATAGAAATATATCACAAAAACTATTCTGCAATGTTCTCACAAAAAAATCTGATTAGCAAATCTTCTGCTGTAAATGTGAGTCAATGATTTTTTTTTTTACAATTAATTTGTGCAACATAGATTAACAAATATCCAGAATACCAAAATACTATTCCAAAAAATTATTGTAAGGTTTTAATGTAAAATATAATTCTGCTAATTTTCACCAAAATTTAAGTCTCTAAAGTTCCCGTGAACATATTAAAAGTCGAAAAGTTGGTTTCCAAATGTTTTAAAAAAGAATTCGCTAAGACAAACTATTCTGCAATGTTCTCACAAAAAAAAACTTATTAGCAAATCTTCCGCCGTAAATGTGAGTCAGTGACTTTTTTTGAAATTAATTTGTGCAACATAAATTGACAAATATCCGGAATATTCAAAATACCTTTTTAAAGAAATATTGTAAGGTTCCAATGTAAAATAAAAGTTGAAAAGTTGTTTTCCAAATGTATAAAAAAAATTGCTAAGACATTAAAAATATTCTTCAATGTTCTCACAAAAAAAAACTGAGTACCAAATCTTCCGCCGTAAATGTGATTCAATGATTTTTTGCAATTAATTTGTGCAACATAGATTGAAAAATATCCAGAATACACAAAATATTTTTCCAAAAAAATATTGTAAGGTTTTAATGCAAAATATAATTCTGCTAATTTTTCACCAAAATTTAAGTCTGTAAAGTTCCCGTGAACATATTAAATTTGAAAAAATTGTTTTCCAAATGTTTGAAAAAAAAATCCCTAAGACAAACTATTCTTCAACGTTCTCACCAAAAAAAAATGATTAGCAAATCTGTCGCCGTAAATGTGAGTCAAAGATTAATTTGCAATTAATTTGTGTAACATAGATTGACAAATATCTTGAATACTCAAAATACTTTTCCAAACAATATTGTAAGGTTTTAATGCAAAATATAATTCTGCTAATTTTTCACTTAAATTTAAGTCTGTAAAATTCCCATGAACATATGAAAAGTCGAAAAGTTGTTTTCCAAATGTTTTAAAAAAAATCGCTAAAACAAACTATTCTGCAATGTTCAAAAAAAAAAATATGATTAGCAAATTTTCCGCCGTAAATATGAGGCAATGACTTTTTTTGCAATTTATTTGTGCATCATAGATTGACAAATATCCAGAATACTCAAAATACTTTTTCCAAAATATATTGTAAGATTTTAATGCAAAATATAATTTTGCTAATTTTTCACCAAAATTTAAGTCTGTAGAGTTCGTGTGAACATATGAAAAGTCGAAAAGTTGTTTTCCAAATGTTTTAAAACAAATCGCTAAGACAAAATATTCTTCAAAGTTCTCACAAAAAAAAACCTGATTAGCAAATCTTCAGCCGTAAATGTGAGTCAATGACTTTTTTGCAATTAATTTGTGCAACATAGATTGAAAAATATCCAGAATACTCAAAATACTTCTCCAAAAAAATATTGTAAGGTTTTAAAATATAATTCTGCTAATTTTTCACCAAAATTTAAGTCTGTAAAGTTTCCGTGAACATATTAAAAGTGGAAAAGTTGTTTTCCTATTTTTTATAAAAAAATCGCTAAGACAAACTATTCTTCAATGTTCTCACCCAAAAATCTTAATTAGCAAATCTTCCGCCGTAAATGTGAGTCAAAGAGTTTTTCTTACAATTAATTTGTGCAACATATATTGAAAAATATCCAGAATACTCAAAATATTGTTCCAAAAAAATATTGTAAGGTTTTAATGCAAAATATAATTTCCTAATTTTTTCACCAAAATTTAAGTTTGTAAAGTTCCCGTGAACATATTAAAAGTGGAAATGTTGTTTTCCAAATGTTTAAAAAAAATCGCTAAGACAAACTATTTTCAATGTTCACACAAAAAAAAACTGATTAACAAATCTTTCGCCGTAAATGTGAGTCAATGATTTTTTTTGGCAATTAATTTGTGTAACATAGATTGACAAATATCCAGAATACTTAAAATATGTTTCCAAAAAAAAATTGTAAGGTCTATGCAAAATATGATTCTGCTAATTTTCAGCAAAATTGAAGTTTGTAAAGTTTATGTGAACATGAACACACTAAAAAAATCCATTTATTATAATCCACCGGTTCTCCTTTTAAATCATATCAATTGCCCTCTCGAAGCCTAAAATAATATATACACCTTTCTTTGATTTCTATTGCTTAGCTGAAAAAAGAGTGTTTTTGCTTATGGCAGTTTTGTGGATCCTGCAAGTTATGTAAGATTGACACCACACAATTGACTGGAAAAATGGCAACATTATCAAGAGAGCTCTTAGCCTCTCCGTTGAGCAACCTGTCTGCACAGAAAACAACTGAACATGATATTAAGAATTATTCTTTATTGATAGGAAATTAAACTCAATGAAACAAATAAACGCAAATCTAAAATCAATAAATAATTAAAAAGACCAACTGAAGCAAATTTAAAACAACCTCAAAACCTTAAAATATTGTCTGTATTTTAAATATTTGTACAAAATCGTACTACTTTTGTAATCGTATTAAAATATTGTATTACTTTCCAAAAAAATTTTGATTCCACAAACTTTCTGCCAAAATAAGTAAATATGTTTATTTTCTACCATAAATATTTCTTGAAAATCCTACATATAATCTTCAAAACCGTTTAGAAAATAAAAATAATTTAGCAAAGCCAACCTTCTTTAGAAGGTATGACCAAGAATCAAGAAATCAAATAGAAAAATCAATAGCCATCAAATTTTATGTAAAAAAAAAAACGATTCCCATAAATTCCCAAAAACATTATGGTTACACAATTTTCCCTTCCAAATTTTATCGGTGCAAATCAATGATTCTGCAGATTTTCAGCCATAATTGTTTGTATTAAAGACATGATCTAAAAAGCTTTTCAAAAAAAAAAAAAAAAAAAAATCCTACTCCACAAAATGCATGAAATCAATTTGTATATCATAATGTTACCATTTTCGGTTGAGTTACATACTTAGGATATCTTCCACTCCCAAATAACAACGACATCAACTTGCTTATTAGTTACGTAATCAATATGCAAAGGGATTAGGTTATTATGGATTCTGATTCTAGATTTCTAACGTTTTCAAACCATATAAGGTTATTATGAATTATCAATTATGATTCTACATTCTTTACATGCAAAGGGATAAGACTTATATATTAAATGGGACACATGTTTTATCAAAAAAAAAAAAAAAAAAAAACATGTTTTATCAAAATCATATTATAATAAAAATGGCAGCATTTCAATACGAATGGCAGCATTTCAATACGCAAAGGAGCAAGACTTACATAATAAATTGTAACACATGCATGCATGTATTATAACTTGTGAACATATTAGTCACTAAGATTTAAGTGCTCGACATTATTATGGTAAAATCCGGTATGAAAGATCGATGGACAGAATTACTTTCGTGGATCAGAGGAAGCTCCAACGTCGCCCCGTCAAAGCCATGAGATCGAAGGACTTGCCACAATCTACAATATATGGAGGCAAAGAAACAACGTACTTCAATACCAGATTTCAATCCCGCCAATTTCAATCTTCAAGGATTTGGACAGAGATATCAGATACATAATCACTTCTCGTAGAAGGAAGCTTTGAAGCTATATAGACACACAAAAGGATAACTTGTGCCAGACGGCATAAAGGAAAGCTGTAAAACTGAAACCACTTGTCAATACATTTCAAGAAGAAACAGAAATAGCCATGCGAAATCTTGATTATAGTCTACACGTACCATGACGATTTACTTGCATAAATCCCAACATTCTCCGACTTTTTTTTTTTGAACAACTCAAAAAGATAAACGATTTAACAAAAAAAAAGATAAACGGTTTCGCTGCTACTATGTATTCCTTCACAAAAGAAAAGTTATTTTTTGTGCGATGGTTAAAGCGAGTCAACGAAATGACTTACGGTTACGTATTCAGGGATTGAATACTCCACGCTAAGGATTCCCTATGTTTTAGAATCATCAAAAGAGTTTATAGATAACTAAAGGAAAGCAAAAAAAGTAATGTCTAATGTTCATATAATATCGAAAAGCATTATATCAGAATATTGAGTTTATATTAGACATTGGTCTTAAGGGCATACCAAGAATGATACCAAGCCCAAACTGAAAAAATGATTAAGACAAATCAAATTAATTCTGTTTATGTACTTCTTGACACATTGTTTTTGATAAATACTTCTTGACACATTTCTACTAACCTTTATCGGAGCATCAAAGGATTTTGCAGCACTAACCAAAATTATTGACACATCAAAAACACCCGTCTTACGTTCGTCTAAGAGTTCCAAACAAATTTCAAAAATAACATTCAAAATATGCAGATCAGATTTTTTTTTTACATGAAGGATGGAACCGATCTTAAATGTTCCAAAAGAGAACATCTCAATTCCATGTATTGGCCACATCCTTAATTAGGTAAACACACACACAACACCAGAGTATTAGACAACATTCGTTAACAGAAACAATAGTAGATTACAATTTGTAATACCTAATAGAATATTAGAATACAGGGATGAGTGTTCTTTTTTTCTTTAGCTAATTCCTGGTGGTATTCGAAATCTCCAATATGCTTCTCATCACTGTCTTCGTGATCAGAAAGATTAACTCTTTTGCCTTCGTTTCTCTAACAATAAGTGATAACATCTCTCAATCATGTCATCACGTCCCTCAACGAACTACAAATATAGATGTAATATTGATAACTTACCGAGTAAACAAATCAGGATTGAGCCTCCCTTCATGAATTTCAGTAAAATTCCCTGGTTTAATGCCAGAGTCAAATACCATCTTGTAAATGTGCCCTGAAGTTCTGAAACGACCACCATTAGGACGTACATCAAAGTTCGTCACAATCCACGTCAAGAGAAAGCACAATAACATTCGACCGAGCACATTTATCACACATAAAACCACAACAACAAACATTGGTAATCACTAATCAATATAATTTGGAATTAGAAGACGGGAAGGAAGAAAAGCTAGATGGGTTTGGGATTCACGAAAGAACCTGTAGCATCAAAAAAATGATAAAGAATTAGATGTTTATAAAGGAAAATGGACACATAAAAACGAAACATAATAAAAAGGTAAACATTGAAATTTTGTGTTCATCACAGTCAGAAGAGATTTGTTTATATAGATGAATAAAGTGTATTGTAGACGTTTCTTTAGGATTATCAAAAACAAAATCGATAGTTATGAGCAATTAAAGACTAAATATTATTCTTACCAATTCTGAGATAACCACAAACTTTTAATCACATCTATGATTGGATGGTCACAGAATTATCTGAATATTCTGATGACTAATAAGGAAATATTTTAATTCAGTTATGATTGGATGGTCAAAAAATTATAAGCCGTAATTTATGATTGGATTTTTTGCCATACTTTAGAGTTTTTGCATGGAAATTGGAAAGTCTGAGAGATATGGTAATGAAGATACGATTATCAGTATGTCTTGGGATATTTTATGAAATCAAATGTCATAAAATTATTCCGAATAAGGCAACGCGCTAGCAAGGAAAGTATAAAAGATCAATATCGAATTGTATAAAAACCCCATGTGTTAAAGAGTTTTGATAAAGCCCAATACGTTACTGGATCAAATCAAGTTTCGATAAAAAAACAATATCCGACCCGGTAGGGTCCGCGTCCTTTTTTTCCGACTTTAATATAATGTTTAATTAAATAAATCAAAAATAACCCAAAAATCTCAAATCTGTATAGTCTTTAATATACTAGGTTTTTCACCCGCACAAGCACGGGTCTGTTTTATAGTTTGATTAGTAATTTTTTTTATTCATAAATTACTATGAAATCTTATTTTTCGCCAATTGTTTATTATTCTTCGATCTATTCTTCTTTATTCGTTTTTTTTTTCTTCTTTGCTTTCTTCTTCATCTTTACTCTCCTTTTATGTTTCTTCGTCCTCGTGATTTCTTATTCCGTTATTTGGTCTGTTTCTTCATCTTTGTTTATCTTTTGTTTTCGTTCTTTGATATTTTTGTCTGTACTTTTTTTTATTCTGTATTATTCTTTTGTTTTTTCTATGATTAGTTCAGACGGTCGAAGTTATAGAGTTTTGCTACTTTTTTTCTAGATTATTCTTTGCTGGAATTTTTTAACCATTGTATCCTTTTTAGAAATATTTTTTATGTAATCCTCTTTATGTAAAATAATATTTTCACTATTTGATACACTTAACCAAACTTAAAAATGTAAAGGATTCATAGAAATAAAATAAAGTTAGAAATATACAAATATATATTCACACATATATTGAACAATGTCTAACAATAATTCAATTTATGTGATCATAAATATATAGTTAAGCATAACTTTCAATTTCATATTCTTTGGTATCATCTTTTTATTTGGTTTCTTGGTTTAGTCTTATATTATATGAGATTTTTTATTTATATTTTTGTTCTTTGTTATTTTTCGTCTTCGCTTTTCTTAATCTATATTTTTTTTTTGGCTTTTCTTGGTTCTTATTCTTCTATTTCTTCTATGGTTTATTTTTTTCATCGAAAATGCTAGGTTTCCCTATAATTTGTTTATTCCAGATTCCTCTTCTTCTATTATTGTTTGTTCTTCGCTTAAAATTCTCCAGGACTATATTTTTTGTAAAATATGTTTATTATTAACCTCTTTAATCTTAGGTAGAAACAAATTTTCACTATCTATCTAAACCTTTAAAAAATAAAATGTATGTCTAACAAATTTAATCTAGATAAGCTAATATTATTGTAGATAAACTAATGCTACTATTTAGGTTGGATTTCTAGGAGTATGAAATTTATTTGAAGAGAAGTTAATTGACACATGTTGTTCTTCATTTCCTTCTTTACTCACTCTTGTTTCTATGTTTTTTAATTTTATTTCTTGATTCTCTTCATTTTTTTCTACTTTGATTTTTTTTTATTCTTATTTGGTTTCATATTTATCTTCACTCATCTTCGCTTCGGCTCTTCTTCGTCTTTGCTTTTCTTTATTCCTCTGTCTTGTTCTTGTTTGGCTTCTGCTCTTCTTCGTCTTTACTCTTCTGTACACTTTCTTTGTATTCTTGTTTGGTTTTATTTCCTTCTTCACTTTCGTTTATATTTTTTATTTATTCTTCTTTAATTTCTCCTACTTTGATTTCTTCTTTATTCTTATTTAGTTTTTTTTTTCATTTTCACTCATCTTTGCTTAAACTTTTTTATTTATTCCTCCTATGTGTTTTTTTTTCATATATTTGGTTCTTGTCTTAGCAATATAACTAATTTACATGACAACTTTTTTTGTTGTAAGTAGAAAATATATTTTTTATTTTTAAAAATATTTAATTACTTGAAAAGAAATTGTGATTACATGAAGGTTTCTATAAAAAGGAAAATAATTACTTAATTTTAGTGATTATCTGGAATGATATTATTGGGCTGTTTAAAATCATATATATGTAATAAATAATTTCTTTATTTCTTACATATTTAAAAATTGTAAATTTTTTTAATCATGTATATCTTTATGTAGACCAATCAAATTTAAATAGTAAATTTTATATGATGATATGTAATGATATTATTGGTTATTTTCCAATTAAGAAACTTTCTTGAGATATAAAAAGTTGATTAAATTAATTTTTAGAAATATAATTTATTTCCTATGATGATGTCGACTGATACTATTGGTTATTTAAAATTGGAAACTTTATTAATATTGGAAAATGCTTACATGGACCAATAATATCGAGTTTTTAAATCCTATGTAGACGCTATTCAGAGGCTTATAGCCTCAACTTTAGGAATTGTGATGTTTTTAATTCAAATCTGGTTAGATAATGATTGTTGTCATATATCTTAGATTTTTTTTTAAAAAAACATATTAATTTAGTTTATTTTTTTGTTGGTATTAAAAAGAAATATGTTGTAAAATCTTTAATGCAAAACATTTATAATATATTTAGATTAGGAAACTTTCTTGAAAATAAAAAGAAAATTACCAAATTTTATATGATGATGTGGAGTAATACTATTGGCTGTTTAAAATCTGGAAATTTCCTAATTGTGTAGATGCTTATATGGACCAATAAAATCGGTTTCCTAAATCCTATGTGGACGCTCTTAGAGGCTTATAGCCTCAACTTTTATATAGTATAGACTAGGTTTTTAACCCGCGCACGCGCGGGTCTGTTCTAATGATTTTTTAAATTGTTATATTTAAATTTATTTTCTTCCAAAGCTTCACAATTTTTTATTTTTTGCTGTTTTTTATAAACTTATCTTTGTAATATACTTTTTAATTATTTTTTTACTTTACCAATTTAATTATTTTATAATTAATCATAATAAGTAAGGTACTTTTTAAAAACGTATTTTCTGTAAAAAACATACAATAGCCCTATCCTCACATTTCTTAATATTTATATGTTTTGTCAATTGCTTCATAAAATTCGACATAAGAATAGATCCCAAACTTTTCTTTTTCAATATTATGACAACATGATCAGCCTGAACCAACATTGTTTTTAAGTGAACCGTATTAGAAACTTGTGAAAAAAAAAACCTTATAATTTGGCTTGTCGTCTTTGTTCTAAATTGGTAGCTTCTTTTTCTTTTTATTTATTCTTATTCGTTTTTTTGGTCATCTTCACTCATCTTCTTTGCTCTTCTTCGTCTTCGCTCGTCTTGCTTCCTCTTTTGGTTTCTTCTCCTCCTTTCTTCTTTGATTAATTCTTAATTTTCAATTTCATCTTCGTGGTTTCTTATTCGGTGTTTCCGTCTTCAACTTTGTTATTCTTTGGGTCTTTTTTTTTCTTTCTACTTTGGTATCTTCGTCTTCGATAATTTTTAATTTTATCTTCTTAATGTTCTTCTTTCATATCCTCTTCATATGTCATTTTTCAGTCTGAGTATATGATTCAGCCATTTTCTTCAACAAACTTGTGGCAAATGAGAACTCTTCACTGTAAATCCTTCAAGGTGCAACAAAGATGATTACTTTGTCTCCAATAGTTTTATTGTCTACTCCTTTCCACCCTTGGATTTTTTGGCATCCGTAGAAGGCTGGTACTCTCTTCCTATTTGAATATTGTGAGTTACAGTAAAATAAAATCTTCCTTAAGGCTGTGAAAGATGTCCATGAATGAATGCCCGAAGTTCAGCTAAGAAAGCAGCCTCTTTTTATCCTCTGTTTGGCATGCATTAGAATATGGAACACAAAATATTGTTTTTGTAATGCAACTTGGAATATTTTCTTAGAAAAATGTGGTATGATATGGATTATCAAATCTCCCTTGAACTCTCATCTGCTCCGTAGAAGTGCAAGTATACTAATTACTTCGTTTTTTCTTCCTCTTCACTTATATTCACTCATCCACACTCATCATCTACTTTGATCTTCTTCGTATTTGCTCGTCTTGCTTCTTCTTTAGACAAATGTGGTATGAGATGGATTATCAAATCTTCTCCGTAGAAGTGTAAGTATACTAATTACTTCGTTTTTTCTTCATCTTCACTTATATTCACTCATCTACACTCATCATCTACTTTGATCTTCTTCGTATTTGCTCGTCTTGCTTCTTCTTTTTCGTTCTTGTTTGGTTTATTCTCCTCTGTTCTTATTTGATTCCTTATATATCAATTTCATCTACGTGGTTTCAGATTCGGTGTTTCCATCTTCTACTTTATTCTTCTTTGGTTTTTTTTTTGTCTTTCTATTTTGGTATCTTCGTCTTCGATGTTCTTATTTTTATCTTCTTATTGTTCTTATTCCATATCTTCTTCATATGGTATTTTATAATATGAATTTGTGATTCAGTCTTTTTTTCAACGAAGTTGCGGCAAGCGAACACCTTTCATTGAAACTTCTTCAAGGTGCAAAAAAGATGACTACTCTGTCTCCAATAGTTTTATTATCTACTCCTCTCTACCTTTGGATTTTTTTGCATTTGTAGAAGGCCCATAAACTTTTCCTATTTGAATATTGTGATTTACATAAAGATAAAATCCTCTTTAAAGTTGTGAATAATGCCCAATTGCCCATGAATGAGTGATGCCCGAAGTTCAGCTAAGAAAGCAGACTCTCTTTACCCTCTCTATTTGGCATGCATTATAATCTGAAATGGAAAATCTTGTTGTGATAATGCAACTTGGAATGTTTCCTTGGACAAATGTAGTATGAGATGGATTATCAAATCTCCCAAGAACTCTCCTTTGCAATGCAAGTCTAGTCTTTACTTGTTTGACCAATATTGTTGAAATTCTTGTGATAAATAAAGTGTAATTTAGTGGGCTATATGCATATTTTTCTTTTCCCAATGTAAGTTGGATCTCGCAAAACTTGATCTCTCTTATCATCTCAAAGGAACTACACATGAATTTAAATGTCTTCTTCATGACATTAGCCGTCTTTATTATTATTATTTTTTATCTTTTTTTATTATTTCATATCTAGATTATGTAATGTTAATATCCACTCACTTGCAAAGTTGGCTATATTTACTTTGAACAAATCTTTCAGTTATTACTTATTAGGGTGTAACTTTCTCTTTTTGTTTTTTTTTTTTTAAGTTAGCTAAAAAAGAAAACTCACCATATAATTTTTCATGATTAATATAGTAGTTCCCTTAAAATATTTTTGTATAAATCTTTCAAATATAGTTACTATTTTAACAAAAATTGAAGCACTTTATTTAATTATTTTGGAATTTTGAAGTTTAATAATTTAAAATCGGTTATATATTAGAGTTACTAAAAAATTAATATTACAAATTTACAAAATCGTTTATATATTAGTTTCTTTTTATTGGTTTAGAAAATATAATTTCTTTATTTAATAAATTATTTAATACGAAAATAAATAATTCCCTTAAATTCGGAAATTATCTGAAAATATAAAAAGGAAATCAATTAATTTTACAAAGACTGTAATTAAATTTATATGATGATGTGGAATGAAACTATTGATTGTTTAAAATTGGAAAAATTACTTAATTTTGGAGATGTTAATGTGGACCAATTAAATCGCGTCTTTAAATCTTATGTGGACACTTTTAGAGGCTTATAGCCTCAACTTTTATATTCTCTTAAAATATTTTTGTATAAATCTTTCAAATATATTACTAAATCGAATTTAAGTTTTAACAAAAATCGAAGCACTTTGTTTAATTATTTTGGAACTGTGAGGTTTCTTAATTTAAAATCAGTTATATATTAGATTATTAAAAAAAATATTACAAATTTAAAAATTGTTTATATATTAGTTTCTTTTCATTGGTATTTGAAAATATAATTTCCTTATTTAATAAATTAGTTAATACGAAAATAAATAATGCCCTTAAATTAGGAAATTTTCTGAAAATATAAAAAGGAAATCAATTAATTTTACAAATACTATAATTAAATTATATGATGATGTGGAATGAAACTATTGGTTGTATAAAATTAGAAAATTACTTAATTTTGGAGATGCTTATGTGGACCAATAAAATCGCGTCTTTTAATCCTATGTGGACGCTCTCAGAGGCTTATAGCCTCAACTTTTATATAGTATAGATTGGAGGATAATACAACTTGATACAAATTAAATATGGTGTTTATCCATTACTTCTTCTTTAAAAATACATCGTCCCTTGGATGGCCTTAAATCTAAGTAGCTTTCTCCCCAAGCTAGTTATTAACATGCTTTCTCCCCAAGCTATGCCTAAACTTTAGAAAGGAAAAAGTAATGAACATTTTTTTGTTAAAAAAAAAAAAGTAATGAACATACGAAAAGGAGATAGAGAAAATTTTCAATAAATTAATAATGTTGAGATTTTTACAAATAAAATAATAATATTAATATTAATACTTGTGTTCATATTTCTAAAATTTACTATTTTACAGAAATACAATTAATAATTTTTATAAAGATATTTTTTGCTTGTCCAAATTTGAGAAAATTGATTTGAGAAACTAGGACCACACTGTCTTTGGCACAATGCTATTGCTGGAATAGAGGTAACGTAATATTGAAAAGAAATGTGCATGAAAAGAAAAAAGAAAGCATGAGATTTCAAAACAGAGTATGAAAGGGATAAAGAAAATTGGAGACCAAAGAAACCACAGAAACACATAACAAAGCAATCTGTTTATTTTATCACCAAATCTTCGGGTTTTTTTCACGGTTTATCAGAAGATGCGTGTCTTAAATACGATATTACAAAGCTGGAACCAGAGCCAACCAATCAAACAAACAAACAGACTTAGATTCTATCAATATCCTCGTCCTCAAACTCAATGTAATCATCAGCACCATTATCATCATCTTCATCAAGATCACCAACGATTCCTTCGTTAAGACGTGTATTCTCAGGAAGCTCACCATACGCCTTGAGAAGCCTCGCCTCGTCAGACATGTACTTGAGGATGACATCAGCTTTGTCATCTTGGTAGTCCCTCAGTCCAACGAGTACAATGTCACCGGCTGCAATCCAGACCTTCTTGTGCATCTTGCCACGGATATGGCAGAGACGTTTAGTCCCGTCGATACAATTTGCTTCACATCTGCCATTGCCAAGCATACGAAGAACTTGTGCGTATTCTTGCCCGTCTTCCTTAAAGATGAGCTCACGCTTCTCATCATCGGCTTCGTTCTTTCCTCTCTTCCTGTTCTTTCCTCCCTTTCCCTTGTTCTTCGGCATTGTCTCTGCAATAGAATCCAAAATATTAAAGAGAAAACCTTCAAAAGAGAGATCCAAAACAACAAGAAACTATGCTAATTTACATATGAGCAAAACACTACACAAGAATCTTTTTTTATTATTAACTGATAAAAATTAAGGAACATATCAAAGAGAAGACCTTTAGATATAATTATAACACTTGCTTAAAAGGGTTTTGCATTTGCATAGATCTCTAAAGCAACTTCATCAGTTAAAATTCAAATCTACGCCTTATTCGCATTAGAGATTCACATATCTAGTGACACAGAGAACAAGAAATTACATATGAGTAAGAACTACGCAAGAATCGAATTTTAGTAATCGCGTGATATTAAAAAAAAAGGTTGGAAGAATATATTCGTTTCAATTCAGACAAGAAATGGTAAAATCGAGCTATGAGAATCAAAGAATATAGCCAAAAAAAGGTTTAATTTCATCACTTAATAATCAAAAGAAGGGCTTTTTCGCATAGCCAAAATCGTATGAGCAAAAACTGTTCTAACGATCGCGTGTTATGTTAGAAGTCTGAAGAACAGATTCGTCTAATTCAGACAAAATAATCGGCAAAACAGAGCGATGAGAATGAAATTAGAACAAACAATTTTCCGACCAGACAAAGAGAAGCGATCGCCGATTCATAATCCTAAATCAACCACTCGAAACCCTAATTTCAGAGCCGGAATAGCAAAATCAGGAGAAAGAGACGAAATCGGATCAAAGGAAAACGCGAGCTTACCACTATGGATCGATCAAGCTGAAACTGACAACAATCTTCAAACAGAACAAATTTTACAAAAGTCTCTCTCTTTTTTTTCTTCAGGAATTTCAATAGATGAAAACGTTTCGTAGCTGCGTTGCTCTGTTCGCGAAATGACACTTTTGCTTGTTAAAATAAATAATATCAGCCATCTTATAAAAAGCCCTTGGACTTCGGTTTTATTACGAAACCATGCCATTCCTGATTAGTTTTTAACTTTTTACTTAAAACCACCATTGATTTTATTTTATTAAGGTTGAAAAAATTCCCCCACTCTGTAAAAAAGTGAAGGAACATAGCCAACAACAAAAGATAAAAAAGAAGCTATTACATTTCGTTTGACATCATTTGGACTAATTAAGTCTCTTTCTTGGGCTTGTCTCCGTACTTGCGAGCCCAAATGTGTTTCTTGTTGACAATGAACTTGACGGGCTTTGGGGAGCCTCTGAGTATCTTATCCACAGTAGCGACAGAGTCCAACACCAACCTCGCGTACAGTGACTGTTTCACGTCCTCATTCTTCTCCTGCATGAAGACGCCTTCCACACAACCATCTCCAAAACGTCTCGTGAAACAATACTTGACTTCCGACACCGAGACTTCGAATCCGCGTGAGAACGTAAGAAACACCGTCCGGTCGTTCTCGGTGGCAATACAATTTGCATTCCACCCCCAGAGACCACGAGGAGTGATGGAATCCATTGCCATGACGTGAGGCCTCACGAAGATGCCCCCAAATGTTGGATGCGGGAAGCCTGGGATGTTCATGGGGAGGGAGATTCTCGAGGAAGGTGGAAGAACTAGTTGAAGGATGTCGGAGAAGATTTTAGAACAAACGGTGGATAAGAAATTCTTTATACCTGTTATGGCGCTGTATCGATTCTTGTATATAATTTGGAGAGATATTGGATTTGCCATGAAGCGTGTGGTGAGAGGGATCCAATCGAGGGTTTGTGGAGGTTCGGGGGACTCAAGGCAACGGAAGCAGGAGACAGCCTCGTCAGCGAGATCCGCGATGATTGGATCGTTGAAAGCCATGAGGCTTGAGAGGGTGTCTCCGAATCCGAAATCCTCAAGCCAAAACCATGTTGCCATGACAAGGAGTGACTCAGCTGGGGATCTTGCGAAGTGAAGAACCAGCTTAGTGAATATCTTTCTGTCTCGGGCATGGAAAACATGTAGCTGTTCAATGGAGGAGATCGACATCTTTGGAGTGGGGTTTGAAAGAAATTATACTAGAGAAAAAGACGAATTCCAAAAAGTTGGGAGAATGTGATAGCAATTGGCTTCACTTTATACAATAATTAGGTTCTTTAAGATAATGAATGTCAAGATTTCATTTAGATAATGAATGTTTATCTTTTTCTTAACCCCAAATTAATCTCATAGATTTTATGATAGCTTCAGAGTGACGCATACATAGTGACGTATACAAAGTGACAGAGTGACGCATATAGAGCTGTTAAAATGGGCGAGCGGCCCATGGACATTGTCCATAATCCAAATAATCCAAATGATTATGGACGGATCATAGACAAGCCCATTTAAATTGCGGACAAAATTGTGCTTGCCAACTCCTCTAAATATCATCCATTTTATGATTGTCTTGAGTTCAAAATTTTTACTTGATTTCTTTTGAAAATGTTAAAAGTTTAAAAAATGTTTCCATGTTCTTTACACTACAATCATAATCATAATTGTTGAAAGAAAATATCGATCTATTTCTAAAAATCGAAGAGCATTAACTAAATGTTAATATTCAAGACAAGAAAATAGTTATGTTATTAGTTAGCTAATTTCATTTCATTTTTTCTATAGAGGTATATTATATCTCAAGAGAAAAGGTGCAAATCATGTATTCAAGACGATGAAATTCCAAAATATGTATGGAATAAAATTTTCCTTAGTATGTCTTGATATATGTAGTTGATAGAAAAATAAAAAAAACGAGCACATATCAACTAAGTGCAAAAGTACATCAAAGAAGATAGATGATGGAACGGGGCCAAATACAACAAAGCGTCCAAGCCCATTCGTAGGATGATGGAGATAGAACAGAGGATTTTCTTCAAGCTCGAGTATCTTGAAAGTTTTGAACTTGAAAACTGGCCAAAATGCAATGTGGTGGGAGTTGAGTTAAGCTGAATCATCACTTGTATTGTCCACACTAAGGTATGGTGACGTCAAGAATATAATTAGCACGGGTCTATGTAGATAATATTTTTTTTTGTTTTTTTTTGTGAAATCGGAGATACATGTCATTTTTCTAATAGCGAAACTAGGGATAGAGGTAGTATGAAAGACGTAATGGCAAAAAGAAAATGGTTTTTGGTTCTTTCTGACAAAGGTCTCGGGAAATTTTCAGAAATACACATTTTTTTTTTTTTCAAACACAAAGTGTTAATCCTCATCAAATTCCTTCATTTTTCGTCTCTTGTACGTTATGTGGGTGTGACGTTTCCCAAACATAAAAGACAAATAAAGGATGTATATAAGTACGCACTACGATCATCGGTTGTAATCCTTTCAAGTAATGGATCCTCAAAAATATGAGTGCATGAAACTAGAGCTAAATCTAAATGATGAAAGCAATAAAATCATGTAAACTTATGAATTAAAAACGTCGTTGTAAATTCAAGAAATATTTAGAGATTCACAGTTTAGATAATTCAGATTTTGAATAATTGGATACAATCATAGACATTTAGATCCTAGAGCTGGAAACACTAATAGTATAATTCCACCATCGTGGCCTAAAACCAACTTATATCATCAATCTAAAACACACTTTCGTAACCAAATAGATTTGATAACATAGAGATATAAACGAGTTTGACATACATGCTCACTAATAATGTTTATTGTTAGCTTTCACGTTTTAAATATATAGTATGATATCTAATTCAATTTAAGCTAAACAACAATGTTTTGATATAAAATCTCATTCAAAGATATATTTCAAAATTTTCTCTTTAATTACGCACATCAAACAATTAGGATCTGCGAATTTCAATTACTTTTTGAAATGAAATAACCATTTTTTCATGTCTAATCACTATTTATTTACTATGTGCTTTTAAGAAAATTTCCTTTATATAAGATGTTCATGCCTTTTTTTCTCGGTTACTTTATACACTCTCCTCTCTCTCTTAGGTCTTGATCGTCGAGCCCCAAAGTCATCTCTGCTCTTTCTTTTTTGTTTTTTTTTTCCGATTTCAATGGGGAAGAGAGAGAGGGAAGATCCTTGCCGTGTTTGTAGGCATTATCATAATTATGACGAAGGAGAGCCCTGCGACATCTGCGGCCACGTAGGCACCTCCACGAAGGCGGCGCAAATCCAAGTCAGCTCTTTTCCGTCGGAAATACTGCCGGACTTTCTCTATCTCGGCGGATTCGACACCGCTTCCAACTTTAAAATCGATGTGACTCACGGAATCTCTCACATTCTCAACGTAAATTTCTTTAACCCCAGCCAAAAATCACTACTTTTCTTTCACCATTACTGAAAAAGATCGCAACTTTTTAAGACTAAAGATTTGGTTTTTGCTTCCATAGACGGTTCCTTCGTGCGAGAATCTCTACCCAAGTTCGTTCACATATCATCGTCTTCGAGATGAAAAAGCTTTAGAATTTGACAATGCCATCCAATTTCTAGGTCCGATTTTTAAAAATTCCTCCTTTCTACTAGTTTGCTCTTTCTATAATTATGAGAAGTGATGAGATGTCTCATTATTGGTTTTGATTTAACAATTTTGTTCAGACAAATGTGAGATTGACAAGTCCCGTGTTCTTGTGAACTGTATGTCAGGAAGAAACAGGTCAGTGAAACTTTAAACAATAGTACCAATGTTATTAGAAAGTCTTCTTCTTGTTTTTGCTGAATTTTGTTGATTGGTTTCGACAGATCACCAGCGATTGTGGTTGGTTACTTGATGAAACGCAAAGGGTGGAGATTAGCTGAGAGTTACCAGTGGGTTAAACAACGAAGACCAACTATTGACATCTCTCCAGGTAAAAAAGAAAACTCTTTACTCAACAAATTGTGAATTTTTTAAGTCTTTGGAACCTTCAAAAGTTTAAGTTTATGGAAATTGTTTGGTTTAAAACAGAGTTCCAGCAACAGCTCAAAGAGTTTGAAGCGAGGTTATTTGGATCAAGAGATGGCTATGGATTATCTGAGCTCAATAATCAACTTCAAGACTTGGCTTTTGGACCGGTGAATGATAATATTCGTATGGATTACTAGTAAAAAACACCCTGAGAGCTTGGTTTCATCTCTCTTCTTGTGGTATCTTAAGAGGAAATGTTATGCTTTTTGACAACGTATCTTATATGTATAAGCAGTCTCAAATGGTAGTTTTATGATACAGTTTTTACAGAGTAAAATGTCGTAACTATTATTAGCTATGAACCTGTGGTATGTGAGATTCGATCATGGACTTGGCAATCCACAAGAGGCCAGGGTCATTACGTTTGAGTACCAAATATGCTTCTTGTGCTCCTGTGTTTTCCCATACCATCTCTTCCACAAACCCAACCACGGAAAGGATCTCAACCGCAGCTACAAAACATCCCAACACACAGATAAATAAAACTATCATACACATTCTGTTATCAGAAGATGGAAAAGTTATATAAAAAAAAAACCTGCATAGTTGAGAATCTTGCGCTTAATTGCAGGATTTCCCTGAAAACGCAATCATGTAGTAGATCAGATAAAGGAACTATATTTATATCAGAGGCCTAATGAGTACATACCTTACGCAGCCTTTTGAATTTCACTTCATTTGGTTGTTCAATGATGTTCCTGGACCACAAGAATTGTATCTTTAGACACATAACAATGGACTTACATTGCAGACACACTTATAAGTTTCCAGGCAGTGACAAGGTACAATACCTCACTATTTTGAGAAGCATTTGTAGCACATTGGTTGCTTCACTTTCAGTTTCCAAGGCATTTATTGCTTTCTTGAGCCGGTTAGAGATGATGGTAACAGGGTCTTGTATCCTCTGAATCTCTTGATCATCTGGATCAGGCTCATCGACCTCCATGATTGTTTCCCTCCCTGTGACCACCAGGTTATTAAGATCAAGTGAGGCCTGCATAGTTTCATCTGCAGGAGGACTCTTCAGATTCCCATCCGCCATTACAGTGTCATCTGATATTTCCATGTTTTCAACTTCCCCGATACTTCTGTGTGTTTCTGAGTCATCCGGATCAGGTTCATCATCGTCTTCAGCAGGATGTGCATTATCATCATCACTCACGATATCAATCGATCCCGAGTGATGTTCCGGTGCAGATTTGTTTTCTTCAGTGGTATCATCAGGATCAGGCTCACACTTACTCGAAGAATCAACACAAACATCAACCAAGTCATCAGGATCAGGTTCTTGGCTAAGTTTCGAAATCCCAGCGTCATTGTTTTCACTTGTGTGGGAGAGACGGCGATAAGCAGCAGCAACAGACGATTCACGAGCATTTCCAAGATTATCAGATTGATTTCCACCAAGCCTCTGAGAAACTCTTTCTTGCTCATCAAAGAAGTCTTCTTCCTCATCATATTCATTTGTAGTTCTCGTTCCGCTCAATGTGTGACCTCTTGATTTAGTCCAGTCTAAGCTTTCAGCTTCTTTGTTCAACTGTCACACAAACACTCATTATGTAAAATTGAGATAAAATTAAACATAAACCATCACCACTGAATACAAATATATATTACCTGACTATCAAGAGCATAAAACTTTTCATCATGGTCCGTGTATACCATGTGAGCCTGACATTTCGATTTAAAGAATACTATTAGCTTAGCTCTCAAATCAAACTGGTGCAGAAATGTTCAGAAACTTACAAGCTCATGCAACAGAGTCTTCTTTATGCTCTGGTACTTTCTGAATCCTTTGAGATCATCTGTCCGAAGACGTAGAGAAATCTCCTCTCCTTGATTCTACATCATCAGCCAATGAAAATCAAAATCAGAACAGACCAAACATAAGAGAATGATTGTGTCTTATGCACAAAACCGTTGAGTACCTTGTTAAAGCCTAGAAGGCATCGTGGACTAACACCAACATAACCAACAGGGGCAAGTTCTGTCATAATCCCTACTCTCCAACGATGCTACAAAACATAAAAACGTTGGTACATTGTATCGACAAAACTGAACAGTTGTAATGATAAGTTTCTCGTAGTTAATATATAACCTTGTTCATAACAGCGATGATACCAGGGTCTGCTGCAAGCATATGCATTCTCTTTAAAGCATCAGAAGCAGGAGGGTTTAACTGCGCAACAAAGAAACATCTCAGGTCACTTCATATGGACGCAAGAATTCCAATTTCTGCTAGTAGTAAAGTTATGACATTTACTTACCACTAAACCGGGGATTTGAAGAGTGCGGAAACCGCAGAAGATGTAAGGTCCTTGTGGAAGCTTGATTGAAGTGTTTGAGAACTTCTTTTGCCTAAGCCTTCTCTCTTCTTCCTCAAAGCCGAGTATTCTCATGTCAGGGATTGATTCTTTTAGAACTCCCTTGACCTCTTCTTCAGTTACTCCCATCATTTTTATTGTTTTATCCTAAGCAACCACCAAAGAAGGAGACTTTAAAAAAAGTGACACATTTAAAAAAAATGCGTATTGATACTAAATTCAGAAACTTTTAACAACTTTTAAGCAAAATCTACTCAAAACAAATGCGAACCTCAACTATGGAAGATTCCTGCAAGCTCAAGTTTGAGTGTTCATCAGAGAAAGGAAGTATCAATTTTGAACCTTTTTCGTTCAGCCGAGGAACGATCAAGCGGAGTGTTTCGGCCGTAACGCCGGTTAATTTTCTCAATTCGTAACTCAAATCTTTCAGATTTGCACTGGAATCGATCTCTACGGTGTATTTGTTTCCTTTCCACATAACAGTAACTCTGATTGGTTTTCCAGAATCTTCCATGCGATGAGATGACTCTAAGCTACTATCGCCAACGGCCATGGTAATCAGGAATCTGAAGATTGTGTTAATGAATCGATCAATCAATAAATTTGCAATTTCTACATACGAATTGAGTTTTTAACCAAGAATTTACAATAATTCAATTTCATCTCAAATTCATACAGATGAAATGACGAGGAACAGACAGTTAATTGAGTCGTACCTGAATTTTCGAAAAGCTCGAGGTTTTGTTGGGGAAAGAGCTTTCTCTTAGGAACGATAACAAGATTGAAATCAGACAGAACAATGAAGATTGGTAGGAACGATAAATATTTGGACTTGGAGAAGAAGAAAAATAGATTGTCTTTCTCTTAATGATGACGTATGCACACACGATGAATGACGTAAACGGGAAGATATGAGTCAAGGACGATTACAGTTATACTTTGTCAATGTTTATCTCAATCCAAAAAAAAAAAAGCTTTGCCAAGTTATATTTTGGAACAC
This sequence comes from Microthlaspi erraticum, assembly GCA_902728155.2. NCBI lineage: Eukaryota > Viridiplantae > Streptophyta > Magnoliopsida > Brassicales > Brassicaceae > Microthlaspi > Microthlaspi erraticum. Next base: position 208,840 of record CACVBM020000221.1, on the reverse strand, counting down.
TTTTTTTCTCATGGTTAAGTGTTTTTTTTTTTCTTTGAACATCTGAAACTTTATTAAACAGTGAACTAGTAGAAATCATTCATTAACAATGTATACTACTAAAACTAGAATACATTGAATCAATTTTTTGAGACTTCTTGACCAATAGATCCGCAGAAGTCTTGGATTTGTATCTACAGAAGTCTTAGACACTGTGTCTGTTTTTGGTTCAGTTGTGTCTAGCAGCAAAATTACTAATCATAAAGAACAATAACAAAGCAATTTCCCTCTTTTACCAATTACAACATCGTCATGAGTTATCACCACTCCAAGCACCTTTGTTAAACCCAACCGAAGAAGTTATAAGATCATTAGAGAAAATATACAGAAGAATCAACAAAATGCTTAATTCGCATTCCTCATGTGTTTGCATTAATTCATCCACTATATCATTCGGATTTTCCATCTTAGTCTCAACTTCACACTTCATGAGTGAGTGCTTTCACCGTGTCCCACAAATTCCTACTTTCTTTAAATAGAGGGCTAATACAAATCCCAAATCACTCTATTATGTGTCATCCGTATGATAGTTGTTGTGGTGAGTAAAACTCGAATTCAGATATGTTTTTTCCTTGTTTAAATTCAGATATGTATTCCATGTTTTACACTCTAAACGAATAATAGAGCTGGTTTGTAGTGTGACTGTCTTACATAAGTTCTTATACTACTATAAAATATTGACAAATTTAACGAAAGTAGCTAAGAAAAATTACACTTTTAAGTCTACACTCAATATTCTTAGAAAGCTACAAGAGTTGGCAAAAAAAAAAACATTTCAAAAGGCTTCCCTTTTTTGGGCTTAGACACTTCTGTTTGTGTTAGAAGGTTTCATTGCCTTTTATCTGATTACTTTATCCAAAAACAGTCCTTTTTAATCGTATTCTATCCTCTTTATCTTACCTTTTTGGGTTTCTAAAAGTAGATCTGAGAGTTTCCTACTGTTCGTATCTCCTGGATACTTTCGTGAGCTGCTTACTGTGTGTCTCTGACTGGTTTTTCAAGATGTCTTCGGCTATGGATAAAGCTATGTTGGCTATGTCTCTTGATGAAGAAGAAGATCTTCCCTTTGATATTCCTGATCGTCCAGAATATTCTTCGTGTGAGAGAAATGTTTTGAGTCTGATTGGGAGAACTCTAAATCCTGATCGTCAGAGGATGAGGAATCTTCTTCTGGATATGCCTCGTAAATGGCAGATGTATGGAAAAGTGAGAGGAGTTGCTTTGTCAAGCGAAAAATTCCAGTTCATATTTGATTCTGAGAGAGATTTGATTGAGATTCTCGGAAGAGGAGTTCATACATACAACGAATGGGCTCTTGCTATTGAGCGTTGGGTGGAACATCCGGCAGAGGATCATCTTCAGTTTATCCTCTTTGGATGCAAATCTGGAAACTTCCTGTGAATCATAGAACGGTTAGGACTATTTCAGACTTAGGAGATATGGTGGGTCAAGTGACGGAGGTTGCTTTCGACCCTGATCTCCCTCAGTTGCAACCGTATGTTCGTGTCAAGATTCTACTTGATATCTCAAGACCGTTGAAACGAGGTAAAGTGCTCAATCTTCCTCATGGAGGTTCAACAGTGGTGGAGTTTGATTACGAACGGGTTCAGAAGCGGTGCTATGGTTGTCATCGTCTGACCCATGAAAAAGAAGTTTGTCCGTTTCTGTTGAAAAAACGTCAAGTTCTTGAAGGAATTCGGCATCCTGGTCTGTTGAAAGAAGCTTTGGTAAAACCTCTGATCATCAAACCGTCTGATCCTTTATTTGGAGTCTTAAGTGAAGAACAAGTTGGTATTAATCCATTGACGGGAAGAATTAAGATTGCAAAAACAGTTTTGGAAGGTATGAGGCAATATCTAATGGTGGCTGATGTTAATGAAAGAAATTTAAGAATTGACAAGGTGAAGAAGACTGTTGGAATCGCTGAAAAGGATCCAATTGCTAGGAAGGCTGTGTTAAGCCTTGAGCCAGCTCCTATCTTGTCTAAGGATGTCAATAAAGAGAGAGGTCGTGTTTTTGACTATGAAAGCTCAGACTCAACAAATTGGTCTAAGGCTGATTTTAAAAGGAATAGGCTAATGGATGAGGCTTACAAGACCACATCGTGTCCAGCTCAAGGGTTATCTTCGGAGCTCAGTAATGATTTAGAAGGTTCTATGTCTTCAGAGTTGCCTTCAGGACCTTTTATCTTTAATCCGACGGATTTCAAGATTGGCTTCTCTGAGGCTGGTCCTTCCGGGATTAAACCAAAAAAAGGAAAACCAAGAAAACGTCCTCCGAAGAGAATCAGAATGCTTAAGGCAAGGGACCCCGATCTGACCAAGTCTAATCCAGTGCTGAAAGAAGGAGCTAGTGTTGGTGGTCCTAACAAGAGAAAATCAGATCAAGAAAGGAGTCTTACAAACAAGTGTGCTAGAATCAGTCAACTAAAGGTGATCCCAAATGAGGGATCGCCCACCGCTTAATGAGCATCATCAGCTGGAATTGTCAAGGATTGGGACGGTCTCAAGACTTGGCGATTCCTCGTCTCAAGGAGTTGCGTAAAAAGTACTTCCCTGAGATGTTGTTTTTGATGGAAACTATGCACAGTAGAGATGTTTTAGTAGATTTGCAGGAATGGCTCGGGTATGATAGAGTGTATACAGTGGAACCTATCGGAACCTGTGGAGGTTTGGCTTTGTTTTCTAAAAGTAGTGTGCAGATAGATGTAAAGTTTATGGATAAGAACTTGTTGGATATGCAAGTACAGTTTGGAGCAGCTTCTTTTTTTGTTTCTTGTATATATGGAGATCCTTGCGTTAAAAAAAGACATAATGTTTGGGAAAGAATTTCTCGTTTTGGTGTTGGTAGAAGAGACAGTTGGTGCATGCTTGGTGATTTCAATGACATTTTGCACAATGGTGAAAAATTGGGTGGCCCTAGAAGATGTGACTCTTATTTCAAGCCTTTCTCTGAAATGTTACATGCTTGTGATATGAGAGAATTGAACAGTCATGGAAATAGTTTTACTTGGGCAGGGAGAAGATACGATTTGTGGATTCAATGCAAGTTGGATAGGGTGTTTGGAAACAAGGAGTGGTTCAAACAATTTCCAGCCTCAAATCAATCTTTTTTGGAAAAAAGAGGATCTGATCATAGACCCGTTTTGCTGAATCTTATGGCGTCCAGTTTAGATTTGACAAAAGATTGATGGGAAAGAAGAAAGTAAAAGAAGCAGTGGTTGCAGCTTGGAACAAGAGAAGTGGTATGGTTGAATTTTCTGTGTCTGAAAGATTAAGAGCTTGTCGTAAATCTCTAAGTCGGTGGAAAAAAGAGAATGATTTGAATTCCAGGGATAAGATTTCTCAGATTGAAGTGGCTTTAGAAAAGGAACAATCTGTCCATTATCCGAACGGCTATGTAGTCATGGGTTTGAAAAGAGATTTGGTGAAAGCTTATAGGGAAGAAGAAGTTTTTTGGAGGCAGAAAAGCAGAGAATCCTGGTTGCGAGATGGTGATCGTAACACGAAATTCTTTCATGCTTCAGTGAAAGCTAACCGGAGGAAAAAAAGAATTGAGAAGCTGTTGGATGTGAATGGCAATTTTCAAAGGTCTGAGGCGACAAAGGGAGAGGTAGCTTCGGCTTATTTCCAAAACCTTTTTAAATCATCTAACCCCTCTTCCTTTGATTCTTGGTTTGAAGGGATCATTCCAAAAGTGACTGAAAGGATGAATCAGTCCCTTATCAGGCAGATTACTGATGAAGAAATAAAAGAAGCTGTTTTCTCAATTAAGCCAGGAAGTGCTCCTGGTCCGGATGGTATGTCTGGTTTTTTCTTTCAGTTTTACTGGGAGGTGGTTGGTTCTCAGGTTACTAAGGAAGTGAAGAATTTCTTTCTCAATGGAGACTTTCCGATTGAGTGGAATTATACGCATCTTTGTCTTATTCCAAAGACTATTCATCCAGTGGAGATGTCAAACTTGCGCCCTATAAGTCTTTGTTCGGTGACTTATAAGATAATCTCGAAGATTTTGGTGCGCCGTTTACAAGGTTTCCTTCCCCAGATTGTATCAGAAACTCAATCAGCCTTTGTTTCGGAGCGTCTGATTTCCGACAACATTCTGGTGGCCCATGAACTTGTGCATAGCCTCAACGTTCATCCAGATATTTCATCAGAGTTCATGGCAGTTAAGTCTGATATGTCTAAGGCATATGATAGAGTTGAGTGGAGCTATCTCAGATCTCTTCTTTTGGCCTTGGGGTTTCATATCAAGTGGGTAAATTGGATCATGCGGTGTGTATCGTCTGTTACTTATTCAGTTGTTATAAATGATCAGCCTTATGGTATGATTACACCGCAAAGAGGTTTAAGACAGGGAGACCCTCTTTCTCCCTTTCTATTTGTCTTATGCACTGAAGGTCTAACCCACCTGTTAAATAAAGCTCAACAGGAAGGAACTATTGAAGGCATTAGGTTTTCAGACTCAGGACCTGAAATTCATCATCTTCTTTTTGCTGATGATAGCCTCTTTCTGTGTAAAGCTTTCTCTGGGCAGTGTAGAAAACTGGGGAGTATTCTCTCATCTTATGGAGCAGCGACTGGCCAAACAATTAATGTGGAAAAATCTTCTATTTCTTTTGGAAGCAAAGTCAATGCTCAAGTTAAAAAGGAAGCTCAAGAGATCTTGGGTATATCAAATGAAGGTGGAGCTGGTAAGTATCTTGGACTTCCTGAATGCTTTAGTGGGTCTAAAGTGGAGATGCTTAACTATATTAAAGATAGGTTGAAAGGAAAGCTATCGGGTTGGTATGCTAGAACATTATCTCAGGGAGGTAAAGAAGTGATGCTTAAATCCGTTGCTATGGCGATGCCTATTTTCGCCATGTCTTGCTTCAAGTTACCAATCACTACTTGTTCTGCTCTTTCTAGCGCGATGGCTGATTTTTGGTGGAGCTCTTGTGAGCATTCGAGGAAGATTCATTGGCAGAGTTGGGAAAAACTATGTCTTCCTAAATGTTTGGGAGGCATGGGTTTCAGAGATATTGGCCTTTTCAATCAGGCTTTACTTGCTAAGCAGGCATGGAGGATTTTACAAGTCCCGAATTCCTTAATAGCAAGGATGTTGAAGAGTAGATATTTCCCTGTTAGTGATTTTCTGAATGTTGGCCTTGGAAATAGACCCTCGTATGGGTGGAGAAGTATTTCCTTTGGAAAAGATCTTCTGTCTGAAGGCTTGGTTAAAAAAGTTGGAAATGGAGCTTCCACTAATGTTTGGAGCGAACTGTGGATAGAGGATATTGTTATGCGTTGCCCTCTTATGAAGAACGATAGGATCAATATTGATTTAAAGGTGGAAGAGCTTATTGATTTTAGCTCAAGAGGATGGGACAGGGGTAAATTGGATGATCTTTTTTATCCAGATGATGTTCAAAGAATCTTGAAGCACAAGCCAGTGGTTTCTAAGGATGATTTTTTAGTTTGGAAACTGAACAAGAGTGGACAGTTTTCAGTAAAATCAGCCTATTGGTTAGCGTTTCAAATCAATAAGGGGACCTTTTACAAGGAGCAGAAGCTCTTCCCTCTCTTAATATCCTAAAAGAGCAAGTTTGGAATCTACGAACTGATCCAAAGATTCAAAGTTTCCTATGGAAAATGCTAAGTGGAGCGGTTCCTGTTGCTGATGGTTTAGCAACTAAAGGTTTGAAGATTGATGGTTGTTGCCAGATTTGTGGTTTGGAGGGTGAATCTATTAACCATGTCATCTTTAAATGCTCTGTTGCTCGTCAGGTATGGGCTCTTTCTGACTATCCTCAACCTTTGTGTGGTTTTGCTAATGGGTCAGTTTTCTCAAACGTTTACCATTTGTTAGTGAACACTAACAATGAGCTTTGGCCTCTAGAGTTACGAACTTGTTTCCCTTGGATTGTTTGGACTATTTGGAAAAACAGGAATCTGTTTTTGTTTAAAGGGGAATCTTTTAGCTCTTTTGAGATTGTGTCAAAGATTAGAAAAGATGCAGAGAAGTGGTTTATGGCTCAAAAATCCGGAATTGAGGAGGAGTCGGAGATTTTCAGGTGTCGAAGGGGCTCTAGTTTGTTGAGCACTATAACGAAGCCGTGGGTTGCTCCTCCTTTGGCTTGGTATAAATGCAATATTGGGTTCTCGTGGTCTAAAAGGAACAAGTTTGCAGGTGCAAGCTGGGTTCTAAGAGATGAGAAAGGGTTTGTTCTGCTTCATAGTAGAAGAGCTTTTTCAGGTGTTATTGATGTGTTTGAGGCAAGATTCCTAGTTCTCGTGTGGGCGATAGAAAGTATGATTTGCCACAAAATGGAGAGAGTGGAGTTTGCTTTGGAGGATGCGGTTTTAGTAGGTGTAGTTAATCGGCCTCAGGCTTGGCCTTCTTACAGCTTTCATGCAGCTGAGATTCTTCCCTTGTTATCAATGATCTCGGATTGGAAAGTGGTGTTAGAAAGGGCGTCAGCAAATAGAGGAGCTAGTCTCATTGCTAAAAGCGTTACCAGTGACTGTCGTCTTCAGTCTTATGTGGCGATCAGTCATCCCTTTTGGTTGAATGGCGTTTTTGCGGATGAGAGACTTCTTTCCTTTGTTTGATCTAAGCTTGTTCAGGTTTCTTTTGGATTTTCAGGATAGGCGTCTTACTTGGCTCTTAAAGTTGGTGAAGTGTTTTTTTTGGTGTTTCACTTTCTTGCCTGGTTTTTGGGCTATTTGTAATTCAATCAGAAATGTTGTATTCCTCCCTGTTGTTAATATATTTCACTCAAATGACCAAAAAAAAAAAGAGTCTACACTCAACTACTCAAAGCTTCGTTGACGATTAGTTGACCTAGATAAGATATTTTATATCGAAGCCGGCCTAAATTAGCTATAGCCAATCAAATTATCTTTTGAATTTTCGTATTGACGATGAATATAGCCAAAGCAAACGTTGTCACCCGTTAAAGCCGGTCCTTGTTAGTTACATGTGAGTTGTCTCAACTGAAGAAAGTATCCAGTAATGGAATCCCATTACGTCATAAGGGGTTCGATGCAATGACGTACACATACTTTGTAGTCCAATGACGTATTGGCTATTTGGTGAAATAATCTTAAAACTTGACTTTTCTGATCCCCCTGCTCCTCAATTTCTTTAAATAGAGAGCTGATAGGTTAGCATTATTCACTCGTCACTTGTTCTAAACAGTTGAAGAAAATGGTTTCCAAGGCTTTGCTTCTTGTGGGTCTCTTTGTAATTCTTCTTGCTGTCTCTGAAGTGGTGTCGCAGATCCCAGGTACGTACATTAATTACATTTTACAGTATATTTCAGTATTATCTTACATTGGAGGCTATTTAACTCGCACTATAATTTTGAATCATATAGATCAGCGAAAACTTCAATTCTTTAACTGTGAGCATAGCTGCTGCATGAGCACTAGAGGTGGCTGCCTCAGGTGTTGCTCTTATGCCGGAGAAGCTGTTCAGACTCAGCCCGTTCACTAGAGCTATATAATATCGGTAAACCAATGGAGCTTTTGTAATGAAGTAAGGGCCTTAAGTAGTTAAGTGTACTAAAGGTACAAGATAAACTAAGAGGTCAAACTATGGGAATAAAGTTTCATAATGTAACGTCTGTGTTTGTGTTGTTGTCTTGTTGTTTCCACAATAAAAGCGTTTGCCGTTTATGTTGTTCAGTTTCTGTTTTGCCTAAGTTTCCACTATCATCTTCATGTTAGAGAAAATAAAAACAAGATATAAATAATCTGGCCAGGGAATTTATATTTCTCGAAAGAAATGATAAACATCGAAGTCTCATTTGTCTTAATCTCAATTGTCTCATTTTCTAATTCCACTTCGTTAACTGCGATCCATTCAACAGCAACTTGGTAACACAATGATCTAATTACACTTCGTTAACTGCTATCCATCATATACCATGTTTCCACCGGTGTTGTTCAAGAAACAAAAAAATCTCCCAAAAATAAATATAACTTTCATAATTCAAAAAATGAGGTTTTAAGTACACAAAAGTACGAAAATCCCTCTTTGTTTGTATATATCAAAAACCAAATTGCTCCTCTTTCTTTCTTCTTTCTTTCTTTGTGTTCCGTTTCTCATGCATTGCCAATCAAAAAAATGCAATAACTTCACGCAAAAAACCAAAAAAAAATCAGCAAAAAAATGAACTTTCAAACTCGTTATGCATCTTTATTATTCTCGCCATCGACCTCATCCTCGTCGGCCTTGGACACCAACTCTTGATCTTGAGCACTCGGTGAGGCACTCGGTGAGGACTCAGAAGCCTCATCAAGAGACAAACTCGCAATGTCGCCAGCAACAGAGTTTGCATCGCCTTCATCTCCGGCATCTTCTGAGACATTAGACTCTGTGTCTGATTGTTGCTGGAGACTCCAGTACATGATGCTGGCCGCCAAAATAAGCATCATCTTCTGGTTCACCTGTTTACACAAAGTAAATTCACTCAGAAAAAAACATTCAAGCCTGTTTCAGTATGTATAACATATATATCTCTTACCTCTATGATATCCTCAGGCAACAAAAATATGGAGCAACCGAGCTTCCTTGCAACACTGATGATGTATGTAGCGTTCAACTTCTTGTCTTCCTCTGTTTACATGAAAATTACAACCAATTGTATGAAACATCATCGTTTTATGAAGAAACACGCAACGAGAAGTTGAAACATAATCGTTTTTACCGTTTTCTCCACTGGTAACGAGGCTCCAGTTGACAACTCTTGGCTCGACCGCAGTCAGAAGTTCTAGGAAAAAGATTCCAGTTGACAGATTCTTGTCCTGATATCAGAGAAAAGCAACCATCAAACTGTTAGGTTTTGTCAAGATGGGGTCTCCGTGATTAGCATCGAAACTTGGTTGAGACTTACTCTGAAGCTATCAGCCTGAGAAGTTCGTCCCACTTTCTTCACCTTCCTATTCGCCCAGTTTAGAATATCTGCATCTGTAATTTCTTTACCTTGAGAGTGAGTTCTCAAGTTCTTCAGAAGTTGGAGCATTGTATATCTCATTAGCTGCCACAGAAAAGCTGCACAAAAATTTGATGGTACGAGAAATAACATAATTAGAATCAACTTACGAACAATATATGGAAAGTTCATTATCTTAGTAGTGCGTCTTTCAGGAGAACTCACCGAGAAGGAGTTTCTTGTTTCCTTGCACAATGTCATTTCCAGCCACATTGACAAGGGAGAAGCGAAGATCTTTGCCAATCTTTACAACTTCATTGCAGTTCTCAACCTTTTTGAATGGCATTTTGATGGGAGGTTTATTTGCGTGTTTCCAGTTGACTGAGCCAGGTGAAACTTTGTCGAGAACTTCAAGAAGAACCCACCTGAATGAAATGAGGTTTAGATACAAGCAGGTAAAGAAAAAACCAAAAAAACGTCCAACAATCAGAACTTTATTGCTCACCCATTCCTAAGATCCTCAAAAACGTTGTTGACATAGGTGGCAGTGCCAAGACTGTTAATCCAGAGACGGAAACATCTTTCTTCTCGTGAAGTTTCCACATCATCTGTCATCATCTCAGCAAATGACGTCGACTTTGAATTGTCATCAGTCAATCCATTCCTAAAACAAAGAAAATAGCAACAACATTGGATTTGTTTTAGACTATTATTAATCCAAAAAACCACTGAAGAGATGCTCTCAAATTGTTTAAAGCAACCTGTAAAGTTTGCTACTGACCTGTGCTGGAATATTTGCGCCACAAATGCAAGGTTAAGATTTGCTGAGCCGTCCACTATATCTTTAGGAGAAAGGTATCTTTTACAGTCCAACTTCTCAGCCTGCTCAAGAACCTTTTTGGCTCTTTCTGTGGGGTCTTTGGTTTCTAATGCCAGATGTGTACTGTGTTCGGGAGCAAGAGCATTAAGCAGATATGCATATGCCTCACCGTCCTGAATACAAAAGATAAATCTGAGGTCATCATCAACAAGAAAGTGGACTTCATAATATTATTAGTATCTGAAAAAAATCATGTTCATATTCCCAAAAATGCACCACTGTCAAGACAGTTGTAAACTCGTAACTCATGAGCAATGCTGAGTCTAGTAAAAGAGAATAGTATATGTTATTTAGGACAAAGGGTGAGCAGGGGTAAATTACCTTCACATCAGAAGAAAAATTTGTAACCTGCTTCTCATAACCAGCTTTCTTCAGATGGAAATTCATCCATTTAAGCAAAACTTTTTCAGGAGCCAATCCCATGAGCTCCTCCGCATCCTGCAACATCATGAAGATATTATGAAATTTCAGTCTCATGACAGCAATTTCTCATTGAAGGCATTGAAAACACGTCAAATATATTTACCTGAGTGTCGTCTACCAATTGGAAAAGTGATGGAGTTTTCTTAAAATTGAGATCCGCCAGCATTTGGATCTGATATTTTGCCACAAGAAACAACAAAAATTTCAGGAGTTGGTAATTTTTTTATAACATTAAACATCATATGATAACTGGAAAAGTAATCTGACACCTAGAAATGGTAACGCACTAACGCTTAAGGTGAAGAAGTACCTTTATAATCTGAGATATCAACCCAAGGACGAGATATGGCTGCAAAAAAAAAGAAGAAGGAAGAAGAACAATTAAAATTGGAAAACTAAGCAACCAAACAAAGTTACAAAAGCTTTATCTTCCTTGGTTTTTATGGAAATTAATATATTTTGGAAGACTAAGCAAGTAAACAGAGGAACAAAAGTTATATTCCTTGTTTTTTTATGGAAATTACTCACTCTTCCTTCAGCTATGTCCTGAGTTCCAATGTTAACCACTGTGCACCCAATTGCTTTGGCAGAATTGAGACCAAGAGTAAGATTCTCATTCCTCTCCCATGGGTTAAGCATTTTCTTTGTGTTGATAGCTCGTTCGTCGATGGTCCCAGGAACAGCAATATTTATAAGCTTACTGCAAAAAGGGAACAAGAAAATGACCACTAAGAAATTTCACACTGTACAGTAAAAAAAAACAAAACCTATAAGCAATCATACTACTTATTAAAAACGATCCAAGGAAGAAAGGCATGTATACCACAAAAGAACACCATCTTTAACAAGATCAAAGAAAGCATTTGTAGCGGGATCGATAGGAAGATAGCTCTTCAAGAAAGGATCATCTCTCAAGTAACTATTAATATGCGAAACATAGGAAGCCTTCTCGGATTCATTGATAGCATGATGAACAGTCGTAGTGCTAGTTTTGAGGAACGAAGAGGAACCTTTTGTTCCTCCTGATTTCTCCACTCCTCGAGCTTGAACACTTAAATAGGCCTATCACAATCATCGCAAAACAGGTAAAAAACAGACTTCCTAATCTAAATCTTTAGACTCTAGCAGATAATCTATAAAGCTTATCAAATTCATGCTAAAGGATCTTACTCGGAGAAAGGTCTCGAAATCGACTTCATCATCAGTATTGGAATAAGACTTGTCCAATACAGATTTGATCTCACCCTCGTCGAAAGTGCCGCTAAAAGCATTCAGCTTTGCGAAAACCGGTGGTAAATCGCCGATTGTGAAACGATCCAACAGTGTTTTATTTGAATTAAACTGCACCAAAACGAGAAGAGTTTCAAAATTCAAAATTTGTAACCATACTCTTGAAATCAAAAGAAGGATACGAATCTAGATACCTTCGATTTCAGGGTTCGTAACTCCACTTGTGTAAATTGGCTTTGCAACCATGAATCAGAGACGAGAACACCAACGTAACTAGACATTTTCTATTTCGCGGAATAATAAAAAACCAGTGCAAATTCCTGCAAAATAGATATCCATAATCGGAGAATCATCAATCTCATCTCAAATTAATCCAGAAAATTGTACAGATTGAGGCCTAATGGGTATCGGCAATTGGATTAAGCGCAAAAGCAACGATCGAGATAAAAAATGGGGGTTGATTCATCGATCGGATGTAATGGCGATTAACAGATAATGTTTTGAAAATAGAAATGAGATGATCAAATGATGATGATAATAGACCTTATGTAAGATGAGATTGAATGTGAATCGTGTTCATATCTCCAGCGAATGATGATGATGATGATGATGATAATAGACCTTAGAGACGAAGAGATTGAATGAGATGATTTTCGTGTTGTTTTCAGCTCTATATAGATCGGCGAAACAATGAATGAATGAAATGAAATGAAAGTTTTTGAGAGCACGACCTGCGAGGAAATGGGAATGATGTGACAACGAGGACAGAGGTTGGAAGAAGAGAGAGAAGAGCCTGAGGGTTTCTGTTCATTTATTTTTAAATTAACTAATTTAAAATTACGAATGTTCAATCCGGCAAACCCCAACCGAACCAAACCAAACCGAAGTAGAATTTATACCATTTACAACGTGTAGAATTTTAGATATGGCTCGGATTTAAACCGGTTAAACTCTAAATCTGTTTTCCCAAGAGCAAACCCTTTATCTTTAAATCCCATCCCTCTTTCCCAAGATTTCCAATAAATTCCTTTTCCCGAGCCCCGAGGCTTGAATTTTCCGGCAAAAGATGGACATGAGGGAAACTATCTTTTTTTTTTACAAGGTGTTTTTGGCAGCTTGAAGCAGTAAATAGTGTAGGTCGGTCGGAAGAGCTACAACAACAAACGTACTTTGAGCATCACTTGCTTACCACCATTCTGGGAGAGTAACTTTGTGTGCTATACGAGTTGATTTTTCTATCCTCTAGATATTTTAGGGTCTGCAGTTTTGATCCAACAAATCCTCGAGGCAGTCCACTTGCGATGTTGGTGCCTTGCTACGGACACTTGATGTTGGTTACAATCATCTAACCGGGAAGCTTCCCAGGTCTCTTTTGAATTGCTCCTCTCTAAAGTTTCTAAGTGTTGAAAACAATAGATTCAACGACACGTGTCCTTTCTGGCTCAAGGATTTACCTGTTTTGCAAGCTATCATCCTTCGTTCAAACAACTTCTATGGTCCTATATCTCCTCCTGATCAATGTCCTCTTGCGTTTCCGGAGCTGCGTATAGTTGGAATGTCAGATAACAAGTTTACAGGGAGCTTACCCTCAAATTACTTTGTAAACGCGAGAGCATCGTCATCACTCCAAATAGATGAAGATGGGGCATTATACATGGGAGACTACAGCTTTCCATATGGCTATCGTTATCATGATACCATTGACTTGCAATACAAAGGTCTAGAAGTGAAACAAGGGAAGGTCTTCACTTCCTTCGCCACCTTTGATATTTCTGGGAACAAGCTTCAAGGAGAGATTCCTGAATCCGTTGGTCTTTTGAAGTCACTGATTGAACTCAACTTATCAAACAACGCATTCACCGGTCGTATTCCTCTGTCGTTGGCTAACGTCACGGAGCTTGAGTCACTTGATCTATCCAACAACCAACTCTCAGGGACCATTCCTAATGGACTCAAGAGCCTCTCCTTTTTGGCGCACATAAATGTGTCTCACAACAAACTCAAGGGTGAAATACCACAAGGAACACAGATCATTAGCCAACCTAAATCCTCCTTCGAAGGAAACGCAGAGCTTTGTGGTCTTCCCCTCGAACAAAGTTGCTTCAGGACTAAGGCACCACCAATGCAGCAACTGCCAGAACAAGAAAAAGAAGAACCAGTTTTGAACTGGAAAGCTGCGGCAATAGGGTATGGGCCTGGACTGTTTCTTGGATTGTTGATAGGTCAAGTCATCGCTTCGTACAAGCCCGAGTGGCTCCCCAAGATCACTGGTCTGTATAAGCGCAGAAACCCTTAGGATTGTTTCTTCTTTGTCAAGTCGTTGTTGTTGGTCTTGTAACGAAGCAGTCCCTTGGGATTGCTCTTTCTTTCTTTTTTTGTACCTTTATCCAAAGCTTTGTTGTATTTCCCTGTTCTGATGTAATAAAGAAAGCTGGATTTTCTGTAGTCGTATTTATATACGTAGACATCACTCTAAGGAAATAGAATTTTTAAAAATTGGTTTAGTAATTTTAGTTTTTTTTTTAAGAATGTTTGAAGTATTTTCTAATGTTTTTTTAATACAAATTGAAAGATTATTTTTGTGGTAACGTATTTGTGCAAAAGGATTAAAAATCAGTTTATTAATATTTTTTTTGTCAGAGGATTTCAGTTTCTTCTTTCTTTCTCTCTCTTTTCTCTTAAATCTGCGTCCAAAACAAGTGAACAAATCACCAACAAATCTAAGAGCTTGAGCTCAGAATTGGCTCCGTGAGATCGTCAGATTAGAGAATCTCTCGCTTCTCGTCGCAACGATCCGTAGAGTCTTCGCTTATCCCATCTGAAACTCCCTCACCGATCTCCGAAATCCGTCACCGATCCTATGAGAACCTCTCGCGTCTCGTCGAAAATCGCTTTTCACTGATCCTGGTAAACCCAAGCTCCATTTCAGCTCTAATACAAAATGCATGTCCGTATGCGTGGATCCTGAGAATTTAGCGAGCAAAATGTTGTAGATGCTAATCTGATCTGATACAAAGAGATCTAATTTCTTAAAATTGGGTTGTTTTTTATTGTTTGTTTAGGTGTAAACGAGCTTTTTGGGTGGTGTAATTTCAGAAAATGGGTGGTGACCTGAAAGGTTCAAGTTCACCACTTCATATCACAACAATGGTGCCTTCTCCAATATTCCTTTGGAGATTTAAGGTTTTTGCTTTCAAAATGAGACTATTGTTTTAAGATCATCATATACAGTATCTTTGTAAAATGGTATCATCTGATTTGATCAATTGAATAAAAATTCTTATTTTCAGGTGGTATTGTTTCTTTTTTGGGCTTTGTGTTGCTGCAAGGTAAGTGATTTTCTTTATGTGTAATAAAATGTGAATTTTAGACGATCTTGATTGATTATTTTGGCAATGTTGTTTGATTCTACAGATTGGATGGGATTCAGTCATGAGAATGAGTATCGACCTTCGAGATTTATTTTTGTACGAGGCGTTTCTTTATTACAATCCTCTTCTTCTTGTGGTAAGTTTCAGAGTGTACTCTCTTTTTGGCTATTTTAAACCTCTCTCTCTCTTCTGATTAGATTCATCTTGATTTTTGGCCTTTTAGACGATGATGGTTTGGCTTTGGGGAGTGAATTTATGGGTGTTCTCTCAAGGAAATGTCAGTTATGCCAGAGTCTTTGATCTCGACCATAACCACCTTACTCATAGAGAGATGTGGAAGGTATCTCAGTAAAATTTGAAGTGCTTATTTTTTTTTGGTTTTTGGGATTCTTCGGTATGACGCTTATTGTTCTCAGTTGTTTTTCTTTTATGTGGTTTTTGGCTGCAGTGTAGCATGTGGATGACCATCATTGTCCCAACTAGCATGACAGCATATCTATACCTGTATTCTCATGGGGAAGTATCTTTGGCTGCTTCACAACCGGTTAGCTTTATGTCCTTGTAATCTTTATTGCAAATGTTTTGTTCTCTTCGTATGCTAAGGTCTATGTTGTCACTGCTGCAGGTGCTCCTGTACATTGCTTTTGCTTTGGTTCTGATATTTCCCTTCGATATTTTCTACTTGTCTACTCGATATTTTCTGCTGAGAACTCTATGGAGGATAGCTTTTCCACTGCAGGTAAAGTGGTAGAGAGCTCTTACATTATATTGGACTTTTTATATCAATTTATATAAGCATAGAGATCTGATGCGAATTTTATTTTATTTTGTTTTACAGCCAATTTCATTTCCAGACTTCTTTCTGGCAGATATTCTGACCTCCATGGTAAAGGTAAGACATTTCAAATTCTTCTGTGAGAGAGCTTCCTAGTTTCTAGTAATTATGTGGTGAGGAATTAAGATATCGGTAGCAGGAGGCTTAGTGTAATTGATGCCTTTTTTCTAATCTTTGTTCCACGTTTCTCTCTTTTGTATATTATTTTGTTATGCTGCTGGTACTTGATTCTCATTCAGGATCGACATTGATAATTATATGCAGGTATTTTCTGACTTGGAGCGGTCTGTCTGCCGGATGGTGCATAGACAGGTAATTAGTTTACTCGGTCAGATGATTATTTGTGATTAGAAAAATCTCTTATGCTGGAGGAACTAGTTCCATTCTTTCCTATGATCTGGAACCAATAAATCGATCTGTATTACAAAAAAATTTACGCTTTAGGACTTGACAAACGCCAGGATATGATATATCAGCTAACTATTCGCTATCCTAGTTTTGATAATGAATCAATGCGTGTAAGAAAGGTTAAAGAGGTTTCCTGGACTTTCAGGTCGCAACAATTGCTTGGTTTGAAGCCGATGCTGTCTGTGGCAGTCATCAAATTGCAATCCCTTTGGTTCTAGTTTTCCCCTACATCTGTCGTCTTTTGCAATGTCTTCGACAATACAAAGATACAAAGGAAAAGTCATCTCTTTTAAATGGTAAAAAAATCTACCTATGGAACATTGATGTTAAGTTGTCCCACATTATTAACAAAGATTGTTCTTTTCCTCTAATCAATCTTTTGATTGTTTTCAGCTCTGAAGTATTCAACAGCAGTGCCTGTGATCTTCCTTTCCGCGCTTAAATACCACGTGATGCCTGAGAGCTGGACATCATATTACCGACCTCTTTGGCTTTTCTCAAGTGTAATCAACTCACTTTACTCATTCTACTGGGATGTAACTCGAGATTGGGACTTGAGGTAGTAAATCAAAACTGCATCTTCCTATCCACTAACTAAACAGTATCTGCAAACTTTGGTCATATCATACATAATAACATCACCTCTTTCTCTTTTGCAGCGGTTTCACTAAGATATTCAAGTTTAGCCGTCCAAGTAACATATCAAATCTGTTATATGGCCGGCAATGGGTGAGTTAGACTCAGTTTCCAATGAAAACGCTTCTTGTTTTCTTCGTTTTGCTGAAACTGTCGAATATTTTGTGGTTGCAGGTGTATTTCTGGGTGATAGGTAGCAATCTGGTGCTGAGATGCGCATGGACATACAAATTATCGGCACATTTGAGGCACAATTACATAACGGTGTTCACGATAACAGCCATGGAGATGTTCAGACGTTTTCAGTGGGTATTTTTCAGAGTAGAGAATGAGTGGAACAAGATCACCAAATCGCATCCAATGGGTGAGATTTCACTTGAAGAAGACAAACTACTTGGTTCTACTACACCCCATGATGTTTAGTTTTGTTTCCCTCTCTAATCCTATGCAAAGATTCTGGTTTTGGTATCGGTACACTTGACTCTTAGACATTTTTCTAGAAATATATAATACACATTTTTCAAGAATAGGACCAAATTTACTGAATCTCAGATTAATGGAAAGCCGTTTTCATACTGGTTCAACTGCGTCTCAAAATATAATTTTGACTATTACAATTGATGTTAAGATCACAATTGATGTTAGAACAAAACTCTAACGAGCACAAAAATATGTAGTAACACCCCATGTATGAAAGAAAACAATCCCCAGTCTACAAAATACAATGAATATACGGTATCAAATGTTACGATCGTACGCACCGCACACAAAAGTATTAACATGATATACATTTGTCTTCGTCTAAATTGGCTTTCCTACGTTTTGCACTACTCTCAATGTCATCTTCGACGTTGCATCTTTTCCCGTCTTCCTCATCAATAGGCTCTACACCTCTAGATCCATCGATCTCGGTTTCACAGTCTGAGTCTCCATAGTTATCTCCAGACTCTTCTTTGTCTCCAAATTCATAACTTCCATCACTGTCATTGTTCCCATCGTCTTCTTCATCTTCGAAGGTCCATGCCTTGGGATAATAAAGCGAGTCATCCAGGGACGAATAAAACTCCAAGATCTCTATACCGCATTGTATAATCACGTGAGAACTGCATTTAAACCCAAAAAACACTTCCTCACATACTGCTTTGGTGTCCTTGTCTTCATCTAGCAGGAAAAAGAGATCGAGAACGCACAAATGATCTGATTCGAGTACATGATTAGACATATCCCGCAATCCATACAAACGAACAATGCCGTCGCGTTTTCCCCTGAAACGACAAGTTATGTGGCTCTTCTTCCAGGTCCAATTATCAGGGTTAGGTTCCCCGGCAAGCACAAGACAAACCTTGCATCTCAATAATGCAGAAGTAGGACTGGTGTCTAAAGGAATGGTTATGGAGCTTCCAGTAACTCGGTGAGTAAAGTATGGAGGCACCTCTTTGTCTGGTAAGAACCTGTACTTACAGATCGTTTCCTGGATGATGAGTTTTTCAGCTTCTTCATCAAGGCTTGAGCAGTCAACGAAACTAAGAATGCTCTGTGGGTTTTTGAAGGAGGAAGATATTCTACTAAGCGACTCGCAACCATCCGTGTATAGGTACTCGAGGGAAGGTGGGAGATTTGGTAGCGATTTGAGGTTCTTACATCTAAAGAGAAGAAGGCTACGCAACTGGTAAATATGTCCGACGAAACTGGGAATGCTCTCGAAAACGTTATTGCTCAGGACTAAACCCCCACCAAAAGTTGGCATGTTGCAAGTAGGTTGAAACGTTGGCAAGCTCGCTTCTTCAGTGTTATCCAATAACAGTCTCAGGTTACGTGTTAAGTGATTGGCATAGAAGATTGCTGTGGGGAAACATTCGACATTCTTGCAGCCTGAAAATTCGAGTATTTGAAGGAGTTTTAGCTTGGAGATGCTTGGCGAGATCTTTCTCAGCTCTTTGCAGTCACCCATCATAAGGGTATTAAGCCTGGTGATATTTTGGACCGACGAAGGGACTTCTTCTATCGCTGTGCTTTTCAGAAGGAGATCCTTAATGTTCCTTGAGATATCTGGAAATGTTCTCCACCGTGAGCATCCATTGAGGTTGAGCTTAGTCAGAGATTCCAAGTTGATGTCCGTCGGAAGAACCTCAAGGCTTCTACAGAGGCTCATATCCAACTCCCTCAGTTTATGGAGATTCTGAAGAGACGATGAATGTATCATCACCAGGCTTTCGCACTCTCGGAGGATCAATTTCTCAAGATTTGTAGCATTTGAAAGATCTGGAAATGCAGTCAGATTCCTGGAAAGGCTTAGGTCTAACTCCTTGAGATTCAGTAAGGGCTGAAAAGCAATTAAGAGGGCCAAGAATAAACAATAAAAACAATCATTTTCACCAAAACTGAAAAGTTTTAAAGAGCTAGCCAACTTGCCTGTGTTCCATGCCAGAGCCTCTCAAGCTTACTCTCTGTCATCTCCAGCTTAACAAGAAACTGGGGACTAAATCTAGGTGGCATTAACATCAACGGATATGATTGCCAATGAAGTAAACTAAGTTTAGGTGGCAGATCTTGGAGGCTTTGGGGGTAAATGGACCCTTACTCTTTTGTCATTTTCCTTCTTGATAACTTTCAGAAATTGGAGATTTGGAAGAGTTTCAAAGGTATGATCATTTATGGATAAGTCACAGTTTAACTCGGATGTATTCAAAGATATGCCTATAACACCTCCAGTGCCCTGTTAAATTCCCAAAGGATTTAGGTTTGTTAATACAAAATGCTTGATTAAACTTGCACTTACTGTAAGAACTTACCGTATTAAACGTGAGCACGTCATGAATTTCCTTTGCTTCAACCAGAAACTGGCGTTTTCCTGGCTCATGAAGGAACTGGTTTCGGACAGCTTCTATACCAACTTGTTGTAGCAAATAGTGCATCCCAATGCAATTCTGTCTTGATATATGTATGAGAGACTTGTCCACTAGACGTGTAAGTCCAAAACTAACGTCTAAACCAGTGTTTGCAAGCAACCGCTTCAAACGATCAACCTTTAAACATGCAATGTGAAGGAATAAAGCTTTGTCATCTTCATGTAATGCATCGTATCTTTGTCTATGTCTTAATATATTCTCGAACTTTCCGTTGATGCTGGTTCTGACCCTGGAGAGTATAGCAACCCACTCTTTCTTGACCTTTCCACGCAAAACTGATCCCAAAACACAGATACAAGAGGGAAGATAACCGGCGAGCTTCACAGCTTCAATGGTAAGTTCAACAAAATCAGGAGGCAGAACCTTGTCTGTAAAAGCGTGTTGGCAGAATATCCCCACAGCTTTCTCTTCAGAGGGGAAGTCCACCTCGTACAAGTCCTGGATCCCATGTGTTCTCACAACTTCTTTATCTTCTGACGTTACTATTATCCTACTCCCGGGACCGAACCAGGACGGATGTCTTGCCAATGCGTTAAGTTGCTCAGCGCCATCTACATCATCAAGAACAATGAGGATCTTCATGACCCCCAGCCTTTCTTTGATTCCACCTAGGTGATTTATCTTCATTCCCTTATAATCTAGCATCTCAGAGAGCAGTTTTTGCTGCAAATTCAGTTTGGATCCGTAATTATCAAGACCGGGTTTCCCGTAACACCCTTTAACATTCTCCATGAAATGACTAAGTTGAAATCTTCCAGCGAGTTGATTGTACAAAGCCCTGGCGATCGTAGTCTTACCAATTCCTGCAGGACCGCATATCCCTACCATCCTCACTTCACTCGATTCCAAGTATAATAATGAGATCATCTCCCTCATGTGAGCTTTCATTCCAACTAAGTAATCAAAATCCTTTGAAGGCGTAGAGTTCAGCTTGTTCAGAACATCTTCCGCAATCTTTTCGATCATGGATGGTTCATCAACCCTAACATGAGACATATAGTTATGAGTTAAAACTGAATTTACCAATTGGTCTTAATGTTAAAAAAAAACTCTAATCGAACATGAAACTAACACATGAACCATAATGTGAAACCAATTATTAGCAAGGATGCACTATATTAGACTCTAGTGTAGAAAGAAATCCAACCATTGTCTTGTATGTTCACCAGCTATATCCGCCACAACGGTTAAAGCAAGCCTCCATTTATGCTTCTCCTCTTCTGATTTTCCATGGCAAGCTTTATGGAAAGCTTCTCCGAAATCTCCTTCCTGTTTTCTGACATCAGATGGATCTATATCATAAAAAATGGTCATCACCGTTTGACCTACCGTTTCCCGACACCTCAATATCTCTACCAATTCGTTCAGGCACCAGCTTGAAGAAGCGTAGTTCTTAGAGAGCACGACGATCGCAATCCTCGATTTTGATATTGCCCTGATTAGCTCAGGACCGATCAACTCGCTCCTCTCTATACCGTTGTCTATGAATGTTTGGATTGCCTTTCTTTCTAGACCCCTGAGAAGGTGGGCGAGAAATGTTTTGCGGACGTCTACTCCACAGAAGCTCGGAAAGACTTGGTATCTCCAATGATGACATAGTGGAGAAGAAGAAGAAGCCATGGAACAAGGCTAATAATAATCAGAATTTTCTTTGTTCTTTGTAATGGAGATTAACCTTTGTCCGTTCTTAAAAACTTGATATAGTAGAAAAGTCAAAGTCAAACCCGCACTTGGCTTACTAAATTGGTTTACTAGTTCTTTAACAAAACATATAAAAAATTTGGTTTATTAGCTTATTTTAATGAGAAAATTAGTTAGATGAACACTAGTTCAAATAAATATTATTAATCTAACACCCATTCAAAATTATAAGTGACAATGATGTAAAAAATTATAAAAAATAAGTAAAGCATTTATAAATTCTACACACAAGCTTTACACACATTTAACATCTTATGTAACTTGTCCTTTAATCATCATCGCAATCAATACATCAACCTCTATTTTAGAACTCAACATACATGCTCACATAATCATCAAGGGCGCAGATAAATTAGAAACATTAAATTTATGTTATCTCATCAAACTTTGTTAAATATGGACTATTTTTTTCATTTTAGATATGCTTTATCGGTCCTAAAACTCTTGGCACGGCTCTGAATCCTCTGATAATCATCGCATAATGGGAATCCACAACACCGTTTGACAGACTGCACAACAAGCTTTACACAATTAGGTGTTCTTTAACATCGTGTCTTAACTTGTCTTTAATTCTATCACTTCACGTTGTCATCATAACTCATAATCGCAATCAACACATCAACCACTAATTTAGAACTCGACATTACATATTCACAGAATCATATAATTGCATAATGTGAATTTGTATATTACATCCTCGCCTAACCACAAATCTTTTGAGTCTTATATCCGGAAAAAAAATATTTATAGCGAACCCATGAGACTCTTCATCTCATTTTCATATTAAATCATTGTTTGTTTATTATATATTTAAGTAACTTTTGAAATCTAAAATCAAACCGAACTAAAACCAAATGTAAAACTGTATCATATCAAATCGAAACTAAACCAAACTACAAAATTATTCAGTACTTAATCTAAAGCACCTTTAACGAAGTTTCAAAAGTGTGTGCGGGTCCAATCCCTAGTACAATATAATATGCATCGTGAGAGTAAATAATAGAGGGCGAACAATGGAATTTATCCCAACCATTTCCCATTTGTTATTAAACAATTAAATAAAATTGAAAAAATATGATAGGTAAGAAAATAAAATATTAGATGATAAAGAGTAGCACTAATAATGAAAAGCAAATTCCAAGTTGCCCACTTGCTTCATCCTTCATCTAAATAACAAAGCCCCATACGTTGCTTCTTCTCTCCTTAACTCCTACCTCATCTCATCACACATCTCATCAACTCCCAAAAAAGAAAACACTCGAAAGAGAGTAAAACTAAATCAGAGATCAGAAGATGACTCAGATGCTCACCGTACTCCGCCGCAACCTCCAAAACCTTCGTAAGAGCCCACGCGTGGCTGACGAGACTGAGTTGGCGTCGACTTCCGTCAACATTAACGGCGTGGGGACAGGAGGAGTAGCTCATCATAACGAAAGACGAGATGGGTCTAACGCCGTTATGATGAGGTTCCCGTTCTCGATCATCTCTTGCTTTGCGGTGCCACGTGTCAGAGGAACTGATGGACTTTGGATGTCGGGAGATTATGACAGTGTCTCGGAGGTTAACCATCTCATGGTTAGTGATGGCATGAGATATGCCATTTTAATGTAATATTTAGTATAGTTTTGTCTCTAAAATACAATTAATCATCTTATCATCAGCCTTACGTATGTACAGTTTGTAAATCTATGAGATGTAGAACATTTTTTGTTCTTGTATATAGATGGTTTAAATTTATATACGAAGTTTTTTGTTTGTCTTTCTAGCATAAATTGAGCTTTTATTTATTTATTTATTTTTCAACCATTTATTTGCTACCTTTTTATTAATTTAAAACCAATGAAATACCTTTTCCTTTCCTATCCCATTATTGAAATAGTATAGTTCTTAAAAAGTATTTTTTTGAAATTAAAAAGTTGCATCCCTTTACCTTTAGCTCGACTGTGTTTATGAGTGAATTTGTCAAATCGCAGTACGAAGAAATAGAAAATTTAAGAAAGTGACAATAATGTGATATGTTGCCATAAAATAATGTTTTTATTTATTTAACTGCTAGATGACAAATAATTTTTTCTAAACAATTTTGTTTGTGTAAAAGTTCAAAAAAAAAAAAAAAAAGATTACAATGTTTTTGTTCTTTATCACACAGTTCTTTAAGTTAGTACTGTATATGGTATTCTAATTTGCCGCACAGCGTTTTAGGAACATTACAATGTTTGATTGAATAGACTCCCACTAGACTACTATCAAAATGATTTGATACTACAAAAGTCACCAAACCATTGGTCTAGAATAAAACATTATAAAATCCAAAATGTTACTTTCATATAATCAATGGATCACAATCCATGCCCAAACTAAATTTCGTGATTTGTGGAAAAAAAATTAGTCGAATTATTATGGTACACATTGGTTAGCCGTGATTTAAATAGGCTTAAAATCGCATCAAAAGAAAAACATAAACACTAATCTTTCAATCTTTAAAACCAAAAGCATGATCCATTCTCATAGGTTAAATATGGTGCGTCCATCTAAACAAATTGAAAAGCGCCACGATATGGCGGCAACATAAATATGGCATACGAACCAATAGACCGGTGGTGAGCAGTAAGATTTTTTTTTGGGATTGGTCATATAAGTTAATGGTAACGGAAATGGTAAAAAGGAATTTTAGATTTTGATATAATAAGAAGTAATAAGATGATTCAGATTCGGGTCGACTAGTGATAAAATATTTTACTAAGTTACGAATATCTTTATCTAACCTTAGTGGATAGTAGTCACATTTTCATGATTTGTTCCCTTTCACCTTTTGATGTCCTCTCTTTGTAACATCAATGGAATATGTTCTTCAGAAGCTATCTCTTTACATTCATATGTAATTTATCCGGTTGAACAAAACAAAAATTGTAATTTATCCTTCTTTTTGAAGTGGATGGTTTACATATATTATACTCCTCATTTTTTTAGATTCAACAATAACGAATGAAATTTTTCTTACATATATCATAGCAGAATTTATGAAATATTCTTTCTCTCCTTGCCTGTTTTTATATATACACTTTCTTGAGTGGAAGGTTGAACCAACCACATACTAAATTACGTTTTAATAAAATTCAGAGACTAGATAATGAATTGATCTTACATTTAGGATTGAATGAGATGAAGTTAGGTTGAGGATATTTATTTAATACTGTATGAATGGAAAAGAAAATGTGCATATATAGTGTGTTTTAGGAAAATTACAATGTTTGACTGAATTGACACCGATTAAACTACTATCAAAATGATTTGATACACTACAAAACTCGTTAAACCATTGGTCTAGAATAAACATTATCGTATAAGGGAATACGCTTTTGCCAAGATGATGTGGAGTTGATCAAGAACTTTCTTGTTCCGATGATTGATAATGGGAGTGTGGAGCGATGACTCCTGCAGAAACTTGATACACGTAAACTGACTGAAGTCATAGCTTCGAGAGGAATTCCCCTCATCCTTATTTCAACAAGAATGAGATGTGGTTCTTAGGACTCCAAATCGGATCGTCACATTCTTCTTGAGAAGGATAAGAAGAAAAAAAAATTAATCTGGAAATTCAATCCAGAAGGTAAAATAAATGATGGACAGGGAGTTATTGCTGTCAAACGCATTATGACGCTGATGAATGTCCCTCAGCCAATTCGTCCTCTAAGAACCGCTTGGTCTATGGTGGAGTACGAAAAGTCAACGGATGATGATTGGTAAGATTTTATATTTCCTTTTTTGTTACAAAGTTTGAGTATTTTTAATTTTTTTTTCATATAAATTCATTATTTTTTATGCAGCTTGGTTCTCTGCTGTCTCTCCCACGATCGATCCAAAATTGAAACATGCGACATTCACTACAAGAAATTAGGTAGATAAGTGACTTTAATTAGAATCATTTATTAAAGATTGATATTAAATTTATGATTTTACATCGCTTAAAATATTTGATATCAATACTAATTTGACTAACATCACTTAAAATAAAAATGATACAAATGAATAATGATTTACATCAGTTTTAGAAAAATGACACAAATATATGTGTTTACATCATTTATATAACTGAAGCATTTTCTCAATTTTATTAGCATCAATAATAAATTATGTTAATATTTATTTCCATTATAAAAAATGATGCAAACAAAATTTTGAGTAAACAACTATTTTAATATAATCCAACTGTGTGGATTCGATGTTTCAACATTTGCAGTGTCCGGATCTCACTTGTTATCTGCAAAATTCAAACGAAAAGCCCAGATTAAATTAGAAACAAATGGCAAGATACAGTGGTTAGATCGAAAACACCAAATCAATCAATGGAAAGTTTTTGACAACAAAGAACTAAATCAATATCACTCTCTCTATCTTAATCCATTACTAAGAAAGAAAGAAACTGAGATGTTAGATCCCAAAATAAAAAGAGTAAAAAAAGAAAGAAGAAGCACGATAGAAGAACATAAAAGAAACTAGGGTTTTCTAATTTATTTGGAGGGCTATTTAATTTATTTTGTCAAACTTCAGCGGAAATTCTTTTTTATTAATTTCAGATCAGTTACAGATTGTTTCGTGGGTATTAATTATTCGCAAAGCCAATAATTTAGTATCAAATGTTTTAACTGATGCACATTAACGTAAAAAAACAACACTTTTTCTGAATTGATGTTAATTAAAGAAAATTACAGTTACAAAATTTTATGGTATTAGTATAATTATATTTAGCATCAATTTTTACTGATGTAAATTTTATATCGTTTTAATAAGTGATGTTAACCAAAAACAAGAAATACATCAATCATCTAATCAATGTAAATTTATATAATTATATCAATTTTGTTAAAGTGATACAAATTAATAGAAATTATATCAGTTTATTGAATTGATGCGAAATTAGTTAATAACAACATCATTTATTTATAACTGATATTAAGGTATGTATATTTGTATCATTTGCTAATAAATAATTTAAAATAGTATCATTCAGTTTTGTGATACAATTTAAGTGATACAATCTAGAGAAAATTACTTAATCTAACACTAATTCAACAGTTTATTACTAGATTAGCACCCATAAAAAAACACTTACTAGAATAGCATACAATTTGTGTCAAAAGTCCAAATAACCAATGTAGTAATTGATAATTACACCCATGCCATTGTAATCAATTTTTGGTGTAATTAAAAAAAAATGA
The DNA here is from genome assembly GCA_902728155.2 of Microthlaspi erraticum. NCBI lineage: Eukaryota > Viridiplantae > Streptophyta > Magnoliopsida > Brassicales > Brassicaceae > Microthlaspi > Microthlaspi erraticum. The sequence goes on along the minus strand of CACVBM020000221.1, from coordinate 182,269 downwards.
AATTTCAAAATTAAACCGTTACAAGATGCATTTTAGGTAAAATAAAAAAGAATGTCTACCATTTCACGAGAGAATCTGTCACTTGTCTCTCCGCCGCCATTAAGTCAACACGATTCCGATTACGAATCCGGCAGCGTTGTCGCTAACTCCGGTATCAGCTTCGACTAATCCGACGTCCGTTAGGTCAGTTCAGTTTTTTTTTCTCTTCTCATTGCCGTATTCAATTTGTTTTCGGGTGTGATTTTAATTTCAGGCTTTGCTTGAGACTCTGAATTGTTATGCGCGAAAGAGATAACCGATTGAGTATAACTGAGAAACAGAGTTGATTGAATTTCTCGAATGTTTCCTGTTTGGCCTTTTTTAACAAAGTTATGTTTTAATTTGGTAGATTGATAACTGTTATTCTTGAAATAGTAGATTATGCTTTGTTTAATAATATTTTTTTAATCACTTTGGTTGACTTTATGTGTTGAATGTACGTGTTGGTTGTTTTGTGTTGTTAGCTATGGCTTCGTCAAGTGGTGAGAAGAAATACCCTCGACGAATGTACGCAGAGGGAAAGGCACCATCGCAAACGAAAAGCATGAATTATAATTGTTATGTGTCTAACATAAAAATGGTAGAAACAGGAGTTGGAAAGGATGTGTGGGAGTCTTTGAAGGAGTCTTCCATTGGAGTGATTGCTAAGCTTAAAGATGTTGAGTATACATTCTCTGCCAAGATTGTGCATTACTTGCTTACACATCAGTTGCAAACGAAGAAGAGCTATGAGATATGGTCCTTGATTGACACCCAGCCAATTCGTCTTTCTTTGCTGGAATTCGGTGATATTACGGGCCTAAATTGTGAGCCATTTAAGGATGAGAACAAATGGGATTTAGATCATGAAGAGTTTTGGGGAGAACTAAATGTCTCTACATTGGAAGGACCGTCCTTGGATCAGTTGGAATTGGTCTTTTCTAAAAGTGCAGATTGGACTTTTGAGAAGAGGAGAATGGTAGGATTGTTGTGTCTCTTGTCCATTGGCATCTACGGCCTCTCTCCGTCCAGTCATATCCCTTTACATCAAGCGAAAAGAGTTCTAAATCGAGAAGCTTTTGAGAGTTATCCGTGGGGTCGAGTTGCATGTAAGAGTTTGATGGATTCAATTAAGATGCTAAGTTACGGTGTGAAGAAAACATACACACTTAGCGGATGTGTTCACGTTCTGCTCATATGGGCATATGAGGCAATTGCTGGTATAGGAGAGTTGCATGGGAATAAAAGGGCTGGTGACGAGGTTCCTCTTCTTTCTTGGGGCGGTTCCCGTCCAAGGATTGAGTGGTCAGACTTCTTCCGGAAAGAGAAGAAAAGTCATGCAAATAAGGTATTCATTGTTTGTTGTGAGTGATGATTATCTTAAAACTATATATCTTTTTATACAAAGGTCTAATGGAAAACATATTTCCAGATTCGTGTTAGGAACTTTATTACACTGTTTGACGGAGAAACCAGTGCGAAATGGGTTGATGAGGAGGAGGATGAAGACGTGAAGACCTTGCTTGATGATATACATCACAATCGGTTAGATGAATCAGCTTGGGATGTCATCAAAGCTAATATTAGCCAGAAAAAAAAACGTAAAGAAGCTGTCGAACATAGTGACGTTGACTCCAAGGAACATGAGAAACCTACAAAAACGAAAAAGAAAGAGAAAAAACTTGAAGGAGTTACAGCGGTTAGTAAAAAAGATACTATTATTTTGAAAGAAAGTGTACTCTTTAATATAAGCTGGTTTACTTGTGTTTTACACTTTTTATTTAATATTGCAGACATCAGATGATCAAACCAGTCTCGTGGATATGATGAAGTTGTTTACATCAAAAGTAGACAACATGGAAACCAATATTGCTAACAAGGTGTTGACTGGTTTAGATGGAGCAATTGATGCCAAAGTTGATGCGAAGGTTGAACTGAGATTCAATCCCATGGATGAGAAGATTGCCACACTTGAGAAGGAGGTGAAATTTCTAAGAGAACGTTTAGGAGAGTGTGACACCAAAGAAGCCGGCAGCTCCAATGTTAACATAGATGATGATGTCACTAGTAATTCTATGGTACGTTAGTTATCTCTTCTTGTTACAAAATGTTGGTTATTATTTATACATGCATTTTTCATGATTATTTGTGCAGCCATGGATGGTGCATGCTAAGTCTACATCACATGATGATTTGCCTATCCACGTTGTCGTTAAAAATGCAAACAAACCATGCAAGAAAATTGAGAAGCTCACCAAGGAGCAAACAGTGGAGGAACTGCAAGCCAAATTGAAAGGAAAACAAGTTCAAACTACTGTCACGAACCAGAAGAAGAAAATAAAACAAGAACCTACTTCTTCAGAGACGTTTTCAAACCCGGTACATAGACGATTTCGTGCTGGATTAAATCTTATGGTAGCTGGAATTTGTGGCGTCAAAGATGATACCTCACTGCCAAAGCGCCAACCCAAATTATCTTCGAGTCAACTCTATCCGTTTGTGGGAAATTCTACTGTGAAGCGGATCATTACCGGTGTATCTCTATCCATCGCAGCGTACGATCCAATGACTGAAGTGGATGAGACTAAAGCACATGATTTGTTGGATTTTATACGGCAAGATGAGTAAGTACTTTCAGAAATATTTTTTAATACATGTTGATATATATTAACCAAGATTACTAACATCTTAACATTATTCTACATTTTCTTAGTATGGAACCAATTGCGACATGGGATTCAAATGTCGAATTTTACATAAAGCTAATTACTCCGAGGGATAAATGGTGTACACAAGACTACGGCTGGTTGGGTAGTTCGGTGAGTTTTGCTGACTTTAAAATGACGATTCATTGGTCAAAAAAATTATACCACATTTGTGAATTTGTGTTTCTCTTTCACAGCATATGTGCTCGGCGATGCATATGTTCTACAAGAGGTCTTTGAGGGATCCATCTCCATTCCATTCACCAAGGATTGCATTCATCGACCAATGGTTTGTCAACGAAATGGTGCGTGATTTCAATCTCGGGACATTCAACCCAAAGACTTGGACCGTGCCTGAAAAATATAAGAGAGTGTTTAATGGTACGTATCCAGCTGACTCAGTTACAAACAAGAAATGGCTTGAAGATGTCGATCACGTGTATGCATGTCATCATATAAATGGAAACCATTGGGTTGCTTTGGATATTGACTTGGTGAAAGAGAAGATTCATGTGTATGATAGTATTCTGACAGTGGTGCCTGATGATAAAGATATAAAGGAGATTTGTAGGCCATTCACAAAGATGATCCCTGCATTGCTCAATGCAATGCTACCAAGAAATATGCGGAAGAAGAGCGACAAGCAGTTCACGGTGATAAGATTGAGGAGTCCTCCACAAAACAAAAACCCGGGCGACTGTGGAGTGTATACTTTGAAGTACATTGAATGTCTGGCTATTGGTTGCACATTCGATGGTTTAAATGATACTAATATTCCAGCATTACGACTGAGATTAGCAGCTGAGATTTATGACGAGGTGGGACAACCGCGTATCGCCTGCAGGTCCACCCATTTAGTCCGTGATGAAGACTTTGGCCAAGAACTACGATTGATTGACTCTCCATAGAGGTTTATGTTGATTTCTTTATGACTTTTGTTTTCTTTGCTTTTGGTTTTCATTGGATCAGTTATTTTTGTTATTTTAAAATAGATTTCACGATGGTCTTTTGTTTTTTAATCGAAAGAGTATTTCATAGCCCTTATGTACTCATTTAGAAAAATTAACTTGAATTCTTGATTCCAACGTAAGTTCCAAGTATGATTCATCAAATAGAGTTCCTATTCCAAGTAGGATTCATATTGCAATTAAAGTTCCTATTTTAAGTAGAGTTCCTATTCCTAGTATGATTCATATTCCCAAGTAGAGTTTCTATTCCAAGTCCACGTATTTTTTTGTAACTTTCGCATTTTGTGTAATGATACTATGATCTAAACCAAACATGACATAGCACTATCACTAAAAGTAAAGAAAAGAAAACAATGCAATAAAATAAGACTCGAAAGAAAAGTACGAAATATAAACTAACGTATGAGTAAAAGCCAAAGAAACAAATTTAAACTCATCACTTCGAATAAAGCAACCCTAAACTTCAATAGGAGCCTTACATGTCTTACAATTATGACCAACTCTATGACATCGAGAACATGTGTATTCTTTACGAGGCCGCTTTTTAGCTGTGGCTTTCTCCAATGCTGATTTCATTCTTGAATTCTTAGGTCTACCTGGCGGATTGCGTACTATGGGAGGTGAACACACTTTAGAGGCGACATCTTCGGAAACAGGTGAAGCAGCATCCCTTGGCATTACAGAAGTGGAGTATGCATTGTAAAAGTAGTTCTTGTGATAGTATGGATCGCATTTTGATATGGGAGAAATTCTACGTGCTTCAGCTGCGGCAATGGCGTGCACACATGGTAACTTCTCCACATCAAAACGACGACACGAACATTTTTTCTCTTTCAGATTTACTACATTCAAAGACATACCACATGTCACTTGTGCATGGTGTACATCTATTGCTTGCACCTTATAGAGCTTAGCTTGTTGTACACGTTTCTGGAGTAAAACAAAGAAAAACAACTACAAATGTTAGCGTATTCAGATTAAAATCAAGCAGTTAATATAGAAAAATATTTTGGCTTGTACCTCCAACAGTTTCTCTACGCCACGAGTCAGGGTTGTCTTCATTGATCCTGCATCCATCCTCCGATCTGCAAACCATCTCGTCATCATTGATCGCACTGCATCTAATACTCGTACTATTGGCAAACTCCTCGCATCTGAAAGCGCTTTATTTATAGACTCTGCTATGTTTGTTGTAGTTAAGTTGTACCGGTCTCCAGGGAAATGCACACGAGCCCACTTTCTAACATCAGCTTTTACGAGGTACCTATGTAGTGCTGGATTCAACACTCCTATTTCATCAAATGTTGCATCGAAATCTGATATTTTAAAAGCATTTGCTGCTTTCTTAACCAAGCGAAATGCATCACGACCACGAAAACGTTGCAAGATATTCTTGTACAGATGGTAGGTACAAACTCCACGACTAGCCTTGGGATAAACTTTTTTAATAGCGTTACCAATAGACTGGTGCCTATCAGAAATAAGTGCAAGTCCTTCATCATCCTGAATCACATTACTAAGCTGCTGGAAGAACCATTCCCAAGAATCATCATTTTCTGTATCTACGACTGCAAAAGCAATTGGAAATATTTGGAAATTCCCATCTTGAGCTGATGCGATCAGTAGTGTTCCTTTATATTTTCCCTTTAGAAAGGTACCATCAACAACAACTACCTTTCTCAAGAATGGAAACCCATTTATACTAGCACCAAATGCAAGGAATAAATACTTAAATCTCTGGAACTCATCGACTTCCAAACGCGTGAAAGTTCCGGGATTTGCTTGTCTTATCTGGTGGAGATATGTCGGTAACTCTGAGTATCCACTTTCTGAGAACCTCTAACCAAAACTCTTGCACGTAGAAGAGTTCGATGGGCCTTCCAATAATCCATCTAGTTACCAAAAAAAAAAAATTACAACATGAGAATAAGAAAGCCAGAAATTCAACTACAAGATAGACGTATATATGGGCATCTTATGTATAACTCAACCTAAAATTCAAACAATACACACACAAAAGTTAAACATAAGTCAATGAATTTGGAACGTCTAGTGAAAATTTCACAAATTTGTAGTGGATGATTTATGATATAAAACAAAATAAAGGATGACAAAATAATACCTTGATACCAAATCTCATGTTTAATGCTTCTGCGACATGTTTTGGTAGTACTTTTGAATCAACACCACCAACGGAATTCACATATAGTAATGCAAGTATGTCAGGAGTAGCTTGGCGGGCACGAGCAGAACGCTCCGTAACAGAACATGTGTGTTTGTCTATGTACACACGAACAGTAAACTTTTCAGATTTTCCAACTGGTGTCGCTCTTACTCGCCAGCTACAGCCTTCCACCCAACAATTAACAGTGAATAGGTCTGTCGCTGATCTGTCGACTTTAAAATCAAACTGATGTAGAACCGACAAAATCTTCAACCTGGTCTCTAGTTCATGTTTCGACTCATATTGTTGTCCAACAACTAGGTTAAGTGAGGATATTTCTAACTTAACATGTTGACTAACTCGTTTTGGTTGAGTGTTCGTAGACGTAGTACCTAATTTCGCAGCTGGAGATTTTTCCTCATTCTCTTCTTCTTTTGGATGCGTCCCGTACGATCTAAAATCTTCATCACCAGAAGATGCTCCGTCCGAATCGTCACAATAATCAAACCGATCACCATCCTCGTCGTCATCTTCATCACCATCTTCATCGTCATCTTGATCTTTGATATTTGCGGATTCCTTTTTCGAAGGACACATAACTGGTTCTCTACCTTTCTCTTTAAGCTCGACACATAAGTGCAACGGCTTATCTTTTCCTTGTTCCAAAAAGCCATGAAGCTGTCTACAACTGGTGACCCTAACCGGTGGTGTACTTTTCGGTAGTGTAAGCAGTATCTTTTTAGAAAACATGTAGCTCAATTGTACATCGTAGATCCGAAAATCGACTTTGTAATCCTCAATCACCATCCCAACGAAATCTTCATAACTTGTTCTATCGTTTGCTGCTATAATTTTGCTTCCTCTTTTGTCATCAACAAAAAATATCCATCTGTCGTCCTGGAACATCCATTTACCGCATACTAGAATAATTTGTGTCATACCTGATATAGAATGGATGTAATGAAATCAGAGTTTAGAAAAAATCAGAACGTAAAGCAAGAGGTGGTGATGAACATGAAAAAATTAGAACTTCCAGAAAAGGTAGAAGACAGCGACGGCTAAACCTAATTTTTATGTGATAGTGATTTTTTTGTCTTTTCCAAAGTCATTAATTTTTGTTTCCATTAACGAGTCAATAATGTCACGTCATCACAATTTTTTACCAAAATTTCTTTACAAAAGTAATTGTAGCATTAAGTCTGTCACAACATAGATAAACAAGTCTGTCACATAATAAATTTGGTAAGAATGAAATTTCTTAAAAATCTGTGCGTGTGTAGGAAAAAAAAACTGTCACCAAATAAATCAAGTGATTTAAAAATATAAATCTGTTGTAACGTAAACTTAAATCTGCCACCACATTAACGCTAATCTAGTAATTATGATTTTAAATTAAATAAGTCTGTTAATGATAACAGATTTATATAGACTAATATTAAGTCCATCATCATAGAGGTCTCAAAATATAAATCTGTAAGCATATACATACATAAGTCTGCCGTTGAAAAATAAATCAACGAAATAAATCTGTAAAGAAAAAACAAGTCTGCCAAAAATTAGTAAATCTGTGGTCACAACGCAAAAAATCTGTGACCTTTGATTTCTAGTCAGATATAAGTCTATTAGAAAAAAAACAAGTCTAGACAGAAGTCTATTATTGTAAATAAGTCTGGTAGAAAAAATAAAACTGTTGTCTCATAGAATAGACTTAAAGATATAAGTCTGTTATTGTAAATAAGTTTGCTACAAAAAATAAAACTGTTGTCCCATGCAATAGAATTAAGAAACAAGTCTGTTATTATTGTAAATAACTTTGTGATAAAAGTCTGTTACCTAATTAAAATATGATGGTTAATTTAAGTCTGTTATCATTAAGTAATAGATTTTTTATATAGACTTAATTTTACAATGGCAATTTCGTTATATTTTTTCCGTTTTTTATTAAAAAATAAATGAAAAATAATGGCATTTTTGTAATTATATTTTTTCAGAACAAATGATATAAGGGCTTTTTGGACATAAAATAATTGTCAGTAATTAAAAAAAAAAGAGCTAATCTAGTAATAAATCAATGAATGTGTGCTAATTAAGTAATCTTCCTATAATCTAACCTTTTTTTGTAGTGTCTATGCCGTTTGTTTGAGGTTTCAATATGAAACAAAACATTCTTGTACCAGTTTTTAGGAACAAACTTGATATGTTTTCCTTTTTCTGTTTCTGCCAAATATTTCATTCAGCTTATTTGGTTTGGAGGATAAACAATTTGTTGGCAATCTCTCACACCAGCCATGTGTCAATAGTATCATAATATTTTTTAGGCGTCATGATTTTTTTCAAACCTTGCTAAGCTTGTGGTTTAGTTAGGAAATAATATCGATTCATGATTCGAAAATTTGATTACGGTTTCTAAATGATCATGCCTTATAAATAATCTCCAAACTTTGATTACGGTTTCTTAATATCGTCCTCTCATATCTCCAGACCGAGAATCATCGCTATGGCCTCGGACAGTCTTCAGTCTGAGGAGAATTCCCTCATCCCTACGGCGTCGAACAATCATCAGTCTGAGGAGGATTCCCTCATCCCTACCGCGTCGAACAGTCATCAGTCTGAGGAGGATTCCCAGGTAACTTTGATTACGGTTTCTAAATAATGTTTGAGATTGTGGGTTCTAAGTACTCATTTGAAACTTTGATTACGGTTTCTAAATGATCATTTCATTTTGATCAGTCTCAGGATGTCTCGTGCTGTTAACCGTTCTCAGGACCTCCCTATGGTAAATTATATTCTTATAATCTGAACTATTACAATAATTTAATCTTTGATTTATAATATCATTTGTTTGCTTTATATTACCATTTTCTAATTCTATTTGGTTAAATCAGGTATCTTTCAAGGGTATCCGCTTTCATCAGGATGATGTGGAGCTTATCTCTGAATTTCTGATCCCTATGATTGATAACGGGAGAGTGGCTCGGTGTTTTCTGGAGACTCTAGATGAAACTGATCTGTCTGTTACCATAGCCTCCAGAGAGATAATCACACATTCATATTTCAAAAGGAATGAAGTATGGTTCTTCCTCAGGTGATCCTGACTCAAATCGCCATTTGCTGGGTGAGAAGTACAAGTGGAAATTTAATCCTGTAAAGAACATCAAGGATGGAAACAGAGCTATTGGTGTTAAACAGACTATGAAGCTGATGGACATCACCCTAGCTATTCGTCCTCTAAGGACTGCATGGACCATGGTGGAATACAAGAAGTCAGCGAATGATGATATGATAGGTATGATTGTATTCGCTTGTTCATTATAAATATTCAAGTAATTTTAATTATGTACTATATCAAATCATTACTTTTAACAGCCTTGTGAATTTTGAGTTTGTGTGAATTTTTAAGCTAATATTATCTACTAGATTGTATCTTAGAATTTGTTTAATAAGAAGCATTAGAGTCATCACATTAGTTTGTGTACTAATCATAATATTACCTACATAATTTGTACATAATTTGTGTGAATTTTTAAACTAATATTCATCATCGAGTTCTCTTTACATTTATTAAACTTATATTATATCTTAATTATTATACCATTTCAGTACTATAATCTCAAATCGTTACACATGTAATATTTATATACCTGAACCATATATCCACGATGAAACACACATAATAGACAAATAACTCCATAGTGATATTTCCATATTGTGAACATCTTTGTTCTGTTATATAGCTTGAGTTTATGAGAATGAAGGATATGCTTTGTTGAATATATATGTTTTCAGTTTCATTAAGAGTTGAAACAAGAGACATGATCAATTTCAGACCGCTAATAAATTACACTTGAAAAATGGACAAACATCTCCGCGAATGCAAATCATCAATCATAAGGAAACAAACTAACTTGTTTGTTGACAAGCGATGAGCAAGAGACATGATCAATTTTTCAGACCGCTAATAAATTACAGAACAGAGCAAAAAAACCACACTTGAAAAAGGACAAACATCTCCGCAAATGCAAATCATCAATCACAAGGTAACAAACTAACTTTTTTGTAGCAATTCAAATGTTGAAAATAAAAGTGAAAACCAAGTGTAGTTGAAATGAAGTTGCTGAACAAAAAGAAAACCAAGTTGTTCACAGGATCTTAATTATTACATAGAGGAGGACCCTGTCAAAAATGAGGTAACTGATGAGTAGTAGGATTCTGAAAAGAGGCAATGCTCTCGATGTGTTGAGGTGAGATACGGACATGACATTCAACTTGTCTACGAATCCATAAGAGCGCCTAAACTCTTGATCGTCTCCAATTCCAAGGAGCCGACTCTTCTGATGTTTGTGTTTCAACATTGTAGTAGAAGATGTAAAAAGGTTGAGCATGGCGTGAGAGCATCGTTGGGGCCAGGATGAGCTCACCAGCCTTGTTGGCGCCTGGAAAAGACAATCGGGAACAACCAACAACATCCCACACGGAAAGAGGAATCTCACACAATGATGTGACCATTCATGTTTGTGGACGTCCTCTAGTACCCACATATCAAATCTTTGGAAACGACCATAATGGTATCCGGAACAATGGAAGCTAGCTTCCCTTTGTATTCGATAAATATTGCATCATCACCATAACACGACGCCAGAGGTGCTTTGATATAACTTAGCTTCTCAGATCTAACATCAAAACACACAATACCTGGTTTGTAGGTCGGTCTGGGCTATATGCACCATAATAGACAAAACCGTTGATGCTTACTCCCCTGACAGGGTATAGTTAGGCATAGTAGTGGGAGGTTTAATAAGTCTCCATCCTCCACCTCCTCCAAGTGTTAACACCTTTTGCTCAAGATGCCTAGTATGTATTCCATTTCGATTCGATGTACCATCCGGATAATGCTTTGTATTGATCACCAATGGGATCGTAACCCACGTGGTGCCATGGGGAGCTCGATAAATTGCTCCGTGCAAGGGTTACATATACTTAACCGACCTTCAGCTTCAACAGCGAGAAAGCCATGGACAGAAGTGCAAGACTGAATCGGAAAAGGTCATGGAAGGTATTGCCATGTCGAAATTTGGAACCAGAGAAGAAGACTCCCCTTCGTCTTCTGGTGAAAACGAGAACAAGAAGATAAGCTTCTCCTCATTAATGTTGCTTATCCCGTTACCTAAAGCAACTATAAGCCGGGTGGTCGCCTTGAGGAGAGAGAGAAGAAGGAACGGACGAATTCTGGGCTCCGGACTATGGAAGACCACATCTTCGACACACATCGGAAATTCGAAAGAGACTTGGCAGGCAATCTGTTCAGTATATCCAGCTTTAGATCAGGGAGCGAATCTAATGTACTTGAGCTTGTGTCTTTCTCATGAATAGCTTGCTGTTTACGTTTCATGACAAAACCCTAAATCTTGAATACTCAAAATAAACCTTAAACTGTCTCACCCGACAAAGGAGGTTCGCTAGCTAGGTATTTCTTTAAATCTAAATCTATGCTACTTTTTATAGGAACGACCTTGAGATGTTTCCTTTTTTTTTCTGCTAAATATTCTTTAAGATTATTTGATTTGGAGGATAAATAATTCGTTGGAAATTTCAGTCACTAGCAATGTGTCAATGGTATCATAATGCTTTTTAGGCGTCATGATTTTATCAGACCTAGCTAATTAAGCGGGTGGTTTTGTTAGGAAATAATATCGATTTCATGCATGATTGAAAGCTTTAAATATCAATATAAAACTCTCTAAGAAAAATCACTCAAGCTCTCTTTCGCAAAAGTAAATAGTACTTTTCCATCAAAAGATCGTCTAAGACTCTTTCAAATCAAAAAGAAGATAGAACTAAGTGATAGAAAGTGGTCTAATACAAGATGAGGATATAAATTTAACAATGTATAGATGAGTAAAGCTCTTGAGGAATATTAAAGATAAAAGATACTAGTTTTGATATATTGAAGATAAAAGAATATTAATAATGTACGAAAGTTAAATCTTTTAAAAATTTGAGAAATCTATTAACCATTCTCAGAATCTCATTGTCGTAAAGTTATATTATGAACCATTAGAAAAGTTTACTCCTTTACTCGTTTGATTGATTATTTCTAAATCATTTGATAATTCTGTTTGATTATATTAGGTACCATACACGTGTATTCAAATTAGTCCGGACGACGTGGAGCTTGTCACAGACTTCTTAGTTCCGAAAATGAAAACTCATGTCCCTGTTTAATGTCCCAGTTTTTGTCTAAGCTCCTCTCAGGCATGGTACAGCCAGAAAGCTTTCTTGGAAAAACAAAAAACTTTGACGTGTGTGGATTTTTAAGAGTACTTTGAGTATTTTTGTTTCAGGTAAAAAACAAAAATTATTTATGACGTTGAATGATACTGGTTTACGGCATGTTCAATATAATGTGTAAGCTCAGGTTCGATCCCAGCTCTATCATCTTCCATCTATTTTTTCATTTTCTTTTCTTTCTAAACCTTTATAAGCTTAACATTTTATGCTAATAATATCTAGAATAGATTTGTTTATGAGAATACTTATTTCAGTCATTAGTTTTCTGAAAAATGTAAACTATATTATATTTACTTTCTAAAAAATTATATAGAAACAATTAATTTTTAAATTTGCCTCAGCCCCTAAAAACCTTCGCATGGCACTGCAACCCAGTCCTAAAAAAAAATCGACATTCTTCCGAAAGCCATCTACGATAGTCGACCAACACTTCTTATGATCATAACCCTAAATTACTAGAGGAAGAACAATATTTTGCGATGCCGTGGTTTGAATATTGTTTTAGAGTATATGTTTTCCTCATGAGCTTTTTCTAGTTTCAGTATCTTCAACTCCTTCCCACTTTCTTCATTGCTTGCCATTGTTTCTTTTTCTGTTATGCATTTGTTTTTAACTTTTCACTGTCAATAGTTTAAGAATTTCATTTCCTAAATTTTCTCAGATTTAACAATAAATACTCTGTGATATGATTAACTGAATTAGACACCCGATTAATCTTTTTTTTTTATGATTCGACGTACATATTTTCTTTATAAGGTAATGGTTTTTTAGAGGATTTTTTTCTCTTTTATTTTTGGGTTTTAGTTGGTATTTTGTTGTTTACATAGAAATGTTTTGGAAGTTTTTGCTGGCATTTTTATCTTTTAAATTAGCTTTTGTATTTTTCTAATATAATTAAAAGGCTTCTTTTCTTTTGGTCAACATATTAATTTATGGAAAAAAACTAAATTCATTTTTCTAATATAATTAAAACGTTTCCTTTTCTTTTGGTCAACATATTAATTTATGGAAAAAAACTAAATTCATTTTTCAAATATAATTAAAAGGTTTCTTTTATTTTTGGTCAACATATTAATTTGTGGAAAAAAACTAAATTCATTTTCTTTCCCTCTTCTCTATCTCTGTCTCTCTATCACTAGTCCCAATCTCTCTCTTTATATATCTCGTCTCCACAACAACTCAAACATCACCAGCAAAAAAAATCTAAAAAGCATTGTTCAGCATAGGTTCCCCGAGATTGTCGGATTATAGAACTTCTCGCGGACATCCGTATAGTCTTCACCCCTTCTCATCTTTCGTGTAATGATTCTTCTTCTTCTCGAACATTTTCTTCTTTTGAACTTCATGGATCTTTTTATATTGTCTTCTCTCTCTGAATTTGATAGAAACTAGGTTTATTTTCTATGAATTTTATTTTTTTATTCGTTACATACTCGTGTGTCCCCATGTATTTGCTTGTGAGATCTCATTTCCTCCTGTCTGGATTTTAATTTCAATTGTTGATTTCGTCTAAATTCATACACACAAAGAAAAGCCACCCTAATGTTAATCTTCTTTGCATGTTCTATTTCTTTGTTTTTGTTTTTTTTTTTAATGTTGAGAGATTTAATTTATTTGTAGAAAGGGAAAGAGATATTGTTAACTCTTCTTCTCGTTCGATACATATAATAAATCTAATAACACATTTATCATTTATATTTACAGGTACTATGTCTGGATTGGTTGTGAACGAAGCAAGTGCTCCAGCAACTCCATCAACACCTGTTGTTGGGAACTTTGCGGGTGCCAATGAAGGAAGGGTGTTGAAACGTCCGCGTGGTCGTCCATACGGACCGAGAAACAAACCAAAACCCGTCGGTGATAACTCAGCTGTTAAAGGAAGTGGTGTCAAACGTCCGCCTGGTCATCCAGCCGGTTCGATAACAAAATCAAAACCTGTTGGTGATGATTTGGGTGAAGGAAGTGTTGTCCAACGTAAGCGGGGAAATAAAATTCCTATTGATCACCTTACGATCCAGTGTGCAACTTGTTTCAAATGGAGGGTAGTTCCCTTGATGGAGATCTATGAAGAGATCAAGACACATCTGGAGGAAGAACCTTTCTTCTGTGACGTAGCATGCCAATGGAAACCAGAAATGTCCTGTGAGGTTCCTGCCGACATATCACAGGAAGGTACAGAATATATATGGGCTCTTGAGAGCCATTTAATCCCTCGCCCACGCGCTGGATGGAGGCGTCTGACGCATATCAGAGGCGAAGGAGGATTACGTTTCGCTGATATGTTAGTCACTCTTCTCTAATTTTTTGTTACAAGACACTTTTTAAAAACCTAAGTTTATAACCAATTTTTTCTTATATTTGTTTCTTTTAGCTATTATATCACTCCCTCATGACAGATGCTTCGATCGGGAAAAGATGTCAAAAGGTTAGTTTTCCTAGCGCTCCATTTCCTTTCTAGTGTTATCTTCCCTTAGAGTGCCTTGCTGTTACGTTTGAGAATATATATAGAGATATAATCAGCAGATATGTGTTATGGGAACCTGGAAGTGTTATCTTGTTGTAATTATCTAGAGCTAGGCTATGATGTGTTATTCAGAAACCCTTGCTTATGTTTTGCTTACTAACGACGTAAATGTCATCCCTGTTTTCATTATACTTCCCTGAATCATTTGAGATCAACAACTTTGGTAGAAGATAATCTTAGTGGTTACTAATTTGATTTCAGTAACATATGACAGCTTCTTTACACGCTTATAAACCTCATTTCTGGCTTGCAGGTACTTGAAAGAAAACCCGCGATACATAATAGAAGGGATGAAGGTTAAGGCACAGGTTAAGAAAGATTTCTCGTTCAAGATCCCGAAACCGCTGCAAACGGACTATGTGAGGAAGCGCCCAGCTCGAAAAATGAATCCAAGTGGTAATTCAAACGCCATAGTAGCTACTGGAGAAGGTATGTTGTTTTACTTCTTCTGTATCAACTTAGTGTAATATCCAACAACAACAAAACTAGCAACTTGTCCACAACTTCTTTCTAGGATATCTTTGTTAAATCATTTGGAATACTTTTTCGTAAAACGAAATTAAAATGTGTGGATTTTTTAAGAATAGGTCATGAATGATTGTGATAAATGTTTTCCCCAAGATTGCTCTTTCAATGCAGATCTTGCTTTGCTTCTCTTTAACATTGTAATCTTGATTTTGTGATGCTGTATATATTATCACTAAAGAAGATATCTTAATTTTTTTTCAAGCTGTTGAATATTATTTTCCCGTTAAATTTCAACTTTTACAGTTTTTATGTGGTCTTGTGTTTTATTGAGCAGGTCCATCGGCATCTAGATCTCCAAATACATGCTTGGCGATACAGATATACCAGCCACCGGAGGCATCGAGATCTCCATATGAACACTTAGCGTTGGTAATATACCAGCCACCTGAGGAGCCTCAACTCCATGCATCTCCAGATGAACAATGCTTAGCGATACAGCTATATGTTCCACCGGAGCAGCCTGAACTCCATGCATCTCCAGATGAACAATGCTTAGCGATACAGCTATATGTTCCACCGGAGCAGCCTGAACTCCATGCATCGGCATCCAAATCTCCAGAAGAGGAGGCACAGTTGCTGCCGGATGTGCCACCGCAGCCTGAGCCTGAACTCCATGCATCGGCATCGAGATATCCAATAGAGCAGTTAGAGTTGCCGCTAGATGTGCCACCGGAGCCTGAATTCCATGCATGGGCATCGAAATCTCCAGAAGAGCAGTTACAGTTGCTAGATGGCTTG
This sequence comes from Microthlaspi erraticum, assembly GCA_902728155.2. NCBI lineage: Eukaryota > Viridiplantae > Streptophyta > Magnoliopsida > Brassicales > Brassicaceae > Microthlaspi > Microthlaspi erraticum. Next base: position 166,336 of record CACVBM020000221.1, on the reverse strand, counting down.
TCTCTTCTGCAGCAAGATGAACCAGCGAAGTCTGATTCTGGAACGTTCTGGAGATCTATGTTTGAAGTTTCGCCAGATGTGTCAGCCGAGCAGGAGCTTCACGATTCAGATGATCGACCCGCGAAAAGGATAAGAAGATCAGACGAAGCATCCACCTCTGGTGTCAATGATGGTACAGACCATGACCCGTGTGATGGCTGAAGTTGCATTGCTCTATTATTATTGGGTTTTTTTTAATGAATCTGCTCGAAGTTATATTGCTCTGTCATTTAAAAAGAATAATAGGGTATCTTAATCTGTGTAATTTAATGTTGCTGGATCTAGATTTTACGGTGTAAGTTTTGTCTTCTGCCAGTGAGATTTTTAGTTTGATGTTTCCATATTGTGAACATCCTTGTGCTCTTATATAAATGAGTTTATGTGAATGAAGAATATGTTTTCTCTAATAAATGTTCTCATGACTTACTTAGGTTACGCACTTACGTTGGAAGCATCTCCACTCAGCTATATAAAGGAAGCTTTACCTAGCTTGTCTAATGTATGTTCTAATGATTTTTTTATCATATTGTGAACATCCTTGTGCTCTTATATAGCTGAGTGGAGTGGAGATGCGAATAAGGCTCGTGGGTTCGAGCTTGTTGGTTGACATTTATCAAATTATCATCCTTTTTTTATTGACATTTATCGTTTCTTCTGGTTTCAGACCGATTGATTCTTTGTGGCAAAATTCAAAAGAAGAAGCTCATGGGCTCGCGACAACAGTTTGGCTGACAGACACTTCTGGACAATTTGGAGGAGGTCACGAAACATACATTTATCGTGATGAAAATATTAAAAACAAAGGTACCTTTTCATAACTCATAAGTGAGAGATGAGCACCTCAATTATTGAAAATAAAAGAATGAAAATAGAAACCAAGTTTTTGACACGATCTCATTACATATAGGATCCTTGAGTGAAATGAAGTTACGTAGTAGGATTCTTGAAGAAGGCAATGCTCTCGATGTGTTGAGGTGAGATACGGACATGACATTCAGACTGTTCTACGAATCCATAAGAGCGCCTAAACTCTTGATTGTCTCCAATTCCAAGGAGCCTGACTCTTCTGATGTTTCTTGTTTTAACATTGTAGTAGAAGATGTAAAAAGGTTGAACATGGCGCGACAGCATCGTTGGGGCCATGATGAGCTCACCAGCCTTGTTGGCGCCTGGAAAAGACAATCGGAAACCACCAACAAAATCCCACATGGAAAGAGGAATCACACACATATGATGTGACCATTCATGTTTGTGGACGTCCTCTAGTACCCACATATCAAATCTTTCGAAACGACCATAAGGGTCTGCCGGAACAATGGAAGCTAGCTTCCCTTTGTATTCGATAAATATTGAATCATCACCATAGCGCACGACAGCCGGAGGTGCTTTGATATAACTTAGCTTCTCAGATCTAACATCAAAACACACAATACCTGGATTCGTAGGTCGGGCTGGGCTATATGCACCATAATAGACAAAACCGTCGATGCTTACTCCCACTGACAGGGTCTTAAAGTTAGGCATAGTAGTTGGAGGTTTAATAAGTCTCCATCCTCCACCTTCTCCAAGTGTTAACACCTTTAGCTCAGGAAGATGACTAAGTATTCCATTTCGAAATTCATATACCATCCGCTTGAATAATGCTTTGTATTGATCACCAATGGGATCGTAACCCACGTGTGTGGTGCAACTGGGGAACTCGATAAATTGCTCCGTGCAAGGGTTACATATACTTAACAGACCTCCAGCCTTAACAGCGAGAAAGCCATGGACAGAAGTGCAAGACGAATCGGAAGTAAAAGTCACGGAAGATATTGCCATGTCGAAATTTGGTACCAAAGAAGAAGACTCCCCTTCGTCTTTATTGGAAGTGAAACAGAGAACAATGCAAAGAGAAAGCCTGAATATCTCGTAGATTGATTCAAAATGAAAGATGGTCTCATATAATGACCTTACAACTAAAACTCCGAAATAAACTCAACACGAAACAAACTATAGTCGTTTCCTACAAAACAGGGCAACGACTTATTCTAACATTGAATGATTCAAACTAAATGAAACTAAGAGACTTGAGCATAAGCAAACTTTATTCTTCAAATCTTCCCCTAAACTGGAACTCTCTCCTTCCAGTTTACTCCTCCTTGCGACATACACCCATCTCACCTCTCAGCTTCTCAAACACATCAAGCTTCACAGCTTTCGTCATGATATCAGACAACAGACAACTGTTCTTGAGTAGTACAATAATCAAGCGCAATGACTCCATCATTCACAAGCTCACGCAAGAAGTGAAATCTCACATGAATGTGTTTGCTTCTTCCATGTAGCACAGGATTCTTTGACAACTTAATAGTAGAGCTATTGTCACAGAATAGAACTGTACCTTCCTCTTGAGCATATCCAATCTCTTCAAGAATGTTTCTCAACCATACTCCTTGACACGCTCCATAAGCAGCAGCGACAAATTCAGCCTCAGTCGTAGATAACGTGACTATAGGCTGCTTCTTTGATGCCCATAAGATTGCTCCTCCTCCAAGCATATACACATATCCCGATGTGCTTTTCCGATCATCAGTATCTCCTGCATAATCACTATCAACGAACCCCACAAGCTTCTCCTCATCTCCCTTCTTGTATCTAATACCATATTCAGAGGTTCTTTGCAGCTAGCATGTGTTGTTCTCTAGGATTCTCCATATACCGACTGACCAAATTCACAGAATAAATAAGATCAGGTCTAGTAGCTGCCAAGTACCTCAGACTTCCCACAAGCTGCTTGAACGATGTGGCATCAACGACTTCTCCAGCTCCAATCTTTGTTAATTTGTTGCCAGGTACCATTGGATTCTTCACCGCGTTGCAAGTGTCCATCCCGTACTTCTCCAGTATCTCTTCAGCATACTTCTGCTGGTTGATGAAGATGCCTCTGTCATCTTGTATAACCTCAACTCTCAGAAAGTACTTCATTTTCCCCAGATCCGTCATCGAGAATTCCATCATCATAACTCTTGAACTCATCCAACATCACGATGAGTTCCCTGTGTAGATCAGATCGTCCACGTACAAGCTCACGATGAGAATCTCATCTCCTCTTCTCTTCACGAACAGAGTGTGTTCACAGTAGGCCTTTTCAAACTTCTCCTTCATGAAATAACCTTCAATGCGACTGTACCAAGCCCTTGGTGCTTGCTTGAGCCCATATAGTGCTTTCCTCAGTTTGTAAACTTTGTTGGATTCCTCTTCAAGTATGAAACCCTTAGGCTGCTCTACATAGACGTCTTCATTCAACTCCCCATGAAGAAAGGCACTCTTGACATCAAGCTGATACACACTCCAATCTCTTTTTGCAGCCAGAGCGAGAATCGATCGTATGGTATCCCATCTCGCCACTGGAGCAAACACCTCGTGAAAATCAATCCCATGCTTCTGATGGTACCCTTTTGCCACCAAACGCGCCTTGAACTTGTCAATTTCTCCCCTCTCATTGAACTTGGTTTTGAAAACCCATTTCACTCCGATCACTTTGGCTCCGAGTGGTAATTCCATCAACTCCCAAGTGTGATTCTCTTCGATCGATTTGATCTCAGCCTCCATCGCCTTTCTCCAGACCTCATGTTGCACTGCTTCCTCAAAACAGTCTGGATCATCTGTAGCAATAAACATTGCTAAGATGTCATCTCCATCCTCAGAAATCACGAAGCCTGCATTGCTTGTATTTCCCTGCACGTAATCTTTCATCCAGACAGGCACTTGTCTGTTTCTTCCTCCCTCACGTGCAGGTGTTGGATTAACAACTACCTCTTGAGTTGTCTCTGCTTCCTCGTTTCCTTCTTCCCCATTCTCTTCTTCTTCATTTTCTGTTTCGTCACTCGTCTCTGCATTCTGTTCTTCTGGCTCGTTTAAGTTTTCGGCAGCTCTGTTATCATCCTCTTTTTCTCAGTGAATATCTCTTTCCAAGATAACTCTTCACTCTGCAACTCTGCATCCCATTCCCATCCTTAGTTTCATCGAAATGAACGTCTCGGCTTATTACAATCTTCTTCGTGACAGGATTATACAAACGATAAGCCTTTGACTCCTTGCTCAAACCGAACATCACACACTTCACACTCTTCTCGTCAAGCTTGATTCTTCTTTCGTATGGCACTAGAGCAAAGGCAACACAGCCAAATATCTTCAAATATTCCACCGATGGCTTGTGTTGACTCCACTTTTCTTCTGGTGTGATCTCACCTAATGCAGCAGATGGGCTTCTGTTCAAGATATGAACTGCATATTGAACAGCTTCAGCCCAAAATCTCCTTGGTACTGACATCTCCAGTAGCATACACCTTGTCATATTCATGACACTTCTATTCTTCATCTCTGCTACACCATTTTGCTGGGGTGTGTATGCTGCTGTGAGTTGTCGCTTTATGCCATTCTCCCTACAGAATTCTTCAAATGCCTTAGAGCTATACTCGCCTCCTCTATCTGTTCTGAGACACACCAACTGTTGTCCAGATTCTCTCTCTGCTGCAGCCTTGAACTCTTTAAAGACTTGAAAGGCCTCTGACTTCTCAGTCAACAGAAATGTCCAACATTTCCTGCTGAAATCATCAATAAAATTGATAATGTACCTTTTTCCACTCTCTGAGATTGGTGAGATGGGTCCACAGATATCACTGTGAACGAGTTGTAGTGGCGTTGTCGACTTCCAATCACTCTTCTTTGGGATACTGTGACGATTTTGTTTCCCCCTGAAACAGATGTCACATGCAGCTTCAGTCTCTTCTAGACCCGTGATTGGTAATCCATTCACCATCTTCTTTGCTGCCAAGATTCTCAACCCTCCATAGTTTAGATGACCAAACCTTCTGTGCCATAGCTTCTCTGTCTTCTCTGAGACAAGTAAACACTTCCCATCTTCAGTCTCTCTCGCACTTCTCACTTTGGCTAGAGCAATGAACATTCTGTTCTTTGTCATGATTGAATACATCACCATCTCCTTCTGTTGTTTGTGCCAAATCTCACAAACATTGTCTTCGATGACTACTCTGAGTCCTTTCTCCTGCAGCTGCCCAATACTGAGTAGGTTGTTTCTCAGTCCAGGCACATAGTATACGGATGTGATCACCCTGATCATTCCGTTGATCTCCAGCCTTAAACTTCCTTTTCCTTCCACCACCAATCGTCTGTCATCCCCAAGCTTGACATTGTGACGAAAGTCTCCATCAAAATCAGTGAACCACTCCTTTGTGCCACACATATGGTTGCTGCAGCCAGAATCAAGGAACCATACGTACTCTTCTTCTTCCTTGTTCTCGACATGAGCCATCAGAACCATATCCTCATCAAACTCTGCATAATTCGCTTCTTTGTCCCACTCTGGACACTCAGACTTGTAATGCCCCTTCTTGTGGCACTTGTAACATTCCACTTGTTCCCTTGGGATGTTACCACCACGTCCTCTTCCTTGGTACCCTCCTCTGCCTCTTCCTCGAGTTGGGGAGTTACCTCTGCCTCTGCCATAGCTATTCCATTGCCCTTCCACCTTCAAGGCACGCTCTTCTCCAGCATGCCGACTCAGGTTCTGCTCGTGTACCATCAGCGAGCTCTGCAATCCATCCACCGTCATGTGTTTGATGTCATTAGACTCCTCAATGGCACACACAACATATGTGAACTTTTCAACCAAAGTTCTCATAATCTTCTCAACAACCTTTGAATCTGGCATCTCTTCTCCGAGATTCCGCATGTTGTTTGCTACCTCCATCACTCTCGAGAAATAAGCAGTGATGGTTTCTCCGATCTTCATCTCCAACACCTCAAAGTCTCTGCGCAGTCTCTGCAGTTGCGCGCTTTGAACTCGATCATTCCCTTGATACTTCCTTTTCATTGATTCCCACAGATCCTTAGATGTCTCCTTCTTCAGAATCGTCTTGAGAATTGTCTTGTCAATCGAGGCAAACAAATAGTTTTTTACCTTGTGATCTATCACGGTCTTCTCAGCCAGCTCCGTCCTCTGTGGTCCGGTGAGGATCACGTTCGCCGCTCTCGTTGGAATCCCTGTTTCAATGAGATCCCACCATTCCTTGGATCTGAGAAGATTTTCCATCAGCATCGCCCAGTGTTCGTAGTCTCCATCGAACCTAGGCACGATCAACGCATCTTGTCACTCATTCTTTGTGTGTTTTTGTTTTCAAACTTTCAGGCTCGTTACTGGCTCTGATACCACTTATTGGAAGTGAAACAGAGAACAATGCAAAGAGAAAGCCTGAATATCTCGTAGATTGATTCAAAATGAAAGATGGTCTCATATAATGACCTTACAACTAAAACTCCGAAATAAACTCAACACGAAACAAACTATAGTCGTTTCCTACAAAACAGGGCAACGACTTATTCTAACATTGAATGATTCAAACTAAATGAAACTAAGAGACTTGAGCATAACGTAAACTTTATTCTTCAGTCTTCTGGTGAAAACGAGAAGAAAAATACAAGCTGCTCCTCAGTGCTGCGGTTGTATATCCCGTTACCCAAAGCAACTATAAGGCGCGGTCGCGTTGAGGAGAGAGAGAAGAAGGAACGGACGAATTCTGGGCTCCGGATAATGGAAGACCACATCTTCGACACGCATCGGAAATTCGAAAGAGACTTGGCAGGCAATCTGTTCAGTATATCCAGCTTTAGGTCATGTGGGAGCGAATCTAACTTACTTGAGCTTGTGTCTTGCTGTTTACGTTTCATGATGAAACCCTAAATCTGGAGTAATTGGAGAAGAATCACAATAAACCTAGATGAGGTTCGCTAGCTAAATCTTAAATCTCTGCGTTTGTATGAGGTTTCAATATTTCTTTCAGCTTATTTGGTTTGGAGGATAAACAATCAGCTTGCAGTCTTATCATATTGCTTTTTTAGGCGTTATGATATTTTTCAGACCTAGCTGAGCTTGTGGTTTTTTTTCTTTGGGGTAAAATCTAAGCTTGTGGTTTTGTTAGGAAATAATATCGATTCAAAACTTTGAATAGCAGCATGAAATTCTCTAACAAAAATATACAGTATTGAATATTTCGTGTACAAATGAGAGATCATAACGAAAGATTGTTCTCTCGACCCCATTAAATATTGTAGTTCCAAATTTAGACCTATGCTTATATTAGAGTACTACAAAGTAAAGGAAAAAAAGAAACTGTGCCTTTCCAAAACTTGGAAACTAACGTTTTGTAAATGTAAAAGAGACGTCATAAATATTTATAACGTCCAATTATTCTCCTTTGTTTTACGTTCTTTTATTTTAAATAAATGCGATATGGAAAATCGTGTGAGATTCTCTTCAACTCGGGTTTGTAATTATTCCATTGTATGATATATATCATCATATCAACTCGCACAAAAAAAATGGAAAGTAAAAAATCGTAATAGAGGCACAAATTAACCTTTAAATATTCTAGAGAAGCTGAAGAGCCCTAGTCAATCCCAAATCATGGCGCTTCGTATAAACCAAGTGAGCTTTCTTCTCATTGTTGCTGCTGTGCTCGTGGTGATGGTGGTCGCTTCCGCAGCCGGAGAAAGTTTTCAGGTTGAGTCTCTGGTGAAACAAGATTCTGCAAAAGGAGATGCAAATTGGAAAGAAGTTTTTCCCAATGATTATGGTTCTTGGAGCCCGACTCCAAAAGTTCGAAGAGGTACAGCAGCACCTGTTCCTCATAAATTTACACGACCACGTAAAATGAAGGTGTGATAAAATGACCATCATAAGCTCGAGGTTTTTTAGAATATATAGTTATGGGTTTTTTTAGACCTAATGTTGTTTTAGTTTTTATGTTCTTCTTTAAGCATCTATATGTGATAGTGGTCAAGAATTTCGATACAACCAGAATGTTTGAGAGATTTATATCATCAATTTATCATGCTTTGAGAAATTCATGATAAGTTTTTTTCGTACCACATATCGTTTGTTCAATAACGTGTTCCTAAATTTAACTGACTGATCGATCTTTATTTTTGGCTTGCATATACGGGTGATCCATAATTTTGTCAGTGTCGTTTGTTCATATATGCATACCTTCGTTGAAAATATATAAAGACTATGTACATGAAGCATATAATCACAATGGAACACACATATAAAAGATAAATTACTCTCCATAATTAAATTAATATAGCTATAACACAATGAATAGAATATATAGTATACATACATACATAAGCCTAGAAAAATATCAAATGGAAAAAAGAATCCAAAATTGCATAAAGTGGGACACACAAGAACAAGTGTAGAAAGAAAGAAAATGTGATCAAAACTAAGCCTCCTGGTGATGCTGTCCTGTGGTAGTGGTACCATTGACGCCATTAGAGTACTTGTTTGCAACCGGTGCAGCAACTGTATTACCTCCACGGCTTTTACGTCGAAGAACGATAAACCAAGTGAGTGGCTCAAGAATCAAGACGCAAGCACCAAGAAAAATGAGGATTCCAATATAAGCCCAACGCCATTTCTCGGCCGGGTCCAAAATGTCGAATCCTTTGAAGATATTGATGATAGAGAGGATGATGGTCGTGTATCCCACGGAGTGATGGTACACGTTCCAGTAGATTCGATACTTGTGGTCTGGCTTTGGCCTTAGAAGCAGAGCAAACACTTGAAGTGTTGCGAATGTGAAGAGTGCTATTCCAAGGTTACGATGGGTTGAGTAAGATGTGCCTGGTGTGTCGTTGCCAAGCTTGATTCCGGTGGCCCAGCCAGATACGCCGATAACGTAACCGGAGACTTGGAAGGCGATGTGGAGGTAGAACCATGCTGGTTGGGTGAAGACTTTCATGTACCGAGCCGTCATTGCTCCTAATGGCATTAGTACTCCCCAGCTCACAGCATTTAGTATTCCATGTGTCTGTTTAAATCAGTTTACAATGTTTAGTTTGAGAGATGTAAACAATTTTAAGCTGCGTAATCGAAATCACAAATTTCTAGCAACAAAAGATGGTTTCATACCGTAATAAATGTTGTTGTACGAAAAATGAAAAGACTCTTACTTGTTATATTCAAGTTATGCATGCCAACTTGTTGTATAAAGAAAAGACTCTTGTTCATATTTTAGCAAAAGTGATTTTTATTTTTCTCTGTATTAATTAGTCAACTAAATTAGCTCAGAATATTCAGCGGTTTTTTAATTAAACTAGGACCCGTAACTGAATTTCCATGAATTCTACATACAAAACAAAAAAAGACTATTCTAATGTCAATTTTCATGATGGAAGCGGAGACAAATGTTTGAGTTTGGTGAAAGTGAAACCGTGACGAGAATTCCACTTTCTTTTTCAAAGAAAACCTAACAAATAAAGTCGTTGATATTTGACTAACTTAGAAGAAAATAAAAATATCAATTCCCTATTATTTTATATGAAATATCTATTGGTCTTATATCTTAATCAAGAAAATTATTGAATGTTTGGCTTAAAAATAGACGCCAATCATTTTCATATCTTGTAAATTCAGTATATGACGTATGTTCACAAACACGTCAAAATATGTTTTGTCACTTTGTCTTATGACAGCAATAATCATTTTGACAAAAAAATATATATTATAATTAAAACTCGGTGTCGACAATATTTCAAAAATATTCTTAACTGCACTTATTTTATTCTTCTGCTAGATATTTTTCTTTGATTAAAATAATTCTCAAAGTACTATATATTTTTTCAACAATCACCATCAAAATTCTCTAATACACCACAAACCTATGTTTCGTAGGAAACTTGAAAAATAAAATCGTATATCTTACTAAAGTTTGAAAATAGCCCTTCAAGAACCTATAAATTTTGTGATAAAATTGAAATTCTGCTAAAATGGTTGTATATTCTTGCTAAATTATTTTCTATTTTATTTCCACATTCATGAAACATCAAATAATCGAAGAAATAAAATTCAAAACAGAGAATATATTAAAAAAAAAAAGCGAGCTTAAAAGTGAAGCAAGAGAAAGTTGGACTTACATTTCTCTTCTTCAACCTGTCACCGGAAGCTCCACCAGTACCCGATGACTGACCCGACCGGAAATCAATCGTACTAATCGCTCTCATATTGTCTCCCGATATCAGATGAGCCTGAGGAACACCATTAGCGACCGGACCGGTTTGCCAAACCTGGTTAACCGTGATCATACTCGCCGGCAACTCAAGAGTCGCAAAGATCGTAGCTTCGCCGTTTACCATAGTCGCCGAGATGCGGCTCACACGGAAACTAAGGTTCCCGGGTTCGAGCCGCGTGGCTATCTGAGTAATTGGTGAGGCATATCCTTGGAACTGACCACTAGAGTTGGTGTAAGCCACGAGAGCTTGTGTCCCCAACATCTGAGGACCACTTGGATTAAGTCCCCAAGCGATCCAAGAGGAAGCTGAGGTTCCAGGGTGGCGATAAGCGATCGAAACGGTTCTGTTTTGCTCGTTGAAGGTCCAGTGAAGGAACGAGCCGAGAGCAGAGAGAGGAGAGCATTGAGTGAAAGCTTGGTTATTGGTGAACCTGTGGGTGTTACAATCTGATTGGCCGTTTACGGATAAGACAAGAAGTGTTGTCCAGACGGCAAGAAGAGAGATCTTTGCTGATTTTGGCCGATCCATTTTTGAGTTCTTGTTGATGAATTAAGAGATTTGTATCTCTCTCTCTCTCTCTCTTCTTGCTTTGAAGGTTGGATGAGATTTGTGGGACTGAGAGTTTTAAAGATACTTATAGAAACGTTAACGCGGATGATGCTTTTTTAAAGTCTATGGGAGTTGGAAGCTGTTCTTTGTTGACTTTTTTTTCGCTTTTGCTTACTTTCTCTTTTTTCAGATACATATGACGTAAGAAAAACACTCAAGTTTGTCATAATTTACGGTTTTTGTTTTGTTGTGTTTCTTTTAATAACATGACTAGAGTTTGACCCGCGCCTGCACGGGGAGATGGTTTCTGAATTTGTATTTTTTAATTAAAAATGTCTATTTAACTATTTCAAAATTTTATGTGACAGATTTTTTTACCTTGTTAAGGTTTTTATCTTCGTTTATAGTGTGGAAATTAAACATTTTTTAAAATTATAAACATTGATCATAGACATAGATTAAATATGCTACACTATAGATTAAATATGCTAGACTTCAGCAAGATACATAAAAATCAAATGAGTATATTTTATAAGATAAGAAGATAAAAAGTTTTAGGTGTTTACACGGATTAGAACTAACTTTTTTATTTCTTTTAAAACTAAAACATGTTTTATTATAATTCCAAAACAATCCAACCAATAAAAGATAATCTTGCAAAATCCAAATTGTCAAAATAACAAAAGTATAAGTAATTTTGTACCGAAAAATTGAAACAAATGGAGCAATATTCAAATTTTTGATCAAAATTAAATACATTTATAAAAAATATTATTTTATTTGATTTCATTATACAGTTTAATTAAAAAATCATATAAAATATTAAAAATAAAATAATTTATATTTAGATACCTACTCTCCTACTATACAGTTGCATATCATCTATTTTTTATAATATTTTTATACCTACACACACAACAACATATTGGGAATTTTAATAGTTTTAGTGATTATTTTGTTTTTAAAAATTCAAATCATAGCATATATAGAAAAAAATTTAGATTTTTTTATTAGATTTTTTGTATTGTGTCAATTTTTTATTTTATAAAATAAAGTTAAACAAAGATGAAAGGAGATATAGAATGATTTAAAAAAAATATAATGATAGCATTAAATTGAATCTCATATTTTCCTTATTTACTAATTTTCGTAATTGTCAATTAAGGAAAGAGAATGATGATTTTTTATTAATAATTTCATACTCCCTCTGTTTCACAATATAAGGGGTTTTGGAGTTTTTATTTTGTTTCATAATATAAGGGGTTTTCAAATTTTTGTGCAAAATTAAATGTGATTTTGTTACTTTTGATTATATATATTGTGCAGAATACTTTTTCATTGGTTGGAATGTTTTGAAATTGAGAGCAAATATATTTTATTGTAAAAAGTACAAAAATTAAATGGACTCTTAATCTTGGTGCAAAAACTAAAACCCCTTATATAATGAAACAGAGGGAGTATATGATTAATCTAACTATACATATTTGATTCTCTAACTAAAAATATGAATGGCAATGTTTGTAATTAGTCTGGTAAACTAATTCTTATTTTATATAACACATGAGAAACTCTCTAATGATGACACATCAGCATAACATTCTTGTTAATAACACATCAACTAAAGGTTATTTTTAAAGTGTTTTCTCTTTTAATATATTATAGATTTTAATAAAAAAGTATACCACTAATGAATAATGACCATGATTTGTCTCTTTTTTTTGTAAGATTGGTGGATATTCATTTTTGGCGTGTATTTTTTTTTAATTTTACGTAGATTTCACGTGTGATTTTGAAAATCATCATGCTATTATATGATTTGATGTGTGTTTTGAACATTTGTAGGGTTCAAACCGCCATAAATCCTGTTTTTTTTTCTGATAAACTTATATTTAGCTTTAAATAAAAGTCACTACTCGTTAGAACTTAGAATAAGTAAAATCGAACATATATGAGAAAATGGATTCTCATCTACATGTCACAACTTGCAACATTTTAATGGCAAGGTAAGTTGTGGTAAATGCTCCAAGCCTCCAACCAAAAACATTAGACTGTCTCACTTGGTATTTCAACTAATTGTTATTGTAAATGGTTAATCCGATTAATTTTTATCTTAAGAAAACGTTTTAATCGCTATTCAAGAAGATATTGAGATTCAATAGCGTAGTGTACGATTTTGACTCACTTTGATTTTACTGTTTATGTAGTAATAGTTGAAAGTTGTATATGCCTTAAAACATCCTATATGATGTAATCGTTAATATGAAATATTTTGTTTGTCAAAAAGTAATAGTATGAAATATATTGAAGGTTATAAAAAGACCAAACAAAAGTCGACGCGGTTTTATGGTAGTTCTTAAAGAAAAGGTATCGCAATACATAAATGACAAATGTATACTATTTTATTAATTTGTTTATTTACAGCGGATTAGGTAGATTAGTTGGAAATATCATCGTCAATTTCACATTTACGTGTCTTTCTTCTGATTTACGTGGAGAATAATTTAAATAAATCTCACTAGATTTCATTATGTGATTATTAAACTCCATTTTAAGAGAACTAAAGATTGCTCGTTAGGTTGGAGAAAAGGATAGTCAAATGTGTCGCAATACTCCACGCGTTCACATGTGGTCTTTTAATTCCTCTTTTAAAAATGAATTATTATATTGGGTGTTTTTTTTTTAAATTAACCACACTTAACTGTGCAGTATAATTTTGTAGTCTTTTTAACCCATGCCAAATTTGTTAAAATGTCAAATTTCTAAACATTTTTGAGAATAGAAAAATTAAAAAAAAAAAACCTTTTTCAATAATTACAATAGGGAAGATGGAAAGCACTTTCGTGAAAGACCAAAGGCGGAGTGTAGGATACGACGCCGTCAAACAGACGCTGAAATACGGTGGCCATGAAGTTACCATCAGTCCCCGCTTTGGGACCCATCCAAAACATTACTTCTAGAAGGTGAACTTCTTATTAGACACGTTTAAACTTTAAACTTTAAACTTTAAACTTTAAACAAATTAAATAGCCTTAATCTTGTTCCTTTTCTTTATTATTCATCTTCCATCGTTTTTAAATTTAACTGATAAGCATAAAACTTTTGAATAAAGTGATCTGAAATCCGATAATCTTTACGAGACCAATGTGGAAATTAATTAGCCAAACCACCATACAATTAAGAGTATATGTAATGTAATCTATGACAATGAAAAATTGTTATATAAGAAAAAAAACACTTCCATTTTATGCTCGGGTAAACAAGAGGGAATATGTTTTTTTTTTTTTAGTTTATCAAATAGAGTTTTTGTACGGCTTTTCTCATATAATTTAATTAGTATATGCGGAGCATGTTATTTTTTGTTGTACCAATGTACAACTCTAACTTTATGAAGTGGAAATCACAATTATCAAATGAATTTATATCTGTCATATGAATTTGTGATCTATTATATTTGTATTTGTATTACTATTTAGTGTGTTAAATACTCGTATAACTATTTAAACGAATACTGTATATGAATATATTTTTAAAGATACATTTAGTAAAAAAGATGTGTTAAATTTTTATGTGATTTTTACCATAATTTTGCTATTTTGAAAAAAAAATTAACATTTGTTACTTATCTAATTACATCCTACCTATTTCATTCTACAACTAATCTGCAGAACAAAATACTCTAGTCCTTTTTTTTTAGAACACAAAATACTTTTATTCACAACTAAAAGTCGTGTGCAATGAGCTGACTTTAAAGAGTCAAGTCAACTCTTCACCAAACCTTTAATTAGAATGGAAAAGTTTCAAACAAAGAGAAGAAAAGTTCTTCACCTAAAATAACGATAACACTTCGCACCAATAAAAAAATGAAAATAAAGGTTTGACAAACATTCCCAAAAGACAAAAACAGGGTGACTCGACTAAGAGACAAGTGCACCGTGTCAATCGTGCCGTCTGTATGCAAGAATTTGTTCTCTTTCAATATAACTTATGGACAGGGTTTGGTCACAATGAATGAACTCGAGAGACGTAGTCCAAGTCAGCCTGAAAACAGATAACCTGTGAGATATTTGTTGCAACAAGTTTCCTCCAAACACATGATTTAAGTATCAATTGCTTGATTTGTAAATCACAAAATAATGTATTTATGATTAAGTTTTAATTTGTCTTTATAGTGTTTAAAAACTCTATAAATTTCTTTTTTTTCAGAAATATAATATATATATATATATATATATAAACATAAAACATATGATAATATACATATAAAAACAATAATGTAGTGTGATTTTCTAAACTAAGCAATCGTTTTGATCCTCTGCAATCTCTATGCGATAATGATAAAATTGTGTGAGCTATGTCTATATATAATTTTGTTATTGATTTATGATTATTCGAAAATGTGATAAGATTGTTAAAGTTGTCTAGTGATGATTGAGTAAGCTAAGTCTATAAAGAAAAATTTTGTTATCGTTTTATAATTATTTCAGAATGTGATAAGATTGTCACGTTGTGGAATGATGATTGTGTAAGTTATATCTATAAAAAAAGATTTTGTCATCGTTTTTTAATTATTCGAAAATGTGATAAGATTGCCAAGTTATTAAGTGATGATTGTGTAAACTACGTCTATAAAGAAAAATTTTGTCATCGTTTTATAATTATTCGAGAATGTGATAAGATTGTCACGTTGCCGAGTGAGATGATTGTGTAAGTTATATCTATAAGAAAGAGATGCTGTCATTGTTTTCTAATTATTCGAAAATGTGATAAAATTACCAAGTTGTCGAGTGGTGATTGTGTAAGCTATGTCTATAAAGAGAAATTTTGTCATTGTTTTATAATTATTCGAGAATGTGATAAGATTGTCATGTTGTCGAGTGATGGTTGTGTAAGCTATGTCTATAAAAAGAGATTTTGTCATCGTTTTATAATTATTCAAAAATGTGATAAGATTGCCAAGTTATCAAATGATGATTGTGTAAACTATATATATTAAGAGAAATTTTGTCATCGTTTTATAATGATTCGTGAATATGATAAGATTACCAGCTGTTAGGTGATGATTGTGTAAACTATCTTTATAAAGTGAGATTTTCTCATCGTTTCATAGTTATCCGAAAAAATGTGATAAGATTACCAGATATCAGTGACGATTGTGTGAGCTATGTCTATAAAAAAGAAACCATGTCTTCTTTTTGTAATCATCCGAAAATACACCATAGAGTAAAAGTTGTTCTCTTTGCAATTTCTCTCTTTTTTTTCTTTGTCTTATCAAAGCTAAGTAACTGAGATTCAGGGATGAAATCTTTGAACAAGAGAACAGATAATCAGAGATAAGATGGTCCCTTCTTCCCTCCTCTATACCTTACATTTACTTCGCCATTTATTTTCTTAGATATCTATTACAGTATTACACCAAGAATTTTAGCCGATCCTGATGATTTAAACTTTGCAAAACTTTTATTACAAAGTAAAATTTTATTATAATTTAAACTTTGAAATATAGAAGATTACATTTCTATTGTTTGGTTGAGTTCTTTGCTTTTTCTGCTTGTAGAGCTTCATTTTCTTGTTTAAATAATCTCATTTTGTTACCTTTTCCTCTGGTAGATTTGGACAAAATAGTATTAGTATCACAGGCTTCACTCTGAATCGAGTTTGGAAGATTTATAACAAATCGGTTTCATGCATGTTCTATGTTTGCTAAACCTTAATACCGTTTTTTTTACATAATTATAACGCAGACCTTCGAAAGCTGGACTTGTGGAGAACGATCCTCAGATAACCCGAAGCTATCTTTTGGCAGAGCTATTTCATCATGTTCTTAAGGTAAAGCTTAATGTTGTTATGTTGCATAGTAACTGTCTTCATACATATGTTGCAAAACTTGTAGTTAGATACATTAAGGACTTATCTATATTTACTTACTCATAAAAACAAAATAAGAGCATGAGTCTCTCAATCACTAATTTTACTCCAAGTTCTGTAATCTCTGTTTTGTTAATGGAACTGAAATGTTAACAACGTTAGGAAATGCCAATGTTTTGCATGAGTCTAATGGATAATTTGGTTAAAAGTTCTAGGTTACCATATTATAAGTTGAGTTTTGGTTTCATTAAGTTCTTTGACCATCTCATAGGTTGTTTGGAATTGTCTAATGTCTTTGTTTCTCCGTAGTAACACTTTCTATTATATCTGCTAATGTAGATATCTTCAAGAAAGAGTTGTCACTTCGATCTTTATCAAATTCCCAAAAAAATCTGGCTCAGGAACATCTACAGTCAATGCTTCCAAAGAATTCATCATCCATATTAGTACCAGAAGTATCTTAAATAGAGTCCATTAGCATTGAATCAATGCTCAAGAACTCTATTCCGAATACTTGAGGTACTGATAATTAAGGATGTGAATTCCTTGGGTGCATTTGCTGTGGATGTTCTTAAACCAGATTTTTGCCACATTGATAAAGATCGAAGTGAAAACTCGTTTGCTGGTAACGAGATATGGCCCTGTTATGACTCCATAGATGGGATGCATCGGTCCTATGTCATGATACGTAATGTTATCTCTCCGGATCCATTCAAGGTGCGTATGGTTCGTCTTACTTCAGAGACAAACACACAAGGCAGGCAAAAATTATTACTAGACTGTAAGCAGCATCAGGTTAATTAGTATTCAGTGTAATATAGTGTATTTACTATTTTACCATTGGGTGGGAAATAAGAGCAGAGCTTGTAACACAATATTGATAGATCTTGTAATATATTGATTGCTCCGATGTTGTATATATGATTGTTCTTTCATTTTCATGAACACAATGAGACTAATGTTGTTTCCATCCAAACAAGACCAATGTTGTGTCCATCCAAACAAGACCATGTACACTGTACACATTGGTGTAATCTCTATAGAGGGGTTTCATAGAAAATCTCAATTCACAGTAGAAAGTAACTTGTTTCATTAGATTGGAAAGAAAGCAAGACGTATAGTTTTCTTTATCAAATGTTTCATGGACACTACTTTGGGAAGGAAACATTACATAGTGAAAAAAAGTATAGATTCAAAATCATAGCTTTGCATCTTGTTGCGTCTCGTCTGTTCTGTACTTCTGTCTCATTTAAATCAGGGGATATACTCATAGCGGCAAGACCCATGACCTGTGCCATTCATAGCCAGATCAGATTCAAATGGTTCACTATCTTGTAAGATTCAAGGGACTTAACCAGAAAGAGAGGGACAGAGAGAGCTTACTTGGGTCAAGCTCAGTGATCATAGCAGCACCTTTGAAGTAACAAGAACCACTTCTGTTCTTATAAGTTTGGTAGTAACTGTTAAATGCAAAAGAAGCATGATCTTTGATTGTGTTTGGCAAGAAGCAAGGCTGGTCTGGCTCCTGCATTTTGCTGCAGTCTGCACCGCCTTTTCCGCAAGCCCAGTCTAAGGCTGCCTGCAACTCATCGTCTGGTGTTTGTTCATCCGCTATGCACCATTGTTCTGACTCTGCCTCTGTTTATACATACATCTGATTCATCTGAAGAAGTCCAAAAAGGGAGATATAGGTGCACAAGTATGATATGTTTACCTGACTTTTGAGGAATTGTCATTGCTATGACAAGCAAAGCAAGAAGTATCCTTATCAAGAAAGTTGACATCTTTCCTCAAGAAGGCAAATGAGTGGAGCAGAGAGATTTTTCAGATCTGATCTAGTCAAGAATTTTGAGAGAGCTATACAAGAAAACGAATGCAACTTGACCTCTTTATAGTAACTGCCAAGAATCATCACTCACAAAAGTTCAAGATCTCTGATTTCAATTTTTTAAATGTGAACATCATGACTTGGGAATCTTAGCTTGCTTCAGATGCAATCATGTGCCAGATCTGCGTTTTCACTGGCTTTAAGGAAGATTTTGTTCTGATTCAGGAAGCTTCACAGAACACAGAGTCAACCATACGCTTCCCATAAAGGTCCATTACTATTACTACACATGCACAAGCTGTTTTTACAGTTAAAAAGAGGAGAGAGTTTGGGTTTTATATGAATTAATACAATGGAGCTATACACCAGAAATCTACTATACACACATGCAGATAACAAAAGACACCAAACTGGCTCTATACAAAGAGAAAGATTCTTCTCACACTAAACCAGAAGGTGTCTTCAAGGGACTGGTTCTTTGCCTCTTGATATCAAGTTGAATTTGCAGGCAATGGATGTTCAAGACTATACTACCCGATGTCAAAAAAGCTCTCGGGTCGACTGATTTATAATGCTACAAAAGCAATGGCTTTTTAAGTCACTTAACCGGACTCAAAGAATCTTGCTACCGCTGCGTAGAGAGCTTCTACTTCAAACGGTTTTGAGACATAACCATCCATTCCACATTTCACACATTCTTCATTAGTAGCCTGAATCACATCAGCTGTCATTGCTAATATCGGGACGTGCCAGCTACTGAATTTACTAAACATTTCAGCAGAAACCTCTCCAGAAGCTATCTTCTCGTTGATTTCCCTCTCCAGATCACGAACTCTCCTCGTTGCTTCGAATCTGAACACAAAAATGATCAAGTTATCAGGGACAACATTCAAGAAATCAAGATGCTGAAAGGGATATGATTGAAGAGATAATTTAGTTACCCGTCCATTTCAGGCATCTGGAGGTCCATGAAGCAAGCATCGAAGTTGTGAGGAGGCTTAAGCATAGCCAATGCAAGCTTTCCACTCTCAACACATGTAACAATAGCTCCATATTTCTTAAGTGCTCCTTCAGCGACTCTTCTGTTCACAAGATTATCATCTACAACAAGAATCCGTTTTTCTCTAAGCAAGTGTCCAAGATTGATCCGTTTTCTGTTTGGTTGCCTCTTCTTGCCATTGACAAGGGTTTCTTGCAAGCAACATATCAAGACACTCATACGAAGCGGCTTTATTACCACCTCGTCGATGAGACCAGAAGACTTCATCTCACTGCGCTCAACAAGAGTTGCAGAGGTTGCCAAAAGTAAAATCTTCGGTGGTCTTGTAGAGGTTTCTTTGCCAGTGGTAAGCAACTCGTCAAAGTCTTTCTTGTTCCAGGCGTCTTTGTCTATTAGAATCATAGCCAAATTCTCTGATTTGCTGCAAAGATTCCGGAAAATTTGCACTTTTTAGCAAACCAATGGAATGATACATTTCATTTCGTATGAAGTTGGAAGTCAAAAAACGAAACTAAATGTATGTAAGAGTACCTGACATATGTGCATGCCATTCTCAGACTTGTTACAATGTCTGCAAATATCCCTAATCTCTGAAGATGGTATTTAGTAACCTCAGCTCGAATGTTTCTTCTATCAACAACTAATGCCTTCAATCCTTTAAACTCCTGAATAGCTAGATCGAACCGTTCAAACTTAGTAACCGAAGAATACGTTTCTGCTTTCCCAAAAACACCAGTAAATGAAAAAGTACTTCCTATCCCAGGCTCACTCACAAACCCCATCTCTCCTTGCATTAGCTCAACCAAACGCTTGCTTATGCTCAAACCTATCCCGGTCCCACCATAAGTCCGTGATGTCGAACTGTCTGCTTGCATAAAAGGAGTGAATATCCGGCCTTGTGCGTCCACTGGTATGCCTACTCCTGTGTCCTCAACTGTAACTAGCAGTTTGATTTTATCAGAGTTATGATCCTCACTGCTGTGAACTGTCTTGAAACTCTTCCAGCTTCCCAATGCATTTACAGCAGGAAACCCGCTCACTGTCTCACCGGACTCGCTGCATCCTAAAGCTAGTCTCTGTTTTAACACTTCATCTTCGATATTAAGAGGCTCTCTCACCTCATCTGCAAGGTGCACTGAGATAAATATGTGTCCCTTGTCCTGTGTGAACTGTTATTACAGAAAGAACAAATGAGTACTATAGCAGTGTTAGAGAAGTATGTTGTTATGTAAGAAGTAAGAAACTGATTTACCTTAATTGAGTTTCCAACCAGGTTTGTGATTATCTGCCGGAACCGACTTGGATCACCAACCACAACATCAGGAACTTGACTAGAGACATAAACAGCCAACTGTGACAAGAAAGAGATTTCATTAGATATGGAATTTGTTTGCTATTTAGCAGCGTTAAGAAGAGGAAGTCATGCATTTTATATTTATACCTCAATTCCTTTTTCATTTGCCTTGCCAGAGAGGAGAGACGAAACATTATCCAGAACGAAACGCATATCGAAAGGAACATTCTCAAGCTCGAGCCTTCCTGATTCAATCTTTGCCTGATCAAGAACTTCATTTATCAGTGATATAAGATCCTTCCCACTGCCATGAGCAGTTTGAGCATAGTCCATTTGTTTCGCATCAAGCTCGGTGTCCATCAGCATTTTCAACATTCCTATAACAACATACTCAAACTTACAAACTTGGTTGGAAACTCAATGAGAACATGCAACAACAAAAGGATCAGTACGTAGAAAAAGTACCAAGAACACCATTCATCGGAGTCCGAATCTCATGAGAAACAGTTGCTAGAAACTGCATAAAAAAATAAGCATTTCAGTTAAAAGTAATTCTTGTTAAGCTTTTGAGACTATTTGATTCAAAGAATTTTACCTGTGATTTTGCAACGTCAGCGGCCTCAGCGCGAGCTTTCAGTTCCATCATCTTCTGACAATCCTCTTCAACTATCGCAATTCGAATGATGGCGTCATGGAAGATATAACCAACCAAGAAAGTAATAATAAGAACTAAGGACGATGATATTATTGCGGTCCAAGGAATGGGAAGCTTATGCTTAAACCTGTAAATGACATTTTCATACTTAAGAAAAGAGACGAGTGCAACATATCTTTACAGAAAGATCATTAGAGTAAGTGCTAAACCTGCAGTGCATCTCATGTTTCCTTGATGGATCACCAAAATCAAGACTACTTATGTGCTCTTCACTTATATCCCCAATTTCTGAGCCATACATTTTAATTAGACCCGAGGCGTTAGTTGTATCATAAACATCCACCACAATTGTCTGTTTGCTGGCGAGTTGATGAAGAAGTTTCTCCACCAGCGATGGCATATCATATGATGCCCCAAGGTACCTGTTTCATGTATATCTTATAAGATATTCTACTACAGAATATCATATCATTCTTTGCTACATAATTCATTTGCATTCCTAGAATCATTTTACTTCAGGAGAGAAGATCTTAAAAGTAAAAGCAGTACCCAATAGTTGCTTCAACACGCTGTTCATCTGTAGCGTCAGGTGGTAGGTTCGTGTCATAGACAGCAAAGGTCAAGACAACACCAAGATGATTTGACTTCAGAAGCTTAAACGGAGATGTTAATACTCCTTTTCCTGATGCTCTTGCCCGCAAGATGTTTTCTCTGTCTTCCTGCAAGATAGTAAAGACTTGTGAGTACTCTTTTTAACACATTGTTTTGGCAATAGGTAAGGAAACATTTTAGAGCATTACTTACTTCTCCTGACATCATATCGACCGAAACAATGTGTGAAACAGTTTCTTGAGCAAATATAACTGGCGCATATTCGTCTTGAATAGGTGCTGGGTCAAAGTTCTCAGGAACACAATCTTGAACAAGTGTTTGATCCTCAGTTTCCATTTTCTTTATTGCCCATCCATGCTCCTTTTCAAATTGCTCTCTTTTTGAGTGTGGGACTTTCAAAGCATACGCAACACCACTTGTAAGAGGCCTCTCAAAGTTTGTTCTCTCAGTATATTCACCAAAGGTTTTCTGTATAAATTGTAAAACAAGTTGATGAGATAAAGAAAAGTCTCAAGACACAAAAAAAAATGTTATTAGCAGTAGAAGAAAAAAAGACACATCACCTGATCAATAGCAGATGGAGTTTTCCCATGGTGAAAGGTTGATACAAGAATCGACAAGGCATGAACATGGTTGAGGCTAACATTGAACTGATCTTGTAACACACGGGCTCGTTCCTCACACATGTTTTCTAAAGTCTCCCTCCTTTTCAAGATGATCTTCTCATTGGTGTCCCAAAACCACCAAACGGACATGGAAACTCCTGCGATGACACCGAGGAGGAGGATGTTCTTCCTCCATTTTCCAGCCCCTCTACAACCGGTCTGAGCGCGTTGTTGCTGCTGATTTTGAGCTAAAGACTCTTGCAGAGACACTTTTTCTTTTGTCTCGGTTGGTGCTTTAGAATGAGAAACATAAATCTTATGGCACACTAATACACCAAGGAGTAGTAGACACCACCATGTGTTTCTCAAATAAGATGACAAATCCCAATCCTTCCCTTCTTCATAGTTTTCAGGTTCTCTGTGTTGCACTAAACTCTACACACAACCACAACAAAAGTTTTTGTGAGAACTAGATACTAAAATGTGAGGCATTTCTTCACATTGTGGTAGAATCAAATGTTATCTTACCTGTTCAAGATTATCAAAGACACGAACTTCTGATGAAATAGAATGTTCTAAGCCTGATGGATTAAGATTCCAGGGTCTATCTTGGTAGCTCTGAGTCTCTTGTTTCTCCAAACGCATGTTCAGGGAACATGTAACACCATAGTTTGCCCACATTCCAGGACTAGACTCTTTTCGACATTCAAAGGATGTTACCTGCAAAAAGTTGCAGAGAATTGTAAATTGATGGTAAAGTCTTTCCACAAGGATGTAACCTGCAAAAACTCAAATTTTTGTGGCAGAGGAAACAATAAACAAAGTCAATTCAGATTATTTACCTGATCTGAATCAGAGAACAGAGAGACCAAAGCTTGAATTTCACTCCTTGTGACGTTTTGATGTCTGTACAACACTCTAGCTTCTTCTCCATTACAAGAGCCTGTCTCCTCCTTCCGTGAGAACATCAAGACAACAATCACCAGAGAGGTCAAGCCACACAAAACCATGAAGAAGAAAAGAAGCTTTTTTATCCAATTCTCGCCACCGTTAGACTCTTTTGCCTTCTTTGAAGTGAGATTCGAGAGTTCACAAGTTATAGACATGTCGACTCGTGTCACCTTTGACTCAGATTCAGAGACGAAGAAAAGCGTAGGAATTCAGATCTCTCCGAACACAAAAAGACTAAAATTGTAACAACAGAACAACTTCATGATGTTAAAGCTGAGTTCTTGAAACCCCTCCAAGAAGAAGAAGAAGAAGAAGCTGTGACATCATAGTTTCGATGCGGAAAGCTTAAGCTTTTTCTTTTACTGGAACAAATTAAGACGCAAGACGACAAGACGAACCAAACCCAGTGGTTGCAATGAGAAAACTTGGAGAAAGACATTGTTTGAGTAAAGTTTTTGGAAAAGAGAAAAAGGACAAAGCTTTATCTTCTTTCATGGTTTCAGGGTAAATGCGTAAAGCCTTTTGCTATATTCAGATGTGTTAAGAAGCTTAAAGAAGAGAGAGACTTAGCTGGTGTCTCTCATTAACCAACTGGACTCAATGATCAGACTTTGGATAAAGAAAATAATTATGAAAAAGAATGTCACTTCTCTCTTCTTTTTACACAATTTTGGGAGTGTTTTTGTCTTTTGGTGAGCATTGAGGTTTTTGGGTCTATGATTATCTCATCATCTAAGGTGGGTAAGGTATTAACATAAAATTTAATTAAGTATAAAAAAGATATTGAAGAAATTAACAACAACCCAACTAGAACAAGAATCAATACCCCTCTTGTCCTAAAACCTACTCATTGTTATTTGTTTTTTTTGTTCTTTTGGTATTTGTAAATTGTTTTATGAGCATAACTTAACATCTACTCTAAAGATATGTATATCTTATTCTTTAATCAGTTTGTGTATCTTTGTCTCCCAACCATACTCATGATTCTAATATTTTTTTTGTAAGAAACTATTAGTAGCGAACTTATGCACGAAAGCCTATGATTTAATATGTTAATTATTTTGCACAAAAAATATGTTAACAATTTAAATAAACTGAGAACCTATGTCTTGAAATGGCCGCCAATTGGTCAGCAAAGTCACACTCAGCAAGAATGACATTTGAAATCTAGATAACACATTACCTCTAGCTAACCGGCAATATATAAATGGTGAACAATGTCAACTGATACACCCTACAACAAATACACTAATACTTGACTAAAACGTTCAGATTATAGAAACTTAGAGAAACGGATACGATGATTTTGATCTCCCATACATAGCACCAAAAGGAAACCGGCTCGGACTTTGGCTCTTGCTCTGTAGGGAAATTAGTCGGAGTGGAAATTTCTTCAATAAACAAATGAACCAAACTTAATTTTAATTTTGATTTAAACTTTAAGAAAATGATGTAAAAAAGACAAAAATTAAGAAAATATTGTAAGAATTTTTTTTTTCTTGGGAGACCAGTATAATATTAATCAAAAATAAACAAAAAGACTGTAAAATGAAAAAGAAGATTATGGACCTGATTGGTTGTGGTTGTAGCTTTAAATTTTTTGCTGTAGAATTTTTGCTGTAAAAGTTTTGGTTGTGATTGTAGATTTTAGTGCTGTAAGATTTTTATTGTAGATTGTGGCATTAAATACAACATTAAAACCAAAAAAAATAAGATATAGAAATAATAGATAAAAAAAATAAATGTTGAAAACATAATAAGGAAAGAGAAAAGGGAAAAATTTAAGAGCACTTAATTTTGTGCTCTAGAAAAATTGCTTTCCAAAACCACGGAATTTCCATAAACAAAAAAATTTTTTCTGCATTTCAAAAATGGAAAAAGATTAAATGAGAGCTTGATTGGTGATTTTGGATCGCTATACAGAGATTTAGTGCTCTTGAGAGCAATATGGATTTGTTTTGAGATTTTCTGGTCAATACATCAAACGGCGGTATTGAGAAAGAGAGAAAGAGAGATGTGACCTGACGTTACCAAATACTCTCCATATTTCATAAAGAGTGTTATTATATACTTTTTCACACATATTAAGAAAATCAATAAAAAAGTTATTTTACATAATAAATACATTAAGCTATATTTTCTTTCTAGTTAATACATTAATATAATAAGATTAAAACTATATTTTTATTAATAAAATTGTATTTGAAATATGTAAATTGACATTCTTTATAAAACAAAATAAAATATATACGAAGACTTATCAATTTATGTGAATGCCAACTAAGCAGAGTTACAAATGATTGTTTACTTTTTATTCATTATTATACTCTTTTTGTTTTCTTCGAAATTGAAATTGAATATATATATATATATATATATATATATATCTAAAGTCAATTACGTTTCCCGTACGTTGTTGCATGATCGAAGCATTACATATCAACCTATTCTATTATAATTAGCCAAAAAAATATATTTAAATAGTACTCAACGTGTTTTACCTCACACAAACTCTATATACAAAAAAATGTTTACAAAGACGCCATTCCATTCGCATTACATCTGGAAAGATTCAATAGAACTCAATCCACACCTATGGCATTTTGGCGCACCCTCCTCAGATTATTTTGTATACTTACATTTGTGCTTACGGCAATCTCAACACCACCTGAAGATCCTATCAAGTGTGTGTCAGGAAATACAAATTGTACGGTGACTAACTCATACGGAGCCTTCGCTGATCGTTCCACCTGTCGAGCCGCAAACGTGGCATACCCAACAACCGAAGCCGAGCTCGTCTCTGTCGTCGCTACAGCCACTAAAGCCGGACGGAAGATGCGTGTAACCACTAGATATTCCCACAGCATCACCAAGCTCGTTTGTACCGATGGAACCGACGGTTTGCTTATAAGCACAAACTTTCTAAACCACACGGTGCGAGCCGATGTAGAGGCCATGACTTTGACGGTTGAAACCGGCGTGACTCTTAGGCAGTTAATAGCGGAAGCGGCTAAGGTTGGATTGGCGTTGCCTTATGCACCGTATTGGTGGGGACTCACTGTGGGTGGAATGATGGCGACTGGGGCTCACGGAAGCTCATTGTGGGGTAAAGGCAGTGCTGTCCATGATTATGTGACGGAGATCAAGATGGTTAGTCCTGGCTCGGTCAGTGATGGGTTTGCAAAGGTTAGAGTCTTGGGCGAATCTATGACTCCTAACGAGTTCAATGCTGCCAAGGTTTCTCTTGGTGTTCTTGGAGTTATCTCTCAGGTTAGACTCATTAAATTTCTTTTTGTTTTCTTACGACAAAAAGTTAGTATATTATGAGCAAAAAGTCAGTATTTTGTGAGCAAAAAATCAGTATGTTGTGAGCAAAAATTAATGTATTGAGAGAATGATGAGATCGTTTAAACAAAAATCTAGAAGATTATTAGTATTTGGCTTTGGTCAATAATCTTTTAGATATTTTTTTCTGAATAATTTGGTTATGGTCGATCTCATCGATCTCCCAATATAAATCATACTTTAAAGTTTGTAACTCATTTTAACCACAATTGTTTAGTAGTAAACATTTTTTTTTTTCATGAAAGGTAACTTTTAAGTTGGAACCGATGTTCAAGAGATCTTTAACGTATACTATGAGAAGTGATTCGGATTTTGGGGAACAAGCCATGACATTTGGAAAGAAACATGAGTTTGCCGATTTCATATGGTTACCAAGCCAAGGAAAAGTAGTGTATCGAAGGGATGACAGTGTTCCGGTCAACACATCGGGCAATGGTTTGTTCGATTTGGTGTTGTTCCGTTCACAGCTCTCCGTGGCAATCACCACCATAAGATCATCAGGTTCTTACTTATCTTTCTCTCTAAATGTTTTGTTAAGTGTTTGCATTAGTAAAAAAATAAACTAAGGTACAATCTTTCTCATCATATTTTTCCCTAAACATGATTTGATCGAAACTCTCATTTGTTCGCATTTCAAAATGTTACATTTTCATTTGGAGTCCTTTTTAAATTTTCTTGTATGAAATTTTAAACCGTTAACTAAAAACAAAAGATCTCAACAAAATCTTTGCATCATGTGGCCAAATTATGTAGATGTAGTTGGTCGATAATTGAACAGGGTGGACAGAGGTAATTAATGAGGTGATTCTTGAATTAGTATTCTATAAAATTAATTATAACTCCCTGGCCCAAGAGATTATCGAATCACGATTTCAATAGTTCTAGTCAGAACATGTATTCTCTAGATTCTATGTATCTAAATTTTACACATAAGTTTAATTTTTATTTTCTTGTATACCTATCAAGAGGAGACGCAAGAGACGTTGAGAGATGCGAATGGGAAGTGTGTAGGAGCCAAAGTACTTACATCTGCACTGTTTGCTACCTCATACGGTTTGACCAACAATGGTACTTAAGTTTCTTCAAATTTTCGTTGACTTTTACATAGAATACATTTACTTACCCCTACCTTTATATATGTTTCCAAAAAATTATTGGCTTTAGGCATTATATTCACCGGTTATCCAGTCATTGGAAGCCAAGACCGTATGATGTCGTCAGGGTCGTGTCTTGATAGCCTTCAAGATGGATTGATCACGTCGTGTGCATGGGACTCACGAATAAAAGGCGAGTTTTATCATCAAACAGCTATCAGTGTTCCTCTAACACACGTTAAAAGTTTTATTAACGACATCAAATCTCTTATCAAGATCGAGCCGGAATCTCTATGCGGCATTGAACTCCATTTTGGTATTCTAATGCGTTACGTCACATTGTCTCCGGCTTATCTAGGGCACGAATATGAAGCCCTAGAGTTTGATATAACTTATTACCGAGCTAAGGACCCCTTAACACCTCGGCTATATGAAGATTTTATTGAAGAAATCGAGCAAATTGCATTGTTCAAGTATAATGCATTGCCACATTGGGGTAAGAACAGAAACTTAGCGTTTGATGGAGTTATTAAAAAGTACAAGAATGCGCATGCATTTCTGAAAGTAAAAGAAAGCTATGATCCGACCAGTTTATTTTCGAGTGAATGGACCGATCAGATCCTTGGAATCAAAGGACACGCGACGATTGTGAAAGATGGATGTGCGTTGGAAGGTTTGTGTGTATGTTCGGAGGATGCTCATTGTGCTCCGACCAAAGGATATTTGTGTCGGCCGGGAAAAGTTTACAAGGAGGCTAGGGTATGTACACGTGTCAGTGGTGTAAGTGTGATTCAGTGAACAAGTTATTAAACTTCATTGCTTCTTATATCTCATCTTTATAGGTGATTCCATGTATTGTTTATGACAAGATATTACTTAAAATTTTGTAGTAATTAATAATAGTGTTGGATGCAAGAAAAAAAATATTGGAAATTATCGTGATTACTAGAGTAATAGTCATATGCATAAGCGTGGGTGCGTGGGTTGTCCGTATTTTCATTTTTAGACTTGATACGTGGTTGTCTTATATCCGACTATTTGAAACCAAAGTAACTCGCATGAAGTAAAAGAGACGAGTAAAAAACCAAAATGACATTGGCTACATGTTGATACTTAAGGTTAACAAAGAAGAAAGAAATACAGAATCGTAAGAACAAGCAACAACAACAACAACAACTCAAACTATGTTTTGAGTCTTTAACATTGATAATACAACAGCTCCAATGAACAAACAGAGGCTTGCCTGTATATAGTTCCTGATACAATAATCTAGAAATCTGGTAAATATTAAAGAGAGTTGGGGTTTTCCTACACTGAGTCAAAAACCGTTGCATGGCAATATATAAAGCTCTTACTCTTGTCTCTTGCAGCAACAGGTGAATGATACATTAATATCAATCAGGCTTTTGCTCCAGTGTGAAGCAACTCCTCAGGTATAGCAGCTGGGTCCAAGTCCCAGCAGTTTCCGGGCACACCACTGGTCTCTTTAAGAAACCAAGATGGCACTTGATGCGAAAATCGCAGCATCTCTCTCCTCGGTATCCACTTTCTACTCTCTTCCTCCTCCTCTTTCCTACAATACACGGTTTTGTAACCCTCTACTTTCACAAGCGGGGCGATGCAAACCCCAAACTGTTCAGAATATTCATCAAGGATCTCAACCATCTCGTACTGGTGCCTCACTTCATCTGGTGTTGAGTTGTTCCAGTTTGGTGACCAGTTCTTGTACACAGCCCAAATATCTCCGGTTTTGGGGAATATCCTAACACAACCGCCTCTTCCCGTCTTCCTGTCTTTCAAGAGATGGGAAAATATGTTAACGTGGTCCACTATGTCAGTGCTCCGTATCCTGAAATGTCCACACGACTTTGTAAAACCGTACTGCACCCATTTCATTGTACCAAACTCGATGTCAGTTTTGGAGCTCAGGTAGGCTATGTCAATCTTAAAAGGTTCAACAGAGAGCACTTCCCGGATCACGCAATATAACCGTGGCATGCCATCATCTTCATCATAGATTGCCCATATTTGCCTGGCCTCAAAGCAATCCTCTGATCTGTTCTTATCGAAGTCGTGGAAGTCGGAGTCTGGAACTGTTATCGGTCCGTTTATTTTCCGGACAGATTGATGGCCAGAGGAAACATAACTTCCTGCTCTGGATACATCATCTCCTACCTTGGAGGAGGCTTTTATTTCATCAAGGGGACTCGCTTCCTCTGTAGCCGCTGCTGCCTCTGAAGCCAATCTTATCATCTCTAGTCTTTGCTGAATGTTTGTTTTAGCTTTGTTAATCAACAGCTTCCGCGTATCCAATCCTGTTGCAGCAGACCACCTCCTCGTTGAACCATAACTATGGCCAGGATGTTTAGCATCAGGTTCCATGTTTACATCCAAATCCGTTGCTTTTGGTACTGGATTAGATTTTGGAGTGTTCTCAACAAATCCATTACCAGATGCCCCAAAACCAACATTCCTCTTCTTCTCATGTCTGCTGGCCTTAATCACCGAAGGATCAGCATGCCAATTGGGTGGGCTCGGATATATCAGATCAGAGGCTGTGCTTTTCATCGAGCTTGTCCTGTGAGCGCTTTCTTTAAGTTTCTTTCTTCCCCTAGAGACTACTCCATTGTTGAGCTTATAAGGATATCCGTTGGCCGCTGAAGCCGCTGAAGACATGCGGTTTGATTCCATATTCGCAGGAGATGTTCCCACGTATGAGTTCCAGTTATATGACTCATTTGTAACATATTCATATCCATGTGCAGGATACTGGCCTAAGTAGTAAGTGGAATTGGCAGGCATGCCATGAGCTCCATAGCCATTACTTGTTGTATGAGATGGAGGCGCATACTGAACTGATGCACTAACAGGAGCCGGCCCAGTCTCCACAGCAATGAATGCTCCTCGACAGTTCTTACATGAAAGCCGCTTGTTCACATACTTCCGAAGATACTCATACTGAACTTTGCAAGAGGTGCATACAGTCCAGAAAGTATCAAGTCTTTCTGAAGCCGGTGGCGGTGGTGGATAACAACCAAATCCTGCAGTCCCGGGGACATACTCGGTGCTGATGTTCTTCTCAACCACCGTGGAGTCAATAAGTTTCTTTCTCTTGTAATAGAAAGTGCTCTTCTTGAACTCATTCGACAGGAAAGTCCACGCTTCAGATATGATCTGGAAAGCGCCGTTGGCTCCAAGGCATTTGTTCTTGTCAGGATGAAGCAATACAGCCATCTTCTTGAACTGTTTCTTCACTTCTCTTTTCCCAGCTGATGGTTTTAGTCCAAGAACTGCGTAGTAATCAATTTCCCCACTGCGTCTACTCTGAGAAGCTAAGTAAACTTCGTAGGTCGTGACCATCTGAGACAAACCCTCCAACTCTGGAAACAGTGACCTCGCCCTCAACGCATAACTCCTTGCGCCTGTAAAATCTTTTTCAGCAAATCTTCTCTCAGCGATATGCTTCGCTTTGAGCGCCTCTTCTCTATATGCTTCCATGTAGAATCAGGTCACTTTTTCACCAACACTTTTGCAAAAGGAAACTAAGACCGTCCTTGCAAGCTAAATCGCACAAAGTTGTCCATTTACAAGCACCATAAACATCATTTTATCTGCAACAATTCACCAAGGTTTTAATTATTATCTACGGTCACTAAACCAAATACTCAACCAAAGAGGTCAAAATACAACATTCTAGAATCGAACACACTACAGAAAAAATCGCACTCACTAAAGAACAATGCTTAGCTCAACTTTTACTAGAATCAACTTCGCATTCAAGATCAACCTCAAAATCCTTAAAGTAGAAAGTAAACCCACTTCTCCAAGCTTCATTTTGGAAACAGTTTATACTTAACATCTTTCAGAATTATCAAGTAGATTTGGGTATTTTTAAGCATCTTAAGGTCAAAGTAGTTAAATTTCTCTCCTTTCTCGACAAAATTTTCAGTTTGAAACAGCTACATCGTCAAATGTTAGCTAATAAAACCCAATAAGCTACAATAAAGGCTACTTGGATTTCGCTAATTTTAACCTAACAATCCACAATCAAAATGGTAGCGAGAAAACCAAAAAAAAATGTCGATTTCTCAAAAGAAAAAAGGGATATAGCTAACGATCTTACTGAGATTTTGTGCAGAAAATGGGAACAATGCTGTAAATCTACCACAGCAGATTCTTCTTCCAGAGCTAGAACAGATCAAGCTCGGCGAATCCTAGCTTAAACACGCCCAAATCCCAAGAGATTGTAGATCCACTAAACTTAAATTAGGGTTTCCGATGAAGTGGGATTCACACATCCCCGAATGAATTGCCGGCGAACAAAGCTCGAGATTTGCCCTCGATCGGCAATCGAAAATTTAGGGGAAATTAAGGATAAATAAAAAAACAGGTATTTCGATATTATTTTTTGTTTGGTTAAATAATTTTCACAAGTGAAAAGTAAACTAAACGATGCTAATTTGCTAATAGTACTTTATGCTATCGTGCACTGTAGTGAGCAATGCGCATTTATATTTTTTAAAACTTTTTTAAATCATATTTCTTTTTTATAATCATAAATTGATAATACTTATGAAAATATTTTTAAGAGCCATTGGAGGTAAAACTCAAAACATGAAAACTTTAGTCTCCCGCCAATGTGGCACACAAATTTGCTCATGCTTCCCATATAAACTAGCCAACACTCCTTTGTATTAGTAATGGTTAGTTATACTAATTGAGTTATCAGGATAAAATCTATCAAACATAATGAATTCTGAAAAAAAAAAAAAACAATCGGAAGATATAAAAATATTGAATGAAGCCAAAAATAAAAACATACAAACCGATAACCAGTTCAGTCCAAAAACAAGTGTCACACTTATGGGCAAAACTTTACTTCGGAATCCAATAGTATCTTTTATTTCATCCTCGGAAATTTCTAGTGATGACAATCTTTCTTCCTATGTTGTTGTACAATTTTTTTTCTCTTATATTACAATTCATGTTACACACAATATGAGGATAAGAAAGACTTGGCTGAGAGTTGATTATCTTAAGAAGTTGGAAAGGTTTGTAAATAGTTTAGTTGGAATTGCAGAAAATTGTATATTTGAAATATATATCAAAATATTTTACTATGATGACTTTAAAAATCTAAAAAAATATACCTAGTAAGAACTAATTAGATGGCTCAATCATCTGGCGATCTTTATGTGTAGTTCCATATATTTTTTTTTTTTGTTAAAGGTGTAGTTCCATATATTACTTGTAATAATGTTGGGATGCAATAAAAAAAATATATTGGAAAGTTTCGTGAGGCAAGATGCTTAATAATTTCGTTCTCTTGGTTGACTGCCAATCACAAGAATTATTTATACTAGAGTAAGATAAGCCTTAGGTTGTCCATATTTTCACCATTAGTCAGTTTGAATTAGACTTTTAGCGTCTTTATTTGGTTAGTTGATCCTCAAGTGATCAAAAAGGCACTGAATGCCAATGGGTATACTATAGTTGAGCCTCTTACTGGGTCAGAAGTAAAACTGATTTCTTATGATGTTTGAACAGTTGGAACCAAAGTACTCACATGAAGCAAGAAATACTAAGGTTATCAAAGAAACAAAACGATATCGGCTACATTTTGATACTAAGGTTAACAAAGAAAGAAAAAAATACAGAATTGTAAGAGCAAGCAACAACAACAACAGCTCAAACTATGTTTTGAGTCTTTAACATT
Source organism: Microthlaspi erraticum (assembly GCA_902728155.2). Taxonomy (NCBI): domain Eukaryota; kingdom Viridiplantae; phylum Streptophyta; class Magnoliopsida; order Brassicales; family Brassicaceae; genus Microthlaspi; species Microthlaspi erraticum. The sequence continues at coordinate 132,706 of CACVBM020000221.1, read as the reverse complement.
GCTAATAATACAACAGCTCCAATGAACAAACAGAGACTTGCCTGTATATAGTTCCTGATACAATAATCTATAACTCCTGTGGATATAGAGAGTTGGGTTTCCTACACTGATATAATATTAATATCAATCAGTTTTTGCTCCAGTGTGAAGCAGCTCCTCAGGTATAGCAGCTGGGTCCAAGTCCCAACAGTTTCCGGGCACACCACTGGTTTCGTCTTTAAGAAACCAAGATGGCACTTGATGCGAAAACCGCAGCATCTCTCTCCTCGGTATCCATTTCCTACTTTCTTCCTCCTCTTTCCTACAATACACGGTTTTGTAACCCTCTACTTTCACGAGAGGGGCAATGCAAACCCCAAACTGTTCAGAATACTCATCAAGGATCTCAACCATTTCGTACTGGTGCCTCACTTCGTCTGGGGTTGAGTTGTTCCAGTTTGGCGACCAGTTCTTGTACACAGCCCAAATATCTCCGGTTTTGGGGAATATCCTAACACAACCGCCTCTTCCCGTCTTCCTGTCTTTCAAGAGATGGGAAAATATGTTAACGTGGTCAACAATGTCAGTGCTCCGTATCCTGAAGTGTCCACACGACTTTGTAAAACCGTACTGCACCCATTTCATTGTACCAAACTCGATGTCAGTTTTGGAGCTCAAGTAGGCTATGTCAATCTTGAAAGGTTGAACAGAGAGCACTTCCCGGATCACGCAATATAACCGTGGCATGCCATCATCTTCATCATAGATTGCCCATATTTGCCTAGCCTCAAAGCAATCCTCTGATCTGTTCTTATCGAAGTCATGGAAGTCAGAGTCTGGAACTGTTATCGGTCCGTTTATTTTCCGAGCAGATTGATGGCCAGAGGAAACATAACTTCCTGCTCTGGATACATCATCTACTACCATGGAGGAGGCATTTATTTCATCAAGGGGAGTCGCTTCCTCTGTAGCCGCTGCTGCCACTGAAGCCAATCTCATCGACTCTAGACTTTGCTGAATATGTGTTCTAGCTTTGTTCATCAATAGCTTCCGCGTATCCACTCCTGTTGCAGCAGACCACCGTCTCGCTGAACCATAACTTTGGCCAGGATGTTTAAACTCATGTTCCATCTTTACATCCAAATTTGTTGCTTTCGGTTCTAGATTAGATTTTGCAGTGTTCTCAACAAATCCATTGCCAGATGACCCCAAACCAACATTCCTCTTCTTCTCAGGTCTGCTGGCTTTAACCACTGAAGGATCAGCAGACCAATTGGGCGGGCTCGGATATATCAGATCAGAGGCTGTGCTTCTCATCGAGCTTGTCCTGGTCGATCCTTCTTTAAATTTCTTTCTTCCCCTCGAGACTACTCCATTGTTGAGCTTGTAAGGATATCCGTTGGCCGCTGAAGACATACGGTTTGACTCCATATTCGCAGGAGATGTTCCCACGTATGAGTTCCAGTCATACGAGTCATTTGTAACATATTCATATCCATGTGCAGGATACTGGCCTAAGAAATAAGTGGAATTCGTAGGCATGCGTGACACTGCATCATAGCCATGAGCTCCATAGCTATTACTTGCTGTATGAGATGGAGGCGCGTATTGAACTGATGCACTAACAGGAGCCGGCCCAGTCTCCGCAGCTATAAATGCTCCTCGGCAGTTCTTACATGAAAGCCGCTTGTTCACATACTTCCGAAGATACTCATACTGAACTTTGCAAGATGTGCATACAGTCCAGAAAGTATCAAGTCTTTCAGAAGCAGGTGCTGGTGGACAACAACCGAATCCTGCAGTCCCGGGGACATACTCGGTGCTGATGTTCTTCTCAACCACAGTGGAGTCAATAATCTTCTTTCTTTTGTAATAGAAAGTGCTCTTCTTGAATTCATTCGATAGGAATGTCCACGCTTCAGATATGATCTGGAATGCGCCGTTAGCTCCAAGGCATTTGTTCTTGTCAGGATGGAGCAATACAGCCATCTTCTTGAACTGTTTCTTCACTTCTCTCTTCCCAGCTGATGGTTTTAGTCCAAGAACTGCGTAGTAATCAATTTCCCCACTGCGTCTACTCTGAGAAGCTATATAAACTTCGTAGGTCGTGACCATCTGAGACAAACCCTCCAACTCTGGAAACAGTGACCTCGCTCTCAACGCATAGCTCCTTGCGCCTGTAAAATCTTTTTCTGCAAATCTTCTCTCAGCGATCTGCTTCGCCTTGAGTGCCTCTTCTCTATATGCTTCCATGTAGACTCAGGTCAGTTTATCACCCAACACTTCGCTTTGAGTGCCTCTTCTCTAAGATCGTTCTTGCAAGCTAAATCGCACAAAGTTGTCCAATTACAAGCACCATAAAGATCATTTTATCTGCAAAGGATTCACCAGAGTATAACTATTATCAGTATTTGGCAAATCGTAAATGACAACATTTTCACACGGAACACAAAAGAGAACCAATCGTACTCACTAAAGAACAATCCTTTGCTCAGCTTTGACTAGAATCAACTTCGAATTCAAGATCAATCTAGAGTGTAAAACCAGGTAAATCCTCAAACAGAAAGTAAATCCACTTCTCCAAGCTTCATTTTAGAAACATTACATCTTTCAGAATCACAAAAACCCTCAAGTAGATTTGGGTATTTTTAAGCATCTTGAAGTCAAAGTAGCTTAAATTTCTCTCCTTTCTCGACAAAAATTTCAAGTTGAAACAGCTACAGCGTCAAATGTAAGCTAATAACTTCCACAAAAGAAATCACGAAAAAACCCAATAAGCTACATTAAAAGCTACTTGGATTTCGCTAATTTCTAAACCTAACTGTGGAGAGGGAAACAAAAAAAATCGGTGTAATCGAGAGAGAAAGAGATACAGTTAACGATCTTACTGGGATTTTGCGCAGAAATGGTAAAAATGCTGTAAATCTATCACTGCAGAGTCTTGTTCCAGCGGATCAAGCTTGACGAATCCTAGGCCTGGCTTAAACACGCGCAAATCCCAAGAGATTTCGGATCCAGCGAGTAAATTACACTTAAATTGGAGTTTCCGGTGAAGTAAAGCTCTGAGATTTACACATCCCGAATAAATTGCCGGCGGAAAGCTCGAGATTCGCCGTCGATCGGCAATCGAAAATTTAGGGGAATTGGGGATAAATAATAATAATACCTATTTTCATTTTTCGTTTGGTTTAAGTAATTTTTTTTCACAAGTGAAAAGTAAACTAAACGATGCTAATTTGCTGATAGGTGCTTTTTGCTATCGTGCACTGTAGTGAGCTGTACGCATTTATATTTTTTAAGAACTTTAAATCGTATTTTTAACATTTTAAATCATCATATTTCTAAACATTTCTATAACATAAATAAAATCGTTATGAAAAATAATTATAGGAGCCATCATCTGTAAAACTCAAAACATGAACACTAGTCTCCCGCCAATGCACACACAAATTCGCACCTCGCCATCAACATCCCATATAAACTTGTAGCATCACTCCCTTGGACTAGTTATTACTTATTAGTGAGTGAACCATTATAAACACTACATCAATCAAATTCAACATGAGTTTTAACTATTTATGAAACATCACACGCAATAAAGTATTGCTAAATATTTTACAACACATCATAACACTTAAGAGAAACATGTATTCAGAATCACACATAAGTACAAGGTACAATGCTCTTGGATGAACGGTTTCTATACTTATTGGCTTCACTATCATATCTATCATATATGGATCCTAGTTTCGAGTATTTCGACACATTACCTTTGGTTTTCCCTAAAGTTTTACCAGAACGACATTAACTTATTTTCTTTCTTTCTCTTGCTGTTTCTCTACATAGGTTTCTATGATTTTGAGAGTGTGAATTTGTTTAGGATGTGGAGCCTTGAAGGGGAATTAATTTGGCGATATAATACTAACTTAGCAGCCTTCAATTAGCTATGATAAATATAAATGACTAAAATGCAAAATGATTCGAAATTGGCCTTTTGGAATCAAACACCAGCCAACCTCGAGTATATAAGGAGGTTCTTTTTGGAGATGTCTCCAAGATAATTGAATTTAAGCATCTCATACTAATAACAAAACGCTGGATCTCACGATTCACATTTTAAACCCTTCAGTTTTACTCATTATCACACTTCGTATAAAATATGTCTTTTTGATCAAAATTAACATTTGGAAACAATTTTACAAATAATAAGCTTAATAAAACAATTGGAAAATGAAGAAATTACAAAGAAAACAAACAACATCTCGTACAAACGTAAGATTTAAGAACCCTAAAACGTTGTCAGAGAGATAAAATGAAAAAGCGAAATGCAAAAGTCCACTTTGTTTGGTTTTAGACAAAAACAGTAACATACTTTTGGTCAAACTCTGTAAGAGAGAATCAATCTCTCTTGTTAAATCTCACCCCTCCTGTCACCATCTCCCCCCTCAGTCACTTTCCCAATTAAATTTTAACTCAGAAACCCTACATAGCCTCATATACACCTAGGTTTAGGGTTTCGCTTTTTCAGAGAAAAATAGTTTCTTTTTCCTTTTAATCTTAATCACAAATTATAATCTGGTACGCTACAGTGCACCGAAATCCCATAGATGTATAGTACTCACAGCAGCCGTCGATGAAGATGAAGATGAAGCAACTGCCACATGTCTATCATCGGCAACAATAGCGTCAACTTCTCCTACTCTCTCTCTAACACTATACAGATACTCTCCTCTCTCTACTTCCCACACGCGCATCACTCCTCCTGCGCACATTAGCGCGTGCAGTCTATTAACACACCCCATCACTCTTCTCTGCGCCGCTCCACTCACACGGAACTCACACACAACTTCCTGCGTCCTCACCCTGCGCACGATAACGTTACCTCTACTGTCCATTCTAACGTAAGCGTCGTCGTTAGCGTCAAAACCAGTCACTAATAGTCCTCTCCGTTGCTCTTCGTCTTCTCCGATGATCACTCCTTGGTTTCTAAGATCAATCGCCATGATCCTCCACCGAGTACACGCCACCGCCGTTTCTCCGCCGGAGATTCTGAGCCGGCCAAGGGACGTCGTTAGCTCCGTTAACGTGTGCCATCCCATGACAGCTTCTGGATCGGTGAGCGAACCACCGACGAATGTTGTCTCTTCGCTGTTACAATCCCAAATGTGAAAGGCCCGACCCGGGACGCCAGCGAAAAGCCCGACCCAGTAACGTCCACATCCAGCGAAATCCACTAACGCACCGTCGTTAACGATATCCCCGGCGTAAGCCGTGCGCGTGTGAGTACCAACACCGTTAATTTCCGCCACGTGGATGTCTCCGTCCATCGTGGCGAAAACCAGTCTTGAGTCGGAGATAACAATGCCTGAGACCGCTCGTGAGAATCTTCCGAACCTGTCACGTAGAGGCGGACGTAGAGTCCTGACATGGAGACGGTTGTTCAAGAGAAAGAGCCGGACGGTTCCGTCGGCGAATCCGGCGGCTAAATAGAGATCGGAGAGTGTGAGACAGCGGCAAGAGAGGCTATCCGGTTCGTCCACGTCGGACGTATCAAAATCGAGCGTAGAACGAACGTAGTTACGAGACCGGAAGTTAGTAGCCGTCCGATGACGATAGATAAACTCGTCTCGCCACGTGTCGTGCATCAAACGTGTTCTTGCCCAAACTTGGCGTGAGATAAGTTGCCATAGATGGTCGGAACGTGAGACAGCTTGCCACGTCGTGCATACCTGATACATAATTAAAGCAAATATTAGTACAAACTGACGGAATTAATTAGCTTTTAATTAAATGTAACAGTAGTTTAAGTTAAATAAATAAATGAAGGACAGTAAAAAATTAGACATGGAAAGAAGATAAGTAGGCCTGCGACGAAGCATGAAAGACAACAAAATAGGGACTAGGAAGTATTGAAAGACAAAGACAGACTCAGACACAAGCTCTGGCGTATATTTGTCTTACTGTCTTACTCATCGAATATACAACTTTATTTATGTATAATGTGTTCAATTGACGCGACTAATCAGTATCTGCAAGCTACAGATTTTACAAAAGAAGACCCTAGTTAAAAGGAATAACGAGAGAAAGCCCTAGTCCCATGTCAAATTTTTTTTTCTACAAAATTTATTAGAAGACAGATGAAGATATTAAATGAGAGGAGAGGAAGTAACAGAGTTAAGCTGAACATGAGATTACGACTTTGCCAACAAGCGTGCCCTTCTCTCTTTCATTTCCAAGAAAGGATAGCTTTAAGCCTTTGTCTTGTTAAAAGTAGAGCTTCCCATATATATACAAGTTTTACACTAATATATACGTTTCTCTCTCTAATCTCTCTCCAAGAATCCGTGGACCTACATTCTCCACATTTACGTATATGTGCTATTTCTTTGACTTTCGTACTATACTCTCTAGAATCTCACTTTTGAACTCAAATTTTAAAAGAAAGAAAAAGACCTTCGAAACCAAAGGTGTCTATTATTCCAATACAACAACAATTATTTAGGGGAACGATCACGATCAAAACATGTACTCAACTTTAGACAATTTAATAGAGTAAACTTGTGATTTAAGATGGAGACAACTAACTAGACTTTTACTTACAAATCGGTTATAAGCTACAATATTTAGATTTTATGCATTAGATAGAGAATGTATTGCCTACTGCCCACATGTGGTCAACTTGGAGAATAGCAGAATATGAACTAAATATAATAGGCAAAATATGTTGGAGTAGCAAATCCATTTTGTTATTATGCAAACTACCAATCAAGAATCAATAATCAAATGCATTCAGAAAATCAATTTTGTTAGCTTAGTAGAATATTTTATATCAAATGCAAGAAGATAATAGTATAATTTAGAGACACCACGTGCTGGTAAGTGTAAAAGACCCTTAACATTGGGTTCCATGTGCTTTTCGGCATAAGTAGTGCCCATACTTTCTTTCTCTTTTGACTGAAAATATTAAGGAAAGAAACAAAAGCTAAAACCCACTTCGATGGAAAAGATGAATCCATGATCAATTTCAAAGTGTAAAACAACAAGGAAAGCTCTATGTTTATACCCTTAAATCTCTGACAAAAGTGTTTTGCTGTAAACCACACTGCAGTTTCTTAAATATATTTTAGGCCTTTAGGGTCAAATTTGAAAAAATATGTATATAGAAAAGGCCTTGGAACTAATAAAGATTTTACATATATAGAGAGAAGAAAAAAAAGAGAATGAGAAGTTGTCAGAAGCTCTGCATGCATTACTCACTGGATCATAGAAAAAAATAACAAAAGCAGCAAGCAAAAAATGTACATATGTACTCGTATAACTATTCCTCGTTACTATATATGAGAAAAAGCCTAAACATTATAAATATATATACATATATCGTTGATGAACAAAAAAACAGCAATTTACATATGATATAGGAGTATTGAAAAGAATAATATATATGGTTGATATGATCCATATAGTTTCAATGAATGTAGATAACAACCTAATGTGGTAATATAAGACTTACATTGGCAAGGCAAAAGACAGGGCCTTACTTAGGTTTTTTTTCCATTCTCTTTTTAGATGTTCTTAAATGTGCAACGATATTTTCTAATTTTACGAGTCTGTCGTTGTGAGAGGTCACTTTCTAAGATTTGATCTTCAGATTTTTGGAAGATAAATACCGTTAGATATATATAAAAATAATTATTAAATGTCTTGGGCATTGGGTTAGATACTGTGCCTATTGTCTATCAACAATTTTCTGGGTCAAGAAAGTGTTTAAATTGATGTTAAAAAAAAAAAAAACAAAAGAAAAGAAAGTGTTTAAATTAATTATTGTTGCCAGGACTTTTGAGTCAAAAGAAGTGGAATTCTTGATCTTAAAAAAGGTTTACATGCCAAGAAAGAAAGATCGTAAAGCCAAAAAATCAAACAAAGAACCTTGATATTGTTGCCCTAATGGATCCAATTCATATTATAATATTAATATTAGAGTTACATGTCCCAAATTTCACAAAGATACACAATATGAAATGGGGTTATATGGTCTCCTTTGAGGATCCAAAAATAGACATTAAAAGGTATCAGAAGTTGACGAGAGAACAAAGAAATAAACTTATTGGGTAAATGGAAGACAAAAAGTTTCCAAACGTAAAAAAGAAAAACAAAGCCCCAAAAACCATATGATATATTGAAAGAGACATCAAATTAATGTCGTCTTGTTAGACATAAAAGTTGGACTTGGACCCATCATAAAAACACAGAAAGGGCGGTTACCTTTCCAAAGGTCAGTTTTTTTTTTTTGAAATTTTTTTGTGGTCTCTTCAGAATCCCACTATTAGAAACTACATTCACATTCAATGTTACTTCATCACTTAGTTATGAATTTATGATCTAGAGAAGAAGGACGTGATTTCTAATTGGATATCAAAAATAAAGGTATGCAAAATCAAATCTAAGCTTACAAATAACAACAACAACTACAGTACAAGACTTTAAAACAAGCAAGTACATTTGACTAGACCAAGATTGTGTCCCTCTCCCCTGAGGTTATAGACCCACAACTACTTTGACTTTGTTTTGTCTTTGTTAGATCTATGTGGCGAATATTTTCAAGCTCGAATATTAAACGAATTCAGATAGTGACATGTACGTCGAGCGAGAGATCTACTATAAAAATAAAATGAATAGTATGTTTTTGTTGTAGTGTTTATGTATCTCGAACGTTACGAAACTAAAATAAGGTAATTAAAAGAACTGACCCGAAAAACGTTGGCAAGAGCCGGAGCTGCGGCGAGACGACCGGCGGTTAAGGAAGCGTCGACGGCGACTTGAACAGCGAGGGATTCGAGGAAAGGCTCCGGCCAGACGTCGTTGGCGCCATGTCGAGGGCGGGAAGGAGATGGAGCTTCGTAAACGTCGCCGCTTCTACCGGCGCCGGAGGTAGAACCACCGTCGGTGTCTCCGTCGTCGGAAGAAGAAGAGGAGGAAGACATGAGAAGGTTTTATAAGAAGGTGAACAGTGGGAGAAGGAGAAGAAGAAACGGAGAAAGAATGGTGGGGGAGAGAGGAAACAAAGGACAAAAAGTGTAGATAAAGACACACTTCTACGAGGTGGGGGACCCAGGTTGTGGAGGTATGTTTTTTTTCTATGTATTTTTTTGTCTTTATTTATTTATTTTTATATAAATGAGACAGAGCTATAGAAAAACCTTCAAATAAATCAAGGTATTGGTTCAAACTGGTGACTAGTTTACCGGATTTTCAACTTTAAAATGCTAAAAACAAAAAGAAGAAATTTCTCCTCCTCGCATTGTATTTAGTTAAATGACAAAAATATCAGGTGTTTGTCATACTTCTTAAGTCGGTTTAAATTTCAGTTTGCAATTTTAAAGCTGTAAAAGAAGAAAAATCAATATCTTGGGTTTTATCTTGTGTTATATTATTTGAAAACTCCGTCTATTGTCAATATTTTCGTTTTAGAAATATGTAAAAACATGTTTTCCTTAAATTTGGAAACACGATTAAAAAACTTATTTACGTTTTCGAATATACGAAAAACTTACTTTAAAAAAACATAATTAGTAAACAATTAAGAAACATAAAATGAGATTAAGTAATTGATGAGATTAATCTTGACATTACTGAGTTTGAAGAAATTATCTCAATGAACTCAAGTTGGCATAGGTATGGTTGATGGAGCAAATGAAAATGCTAAAAAAAATGATAATAAAAAAAATCTTCTAAACCTTTGAATTTGACCGTTATAATATTTATTTTTAATATGAATAGTAATCCATTAAACTAACCCAACTAAAACACATAAACCAAAACTGACTAAAAAATAATGTCCAAAAAAGAAAGAAGTGAAATTGCAACACCTTGTCATCGTTTATGTGTTCTTGTTGAGTAACAAAGTTTAAATATCCAAAGAAATGGGATACGATAATGTTGGATACCTCTCTTTCTATCACACGCAGTGTGAAATCTTCATATTTGAGTATGAGTACACAGCTGGAGTGACAACGTCACGGAATTACCAAATGATTACCATTTGAAGCTAAGATATGGGGACTGACACTTCCCCCGTAAACTCATGATTCCCCAACGATTACACATATAAAGCTATTAACCATCATGTCAAGGACACTAAGGTCATGATCGACTACAAAGACAATTCTACACACACACACACACAAACACCGTGTAAGAGACTAACACAGGCAGATTATATCAAATTGAGATTGGGAGAGGGTTGTTATTACTCTCAGAGTCTTGCAAAAGGCATATGTGATGATTGATGAACGACGAGTTAGATTTAATGTTTGGTCAGAATAGTCTTCTAGTTAGATTTCGAACTTCAAAAGAATTTCACGAATCGCTGCTAGCTTGAGACTGTTAAGAGTAGATATTTATCTTCTAGTTCTTCATCTATTATTATCTAATTGCCTAGTTTCATGATCTTAATGCAAAACCAACTACTAGTAGCTTAGATGGACTCCCACTTTACAATTGATCATTAGAGATCAGTCCAGCAAATTTCTCGTTGATCACCAATTCAGAAAAAAAAAGTAGCACAATGATACAAAGCAAGACATTAGTCTAAGCAAAGCTCACAACATATCTACAAGATAGCTCGTCTCATACTAACACAGTAACACCTAACCTTTTTATATCACCAGATGCATGTTTCTCTAAAAAAGCTTACGCATCTTCAAGATCTCCCCATCTCACATTGTATTTAGACGCAAGGTAATGTGCACCAACAGGACCTCTGCTCCCATATGGATACAGCTCAGGAACGATTTTCTTCTCCTCAAGTTGCTTCAAAGCCGGTGTGAATAGATCCCATGCTGCATTTAGCTCATCACTTCTGATAAACAACCTCCTCTCTCCTTCGATCGCATCAAGAAGCAGCCTTTCATATGCATCTGGTATCTCACTTGGATACCTATCAAACCCAAAATGAAGTCAAAAACAAATAATCTTAGAATCTGAAAGTATGCAACTCTTATACAATTATTACCTGGATCGATACAGAAGGTTAAGGTCGCTGCGGTCCAGTCTCATTCCAAGACCAGGAACTTTGTTGTTGATCCTCAGGTATATGCCTTCATCAGGCTGGACTCTGATCACTAGCTCATTAGTTGCCTTGTCTAAATCAGTCGCAACAATTTTCTTGTACAAGTTTCCTGGGACATGTCTGAACTGAACTCTGATCTCCGCTCCTCTGGTGTGCAGAGCTTTTCCGGCTTTCATAAGGAAAGGGACGCCGTCCCATCTCGCATTGTTGATGAACATAGCCGCTGCAGCAAATGTAGGAGTGAGACTGTTGTTTGGAACCGTTGGATCGTCTATGTAACCTGGATAAGCTTTCCCTCCTTTGCTATGCCCTTTGTATTGACCAACAATCACATCTTCAAGCAGTAACGGTTTCATTGACCTCAAAACTTTCACCTGACAAGTGACAGGAACACATAATCATTGGCATGTTATTATCAACCTAAACCCTTTTTGTTAGTGAAATAAGATGTTACCTTTTCGCTTCGTATGTCCTCAGCATCTAAGCTCACAGGCGGCTCCATTGCGAAAAGTGCAAGTATTTGCAAGAGATGGTTCTGCATGATGTCTCGTATGATTCCATACTGATCAAAGTAACTGCATGGATTTAACATTAGCTAAGTTGTTCCATGCTTGAAGACAGAGAAGTAATGAAAGCTTACCCTCCGCGTCCTTCTGTTCCAAAATCTTCAGAAAATATCAGTTGAACATTACGTATGTAGTTTCTTGACCATAGAGGCTCGAAAACAAGATTTGAGAATCGAAGCACGGAAAGGTTCTCAACAAGCTCCTTTCCCAAATAGTGGTCAATCCTAAGTATACCACATATAACGTTGCAATTATATCAAATTCCAGCTAAAGAATATAAAAATGGTGGTGATGGCTGAAATGGCTAACCTGAAGATTTGCTCCTCTGTGAGATACTGTTTCAGACATCTGGTTAACTCTCCAGATGATTCAGAGTCACGACCGAACGGCTTTTCGACAATGACTCTTGTCCAGCCATTCTCTGAGGAAGCTCTAAGGCTTGCACACCTTACAACATCGACGAATATGTTTGGGGGTATAGACAAATAGTACAGCCTGTTTGATAACTTCCCTGCCTAAAAAGAAGAAGTTAAACAAGATCAAATGAAAAAGAGAGTAATCAGAATATGTTTAGTTACAAAAAGTTTACCTCTTTCTCTTTGAGCTTGGTGTTAAGTTCTGCAAAATCGTCTTCCGAGTCATACTGACCCGAATGGTAAAAGCATCTACTTAAGAACTGATCCATCTTGTCGCCACAATTTTCCCTATTTTTGATTCCAACCTTTTTTGTCAAATTTAACCAAAGCAAAGGTTTTTAACTGAAAACACACACTAGAATGTATAGTAGAATATACCTTTGATCTATCCGGCAAGTTAAAGTTCTACTGATCATAACACGAAGCTCCTCATGACTGAGTTTGGTCCGAGAATAACCAAAAACAGAGAAGTCCTGAGGAAGACAACCTTCGTAGAAGAGAGCAAACAATGCAGGGAATATCTTCTTCTTAGCTAAATCTCCAGAGGCTCCAACGACTGTAATGCTAAGAGTAGACTCTCCTTTTGTGACGTGTTCCTCTGTAAGATGATCTCCAGCTGAAAAGAATCAAACATACACTTTCAGATTCATACAAAAACAGAGACTTTATACACCAAATCCTCACTATTTGCTAAATGACCAACTCATTACTATAATCACGGAAGAGAGAGCAAAACAGAAACTTTTGTATGAAACATGGAATCTTTTTGAGTAAATGCCATAGAGAAGAAACAATCTTGAAGAAATTTTAAAACCAAAAAAAAAAAAAAACTTTAAGAAATTTGAAAACTTCATTAAATAGCAGAAAAGTTAAAATTGAGAGTAAAATAAAAAACCAATGGCAGGGCCAAGAAACTTCAGTTTGGCATTCTGTCAAACACATTGTGGTTCGCGATCGCTACAAGGAACTAAGACTGAAACTACAGAAGAAACTCACAGTCTTGTAAAGATGCGAAATTTGAGGCACATCCATTTGAGGAATCGAGCTGAGACTGTTTCTCGGCAAAGAATCTCAATCGAACGCGAGAAAACGAGGGTTTACTCGGGAATATGAGAGATCTAGCAGTGAAGAGTGGTAGAGTTTCTCTTAACGGAAACGCAGCAGAGAGAGCAGAGGAGGAAGATGATGAAGAAGAAGAAGGAATGATCACTGAATGCGTCGCCATGCAAGTTTTCTTGATTTTTTTACAAAGAAGGGAAGTAATCAAATGCGATTGCGTTTGTGAGGCCATTGTATGATCTCTTACATTATCCACAACACGTCTGTTATGTCGTTTTCAAGAAAATTGTCTCTCTCGCATTATTCACATTTATGGATTGTAAAAAGTAAAAACAAGTTTAATTTCTATTTGGCACTTTATAAATCAAAACAATGTAGAAGGAGTTAATTAGTATTTTTTTTTTATTCTTAAAAAAATCTTAACTCAATAATATTGATTACTAACACTTTGTTACCGTGAAAATGAGGAAAATATAATTAAGCTATAAAATTAGTTAAAATCAGCAAAATAAAAAACTTACATAATGAAACTTTGGTATGTTTGGATAAGTTAAACGGAACAGCAGAATATAAATGAGCTGAAATGAATTCAACTATTTCCAGTAGTAAGCTACTTGAAACTCATTTTGGATTGTTCTCTGTATGTTTTTAATTTTTATTTACTTTTCCAGTCTGCTTTTTTTTTTAATTGGTAAAATACTTGTGGAATGGCATATCAAGGGAGGAAATATAATTTACAAATGTTTAATCTTCAGATAATCATGAAAACATTATAAACTTGCTTAACATTTGGAATTATAAATGAAACGGCACGCAGTTTACCACTCGAAACACAAGACACAACTTTTCTTGGTCCATGATTCTACACGCCACGCAGTTCACTCATTTCAGTTTTTAAAAAGCATGACGTTTAGTGCATCTATCTTTCTCAGCTTTCTCACCACCATTAATGAACGTTCCAAAGATGCAACCTCTGTAAATTCTTCAAACAATCGAGAAAATTCGCAGCAAAAATCTCGAAGAAACGAAACTCTAATGGGGCACCTGAAATTCCCGCTCCACTCCAATCCTTGAATCTTTTGGTTTGTCTCTTACCCTCAATTTCCAAATTTCCACTCGATCGAGTAGAAAAAAAGCTTTGTGATTCTTCTGCAGATTCGTTTTTGAAGAGAAGAAGAAATGTCATCTAACTCGACAGAAAAAAGAAGCAGCAATTCTCGAAGCTGTTCTTCTCGATCCAGACAAAACTCCAGAATCACTTCACAAGTCCTTGCCGATGCAAAGCTACACGGAAACTTCGAAGAATCAGAGCGTTTATTCGACTACTCAGCTTCAATTAACTTGAACATGACGAGCTCATCTTTCGACAATCCTTCTTCTTCAGCTGTCTCAACTTACTTACAGAAGATTCAGAGAGGAATGTTGATCCAGCCCTTCGGCTGCTTAATCGTCGTTGATGAGAAAACGCTCAAAGTCATCGCCTTTAGTGAGAACACACAAGAGATGTTGGGTTTGACTCCCCATACAGTGCCAAGCTTGGAGCAAAGAGAAGCTCTGAGCATAGGAACAGATGTGGAATCACTCTTTCAGTCTCCAGGCTCTTCTGCGTTGAAGAAAGCTGCCGACTTTGGTGAGATTAGTATCTTGAATCCGATAACGCTTCATTGCAAGTCATCAAGTAAGCCTTTTTATGCGATTCTGCATCGAATTGAAGAAGGTCTTGTTATAGATTTGGAGCCAGTGAGTCCTGATGAGGTGCCTGTGACTACTGCTGGGGCATTGAAATCGTATAAGCTCGCGGCTAAGTCAATTTCGAGATTACAGGCGTTGCCTAGTGGGAATATGTCATTGCTGTGTGATGCTTTAGTCAAGGAAGTTAGTGAATTGACCGGTTATGATAGGGTTATGGTGTATAAGTTCCATGAAGATGGGCATGGAGAAGTGATTGCTGAATGCTGTAGCAGAGTAGATTTGGAGCCTTATCTAGGGCTGCATTATTCAGCTACTGATATACCGCAAGCTTCTAGGTTTCTGTTTATGAGAAACAAGGTTAGGATGATTTGTGATTGTTCATCAGTGCCGGTTAAAGTAGTTCAGGACAAGAGTCTGTCACAGCCAATAAGTCTTTCTGGATCTACTTTGAGAGCTCCTCATGGGTGTCACGCACAGTATATGAGTAATATGGGCTCTGTGGCGTCTCTTGTTATGTCTGTGACAATCAATGGGAGTGATAGTGATGAGATGAACAGAGATTTACAGACGGGGAGAAGCTTATGGGGCTTAGTGGTCTGTCATCACGCGAGTCCTAGGTTCGTGCCGTTTCCGTTGAGGTATGCTTGTGAGTTCTTGACTCAAGTATTTGGCGTGCAGATTAACAAAGAAGCTGAATCAGCTCTTCTGTTGAAAGAGAAGCGTATTCTGCATACACAGACTGTGCTATGTGACATGCTTTTTCGTAATGCACCTATTGGTATAGTCACTCAATCTCCTAACATAATGGATCTTGTTAAGTGTGATGGAGCAGCTCTTTATTACAGAGAGAAGCTATGGTCGTTAGGTGTTACTCCCACAGAGACACAGATTAGAGATATAATTGATTGGATTCTCAAAAGTCATGGAGGAAACACCAGCTTTACCACTGAAAGTCTGATGGAGTCTGGCTATCCGGATGCTTCTGTTCTTGGGGAGTCCATCTGTGGAATGGCTGCTGTGTATATTACCGAGAAAGATTTCCTTTTCTGGTTCCGGTCTGGCACTGCGAAACAGATCAAGTGGGGTGGTGCAAGGCATGATCCGAATGACAGAGACGGTAAAAGGATGCATCCTAGATCCTCATTCAAGGCTTTCATGGAAATAGTCAGGTGGAGAAGTATGCCATGGGATGACATGGAAATGGATGCGATTAATTCTCTGCAGCTGATAATAAAGGGCTCATTGCAAGAAGAGCAATCAAAGACTGTTGTGAATGTTCCCAGCGTGGATAATAGGGTTCAGAAGATGGATGAATTGGGTGTTATCGTGAACGAAATGGTGCGCTTGATCGATACAGCTGCGGTTCCAATCTTTGCAGTTGATGCATCTGGTGTTATAAATGGTTGGAATTCAAAAGCGGCTGAGGTAACTGGTTTGGCGGTTGAACAAGCAATAGGCAAACCTGTATCGGATCTTGTTGAGGACGAGTCTGCAGAAACCGTGAAGAACATGCTAGCATTGGCTCTTGAAGGTAAACATGTTCCACTGTAGTATGGAAGCAAATATTCTCTTTGTTGTTTCTGGCTCCCTTTGTTTTCATATTTTCTGACTGTCTTCGCAGATTTTCATCTGTGCCTTGTGTTCATAAATACGTAATAGGTAGTGAAGAACGTGGTGCTGAGATCAGGATCAGAGCGTTTGGTCCTAAAAGGAAAAGCAGTCCGATTGTTTTAGTCGTCAACTCTTGCTGTAGCAGAGACGTGACGAACAATGTTCTTGGTGTGTGCTTCATTGGACAAGATGTTACAGGACAGAAGACGCTTATCGAAAACTACAGCCGCGTGCATGGAGATTATGCCAGAATCATGTGGAGCCCTTCAACACTAATCCCACCGATTTTCATGAGCAATGAGAATGGGTACTGCTCAGAGTGGAACGACGCAATGCAGAAGCTCTCTGGGATAAAGAGAGAAGACGCTGTGGAGAAAATGCTTCTCGGGGAGGTTTTCACCTCGAATGATTATGGTTGCCGCCTTAAAGACGATGACACGTTAACTAAGCTGAGAATAGCGTTGAATGCTGTGAGTTCTGGCCAGAATAACGTAGAGAAGCTGTTCTTTGGCTTCTACCATCGTGACGGTAGCTTCATCGAGGCACTGCTCTCTGCCAACAAGAAGACTGATATAGAGGGAAAGGTTACTGGGGTTTTATGCTTTTTGCAAGTACCTAGTCCAGAGCTCCAATATGCTCTACAGGTCCAGCAGATATCAGAGCAGGCAACGGCCTGCGCCGTCAACAAATTGGCATATCTCCGCCAAGAAGTAAAGAGCCCTGAAAAGGCAATTTCCTTCCTTCAAGATTTGCTACATTCATCTGGACTAAGTGAAGAGCAAACGCGGCTCCTGAGGACAAGCGTTTTGTGCAGGGAGCAGTTAGCCAAAGTCATAAGCGACTCAGACATAGAGGGAATCGAAGAAGGGTACTACTGAAGCCAGAATTCTTCTATTGTCGTTACTAATTTTTGAATCTTTCGTTCTAATCATGTTCGTTTTCTTGATGGCTTTGAATCAGCTACGTGCAAATGGGTTGCAGTGAATTCAACCTGGAGGAATCATTGGAAGCAGTTGTGAAACAAGTGATGGAGCTGAGCATAGAACGTAAAGTGCAGATCATATGCGATTATCCTCAAGAAGTTTCATCAATGAGACTGTATGGAGATTCACTAAGGCTTCAGCAAATCCTCTCAGAGACACTCTCAAGCAGCCTACGCTTCACACCTGCATTGAAGGGACTTTGCGTCTCACTCAAGGTGATCGCGCGGATAGAAGCTGTAGGGAAAAGAATGAAGAGAGTCGAGCTAGAGTTCAGGATAATACATCCAGCGCCGGGACTGCCTGAGGATCTGGTAAGAGAGATGTTTCAGCCTTTGAGGAAAGGAACATCAAGGGAAGGTTTGGGACTACACATCACACAGAAGCTGGTGAAACTCATGGAGAGCGGAACGTTGAGATACTTGAGAGAGTCTGAAATGTCAGCCTTTGTGATCCTCACAGAATTTCCCTTGATCTGAAGCTTAAAGATTTTTTCATAATTGAATAAGAGTGATGTTTCTGAAATCGTCACTTTTTTCTATATTCACATAAATATATGTCTACTTAATGTAACACAAATATAGGAAGTTTGAGCTTGCTACAATTCACATTTCATCTACAGTCATTTTTAACCATCAAATGTTCTTACAACTATATATTTCTGATAACACAATTCATTAGTTACAAGTACTATTGAATCAACATACAAATTACATAGTTAAGCAACATATAAAATATATTTTATAGCCTAGTTGATTAATATCTAAACATATTAACATTATATGTTTAGATTTTGTCAAGATTTTCCACACGTACGGGTCCCCTCGTCAAATTGAGAAGACGGTCCCCATCTCCTAGTTTCACTCGCATCTTAGGTAAACGACATTCCTTCCGAGTTAATGTCACTTTCTATGCAAAGCTCATTAACAACTTTGGTTAAGATTGGTTAATCAAGAAATTTATGTAGTAATTAAAGCTGTTAATTCATGGTTTCAAGGTGCTTTGTATCCGAAATTGCAAACAAGAGGGGTGCTTAGCTACTACCCTAGCAACTGGCCGACAAGTGGCACCTTCTTTTTGGCACGATTTTTATACTTTTTTTTTGTTTTGCGTTTGTCATGAAGTTATTTTTGGGGTGCTTTCTTTGCATTTTTGGTTTATTTTATTAAATATTTCGCACTCTTGTTTGCTTCATTTCTAATTTTAATTTTGTATTTGGACCATTTAGTTTAACGCAAATCCTAGTCCTTTTTCGTTGATTCTTTTTATGTCTACTTGATCAGTGATCACATATATTTATATCTTATTCAATTAACGTGTGCTAAATGTGTTGAATCTAATTGAGTTCGAATATACTGTACATGTTTTTGTAAATTTCTGCAGGTTTTTCTGTAAAACATAGACAAGTTTTCCCTTAAACTTGGGAAAACTATCTATAAAACAGTAACCTTTATTCTTAAAAGCTTAAAGAATAATAAAGATTCATAGAATTATAACTTTTTCCCTAACTTATAACAGATTATAACTTTATATCTTTATAATTTGTTTCAACCGCAGTCAAAGTTTAACGTTCACACACATAAAAGTATACACATTACACATGTGTGGGTATATAATTAATTAGTGCTTACGAATTGGTCTCGGCAATTTTAAGTGCACTGATTTTATCAGTTTTGCTGTTTATCGTCCAAATATGAGCATGTTTAGTTTTAGGAGACAACCTTTCAGGAAATCTATGAAAACACTCCACCATCCTGTTCGTTGGATTCTGTCATTCTCACATCATTTTGGTTTATAGAAATCTTGTCATTTATAAGACGAAAAATTTTCTAAGCAAAAAAAAAAATTGGTCGTCAATCGTCATTGATCCAAACTTGAGAACATTCATAAAACCGTAAGAAATCTATAAAAAATCAGAACATTCATAACCACTAGTCCACCGTAGATCTAGCAGATCAATGTTAATTATCTTTGGATTGTAGTTGAGTTAAATATTTCAGATTTAGAGGGAATTAAGATGTCGCCAGGTGCTAAGCACAGAAGGATGCACATGGCGTACCGACAGTTTATATGCTGCCTTGGAGAATGGGCAAGAAAGTACCTAAAAAGGTTTAGAATTAGGGTTTTTTGGCCTTTCGACTTATTCGAAAACAAAATAAAAAGTTTACAATATGTTAAAGTTTTTCTTCTTTCTATCTTTAATTGTTGATATCAAAACAAGTTGATCAAGTAGATATTTGTTTTTCGTTATAACGTTTGAGTATATTGAGAGAAGTTTAAACTAAAAAATAGTTATAACTTATAAACCAGAACTAAAAAAAGAAATGTAAGAAACGAGATGCCTATGACACATAAGTAAATAGTCGTTCCAAATCCGAAAAAGCTTTCAACTACAACTGTAAACTATTAGCAACATAAAACTCTCGAGGATCATCAATTGTGAGTTGTGACATTTCGAACAACCACAAATTAATCTACAGTTGCATTTGAAGATTCACGTTCGGTAAACAGTTTATTATTGATACGAAATCAATTCTGTTTCGAAAGATTGGTTTTCAAAAGAGAATTTGTAGAAAAACATATTCTGCATAAATTATTAATAAAATAACTAATAATACAGTCATTATAAAATTTTATTTTCAAAGGTGATAAATTTAATAAAAGATCAAAGAAAAAGTATTACCTTTTTATTATTTTGTGGGAGTGAAAAATTCTAATACAATTTGTGACCAACAAAATTCTAATATCGGGATTCCGAATTTTCACCCATTGGAAGGACTAGTTAGGGATCGAGCTGTTGCTCCTCAAATCTCGATGCAAGAAACAAAAAAACGTATACCATATGCTTCTCTATCTATCTTCTTCTTATATAAACCCTTTCTCGTTTCATTACTTGAAGTAGACTTACACTTAAACATCTTAATTAGATAAGTCTCGTTGAACATAAGTAATCCAGATCCTACGCTATAACTCTTTTCTTTTCGTTTTTTAAACATCAACCTATAGGGTTTTTGTTTTTGTAAAGTATTTGGATCAAACATCATTTCCTTCTGCTTTTTTTTTTTGTTTAAAATCTGAGGGTTATAATGGTTGAACTCTTATTTCTCCTATCTTTTTTGGTGGAACTACAAAGTACTTGCCTTCATATGAATCTTGAGAGAATAATAATGAAAGATGGGGTGAGTTTTATTTCATTGCTTTCTAAGAGACCAGTTTCATGGTTATCTTTTCTTGCCGCACCACTTCTTCACATCGTAGGACTTGGCTTCTCACAAATCCTCATTACCTCAGCTGCTTTGTTCTTCTCTTCTCTCTTCTTCCCTCTCTCAATCCAAAAACCAAACTCTCTAATAGACTCCAAGGTCGAAGATCAAGATCTTGATAAGCAAGACTCTTCAAGAGACATGGAAATGTCTAATGACGAAGACGACGGGACAATCCCTGATGAGGAAAGCCTCATAGAGCTCTCCTTGCCAAGCGGTCACTACGTAGGCCACCACTTCAGTACTATGAATGGACGACAAGATTTCAGGTTTATCCAACTATCAGCCGAATTTGAAGACGATAATCTTATCGAAATCGACATTTCCATTGGTTCCATCAAGTGTTCGGGGTTCGAGATCAAAGCCTGATATACATCTTCATATCATTTCTACAACTATGAAGCGAATAAGTAATCGGATGTAAAGTTATTGCGGTATTTTTGCACTTGACAGGTGCTATGTCTTTTTTTGTTGTAGTTCTCTCCAGTACATGGGGTTTTGCTATTGTTATGTATTAGCTACAACACTATTACTATGTCAATTTCTTAAAGTTGTGACTAAGATCCAAGCAGTATGAAATATATCAAACACATTTACTATTATTGATTTAAGTTTATATGCTTGACATCATACTATAGATGTTCTGTTAATGAGGGAGTTAATTACTCAAAAAATATTATAGACTGTGTTCATAGGTACTGAATCATCAATATATATAGAACTTTGATGATCTTCTCATCTTTCATTATTCTTGGTATGCTAAAACTTAATGCATGCATGCAGTGGAAAAGCTACGAGTTGCAACCTTCGAATTTTGTGAGCATGCAATTAACTGGAGTCATTTGGTAATTTCAATAACCAAAAATGACTCATTGATACATGAACGAAAATGAAGATAGTGAATGTAGCCATAAAGTAAAAGACCATGGAGAACTTGCTTGTAAGTTGATCTTTGATTATGCAAATTAAAAAAAAAATGAAGATATTTCATACGCGATGTCACATTTGATCGAAAGCATGCAATTTGGCTATTGTTAGGGAGAGCTGTAAAAAGTTGCCACCATTTGTTGGGTTGATTAACCAACACAATAAGCATTCCAAATTTTAATTGTTACAATTGTTGAACCTTGAAGCTTACTAGTTGCAATGGTTAAATGATAATGGTGAACTATTTAAGTATGAGTGACATTGCACTAAAGCAAGATATGCAATCAAAGACGACGTGCTCTCAAATGCAACATAACCGGAACAAAACCCCTTTCCAACATAAGAATCCATGACGACGAGTGATAGATGTTAATTTGGAACTGTGGATCAGATTTAATGTTTCGAACAAATAGTTTGTATAACCAAGTCCCCAGTCAAAATGGGAATTCTGTAGTAGCTAAATGAAAATGATCTCAACAAAAATCACACCATTCACCACAACTAAAATGAATAAAATTTAAACAAAACAATCAAATATTGACTGCCTTGTTATCAGATCACACTTCTATTACCATACAGTTGGGAGAGCAGTGAGTGAGGATTTGGCAGCAGCCTTTAACTCTTGAAGGTTGCACTTCGGTTCCCGGAAGCCGGAAAGGCTTGACGCCGTTTTCCTTGCCCAAACTCCGAATCCTCCGGAGCAGGCCCTTTCTTCTTACCTCCTGCTGCTGAACCTTCTCTTTTCCCTCCCTGTCTTCCCTTTTGTCCATCCCCAAATTTCACCTCTTTCCTTGCAGCTTCATAATCAAACGGCTCTATGTTCAAAAACTCCGGCTTCTGGGCCTTGTTGTTGCTCTTATTCATGGAGTTAAAGCACTTCTGAAAGTTTGTTGACAATTCTGAGAGCGACATTGGTTCATCTTCCGCATCAGCTTCTTTCCCATCAGCACTGTCTAACAGTATAACATCTTCTGTCCCAAAACCAGATACTTTGGATTCTGAATTTCTACCAGAAGTTTCTTCTGAATCATCTTTCAACTCTGTCACACCATCTTGCTTGGAAACAGAGGATGGCATAGCAGTGGGGATCTCTTCATGAACCTTCATAGCTGACTTTGAGTCAGAACCTTTGTCGGTAAAAGAAGGGAATGCGAGGTTTACAGATGACCTTATCTGTTCAAGCTTCACCTCTTCCTTCTCCTGAAAACATTTTTCTTTATCAATCATTCTGCAACCAAGACCAATTCTAGAAATCTCAGTTAAGCAAACTCACCATCTTATCAGTTCGAGACTTTTTCTTTGAGGCTCCACTTCCCAGTAATGCTCCTAAACCACTGCTTGGTTTCTTAGAGATTACAACAGGCGCAGAAACCTAATAAACAACAGACAGGTCTTTTGTGAGCCCGGCATGGATATTAAAGAGAACCAACCAAAATAAATAGCAAGGTGTCACACCTTAACTGAACCAAAGAAGCCTGTGCCTAAACCTCTCCTTTCATTAGTATCTGCTGCAACCGTGATTGGCCCTGTGATCTTATTCTCAAGTCCCAAAGAATTTTCCTTCAAACTCGGAGAAGCTACGTAGGCTGTGTGGTGATTACTGTCTTTCCCCTCAGTAGTAGTAGGTTCAGTATCCTTATCCATTACCTACAATAAGAGAAGCACATAATTAAAACTACAGATTTGGATCACAATTAGCCTTGACATTAAATTCTTCCAACACTAATCGGCTTTGAATTAGTTTATACACCTCAGCTGAGAGCTTACAGTAATAGTTGTATAAACAGAGATGAGACAACAATCAACAGAGATATCTTACCGTTACAGAAGCCCCTTCTCTTAAAGATTGAGCAGCAGACTCAAATGCTGCACAATTTTGCATTGATTGCCTGATGACACTAACCACTGAATCAACATTACGCTCGATATAAGGATGCTTTGACTTCAACATCCGACGCAATTTGTTAACACTGACAGGCATCTCCTTGGCTATATAATAATAACAAACACTAGGCCAAGTTAGGAATCGCCAAAGAAAAATCCACTTACTGGTAGATGGTAAAATCGAACTCTCAGCTATATACCTATTTCAAGAAGAACTTTGTTTGGCAATACATAACCAGTGCTCTCATCCTCCGCACGTGCAATGTAATCCCGCCATTCACAAAGCCCCTAGAAGGCAGAAAAGTTTAAGCTCCATATAGTATAAAAAAAAAGCAGAGTCAGGATGCATCATCTATTACATCAGACAAGAATATCGTACCGCAACAATGGCAAGTTGAGCTGCCTTGAAGCCCGCTGCTTGAAGCCTAGCAAAATACCAGGATGATAAAAATAATATTAGTGATTATGTAACTTAGCTTAAGTGAAGATTCATGAAGTAATTTAGGTTTGTCAACAAAAAAGTACGGCTTGTCTGGTGATACAAAACAAAAACAGAAGTATGTTGATTCTTTCAAGGAAAAGCAACAAACCCATATACGTGAAGGTATGAATTCTCAGTCAAAAGCTCTTTCTCGTATAATTGTGTGCACACCTCATAACTGCGCTTGTAGACCTGTAAGAAACAGTAAATCAAAAGGTTAATTTTTTTGAAGAAAGAGCATA
The DNA here is from genome assembly GCA_902728155.2 of Microthlaspi erraticum. Taxonomy (NCBI): domain Eukaryota; kingdom Viridiplantae; phylum Streptophyta; class Magnoliopsida; order Brassicales; family Brassicaceae; genus Microthlaspi; species Microthlaspi erraticum. The sequence continues at coordinate 108,538 of CACVBM020000221.1, read as the reverse complement.
TTCTTCAACTAGATGAAACAAAATTTAAACAGGCAAAGATGTTTACAAGTCAAAGGTGCTAAATCACCAATTCCAGACAAATGTGAATGCTAATAACCACACTGAGTTCCCGAAACATGTGGTACCAGATTTCATTTTGCCTTTGCTTAGAGAAGGCAATTCATGACAGATATATGCATGACAAAAGCCTCCCAAAGTTACTCTCAAAAATAGCATAAGAGTGTTGTAAATCCAGATAATCACGTAGGTGAGGGAGATAATATACAAAAGGACACAAAACCCAGCCATTTAAACCCAACACATTCGGCCACAAATAATTTTCTACAATGCTATGCCATCATAAGTTTTTAAGCCACACAAATTCCTACTTGGCCAGTATGGGAATCTAACAGAGAGATAGTAAGAACAAAGCACAACAACAAAGACAATTTTACATCTATCCTGAAAATACCAACAAGCAGAAGAATATGAGACTTGTCAGCCTAGTTTAATTATGACTACCTCAAGCAGAGGAGAGTCAGTATTCTCATTATCCTTTGCCATTCCTTGCAGTTCTAATTTGAGTACATCATATATGTACAATAGATAGTGGGTATCTTCTCTTGCATATCTGCAAGGAAAAAAAATGTGAGCTAAAATCAAGTTATGCCAGAAGGTCCAGAAAAGTAAGTGTACAGGGTAGAGAAGAACTGACCTTGTCATTTCCGCTGGAAGGGGTCTTACTCTCCAGTCTGCATTTTGGTATCTACAGCAATAAACAAAGCAGATGTTGATAGACAAGTCAGAAGGCAAGAGTGAAAAACATAAATAAAAACAGATTGGACTAGGACGCACTCTTTATTTGCAGTAACTCCACAATAATGCTGCAAAAGAAACTCTAGGCTGTTTCTCTCCAAGTTAAGCACCCTTGAGGCCTGAAATAAACAAAATGTGAAGATGTGAATCAAAACCTTCCTACTTTTAGGGATAAAGGCTACCGAACTGATTTCTTTTCATATATCTGCTCTTAAGTTGCCAGTTGCCACAATATGAGAGCCAAAATTTCCTAACTAAACCTTTTTAACACATGCCATACGCTACTAACAGTCAGGACGGTGATAAAAGTATCTGCTAAAATGATAAGTACAAATTAAGCGTTGTGCAAATTGTTGCCACTTATCTCCTGGATGGTGTAATTAACTAAAGCATAATCTCATAATGTACGAGTGATAAGTTCTACTTTTCCATTTCCAGGATACTCAATTCAGATGCCAATAAGTTGCACATCCTTCTTTCATATATTCATATAGCAAAACGTGTACGTTATGGTAATTGGATCTCCTACGTTTTAGTGTGATAAGAAATATCACAGAGAAAAAAAAGAAACCATTGCTAAAGCCAAAATCAAACCTGTCCGGTGTCGAAGAGATTGCAGACATATATGCCAAAGTCCCGTTGAAGCCAAAGAATATCTCGATCTGCTCCATGCATTACCTTATTATAAATTAATAGATTTCAGAGTGCTGAACAAGTATTTTAGACCTTTTAATAAAGGAAATTAATGTATCCCAGGTAAAACCTTTTTCTTTTTAGGGTCTTTGAAGATCTCCCTAAGGTAAGGACCAATGTGAACTCGAAGCTTGAATGTATCGATAATATAATCCTCTGTCCTGGTGGAAATTTGCATCAAGCATGTCAACCCTTGAAAAGATCGATACTGGTTATGCTCCATATCAACCTAAACAGAGTAAAATAAAACGCCTTTAAGAGAAGGGTAGAGGCATCAACCTTGGAGGCTCATAATTTGAATTGTTTTGGGCCTCTCTAATTGAAAAGACAACTTAAGGTAACGCAATAACAGAAACTTTATATTCTCCCACCAAAATGCTGAAATAACTATCACATTGGTAGTTCGGTAACAATAAAATTCTCAAATTTCTTACTACTCCTACCAAAAGACATTATTGCCAAGCAATAAAGACAATAAGAGAAGAAATTTACCGCAAACTCTTCAACACTACGCAACTTAGTAGCTAATTCTTTCAGATCTTTCACTTCTTGAACGAGCTTGAATGGAGTCTCTTCCAATGGGAGGGGCTTAACAGGTTCCATCTCGTTTACATCTTTGTCAACGAAGTCAGTCACTGAGAGTTTCTCCTGCATGGTATTATAAACACATCAGAGCAGAAAAAGCTAAAAGCAGACAGCTAAGTAAAACACCTAAACACTGAAAGAGCATATCTATTCCAAAGCATCCTTTTCATCAATACAATACCGTAAACTTATAGAATCTAGAGTCTTAATGAGGCAGTTAAGAAAACGGATAATGCTAACCAAAATACAACACTATTGGCAGCAAAGGACAGTTTTTTCAGGATTGGTTCACTACATTAGGAGCAATCACATAAAGTCTAATACTTTCAATAAAAAACCTGCAATCACATAAAGTCTAATACTTCCAATATCTCAAATCATATTTCCAAGAAACATATCTATTCCCAAGCCAACTCTTGAAACACAGCAAAAATAAATCTTCCTCAAAATTCTTTCAATACCTTAAACCAATTTCCAAAACATTAACAAACATTCAAAAGACTAACCAGTGGATGCACAACCCTCAGATTATCTTCACTCCTCTCCAACCAAACATGCTCAAACGGTTGATTCACATTGTTCACCAATATATTAAACTCCTCTTGAGGCTTCTTTATGGTTGGTACATGGAAAGGAACTTTAGCCTTACCGGATGATGAGTTCTTATCTCTCTCAGCCACCTTAACATCAATCAAGGAACCACCGTTCCCAACAGAGCCACCAATCACATTACTGACCGGTTTCTTCTTCCTCCCATAAACCATTTGAAACCCATTCTCGTCACAATCAGAAACAGAGGCCAACGGCCGACCAATCTCCTCTTCTTTCTTCCTCAGCCTCTGAAACTCGTCAACAGAGACATCAAATCTCTCGAGAAACTCATCGTTCACATTGCAAAGCCAGTCATCTGCGTCGTCTTCTTCGATATCTCCAGGGAATTTCATCGATTTCCCCCAAACTTGCTCTGAATCACCGATCGTCTCGAGAGCTGACTGAGAGGTTCCAGCTATTTCGCCGATGGGTTGCTTGAATTCGTCGAAGTTGTTGTAAAAGTGAAAATCTTTACTTGATGGAATCACACGAGACGACGAAGAGAGCTTCGAGAGGGTCTTCGAGAAAGAACCATCGACTAATGACTCCAAGGACTTTGCTTTCAATGAAACCGATGATTCGTCGACCTCCATATTACCATCGCTCATCCTCGGGGGCACGAAAAGGAGAAAGAGAGATCAAATCAGAAATTTTTGTGTGTATCTTAGGGTATTCTCTGGCTTGGCTTGGCTAGGGTTTTAGGAACTCCATTGAATGTGAGAATGTTGTAGAGCTACTTTACTTTTATTCAGGGGTAAAAACGTCAATTTCAGTCGAACACCTTTTGGTCAAACTTACTGAGATTCATATTATATTCATTTCCTTTTTTCTGAGCTTATACTGTTTTGTTAAGTAAAGTGGAGTAATTCACAAAAATTCTTTGTATAAACTCAATGTAACAGAGTATGTAGTCTGTACTAAATACAGAGTCACAACAGAGTTAGTTAGAAGTCTGTTATTCCGGTTAAGCTTATTCGAGTTGTATATTGTATATAAACACTTGTAAGTAAGATCTTTGACTGAAGTTAATGAGAAGATCATTTTAATGCCAAGGAAGAAGCTTGGTTGATACTATAATGTCAATTCTCGTTTAGAATTAATTTCTTTACACAGTTGTTATTGAGTTCGGACGCAAAACGCAACTCTCAAGAGAGAGGCAATGCACATAGTCGTCACGACAGCCAACAAAAATCCGGCCACCGATCATCACTGGTGAAGAGAAAACGTCTGCCTGCAACTCCAACCTCGCGATTTCGTCTACTTTTGAATCTCTGCTGAGATTGGGACTCACACGAAGGATATGAACTCTTCCCGAGCTAGAGCATACAGACACCAACCTGTAAGATACATGGAAACACAAAGAGGAGGTATCATCATACCTCCATGGTAGTAATTAAATACATTCATATTTGGGATACTCTTGAATTCATACCTGTCTGATGCAAGCAGTTGGTGAGATTCAAAATGCAGATTCTCATCGATGTATGCAGATGCTGTGATAGGGTCCCCAATATTGTATTCCCAGACAAGACACCCAGATTCCTGAAGCAAATTCGACAAAACAATCATGACTCATAATGATTCAGAAGTTTCGAGACGAGTGAACAACTGATACTCATGTATCTTACAGTTATACAAGCACCGTCCTTATCAATGTCTTTGTAGTTCTAAAACTCAAAAAGAGTTTAATACATTCCCTTGGAGCGGATTTGATTCCACTGACTTAGAAACAAAAGCAATAAGTGAAGTATACACTATCCATGTCCAGGGGGTATAGGAAAGTACCGACTCTAGTGAATAAACACTTCCATTTCTACAGCACACGAGCACCTACGCGAGAAATAGACATGTAAATAGTCTTAGACAGTAACCTCTACACAAAAAGGATGGATTGTAGATGTGCTCAGGAAGCAAAGTGATGCACATGAATCAGCCTAGATAATTTTCGGATTCAACCACAACAAATACCTGAGATGGAAGCACATGCGACATACAAGGCCCTGCAAATATTGGCCCGCCAGTTGTATACTGCATCGATATATAACTGAGTAGTTAGAGCGCTGTGAGGCGACCAAAGCAAACTGATCATGAAAGCACTTTTGACTAGATAGTTAACTATCGTTCATTCAGTATCTCTTAGCTTTATCAACTTTACGTTCAAATGCACTGAGATCAAATCATACACATACCCTCCAGATAATAGTTCCAGATGGACTCATTGCAACAACTTGGCCATTAACTAGGCAGCATATAACTGTGACAGAGAATAGAGAATAACACTGATGTCGAAATCAAGGAAACAGGATGGAAATAGAAATAGAGAGAGAGAGTAAAAGATACCGCTTTGGTTTGTCGGGCTAATGGAAAGAGAACCAAATATCGGTGCCTCTAGTTCAAGTAGCCACAAGGTGTGGAATGGGGAATCCTACATTTGCAAAACTAACCAGAATAAACGAGGTTCCATCTCCACTATTAATCTATAAGAAACAAAACCCCCACTAGAGCCATTTGAAATGTAATGCAGGGCACAATTTTGGCCCAAATACTTTTATTTTTCAATGGAATACAAAAGATATACAAGCAACAACACGTAGGACTTTTAAGATTGTGGAAGTCCCATACCTCTACTGATACAGCTATCACGCGACCATTTGTAGAAGCCACGTAAAGTGAACTATGACTCTGGGTTCATCATAAAAGATGAATCAGGTGATATCAATAAAACTCCAGTAATCAAAAACAACACGACCACAGATGATGTGCTTTTAGCTTTGGAAAAGAAACTACGCATAACCAAGTGGATAGAGTAGTTTAAAGCCTTCACCTCATCAATTACAGGTGACGCAAATACGCTCCCACCACATTGCAGCTTATAAACACAGCTTTGGCTCCTATAGTCAAGGGCATAAAGAGTGTGGTCATGTGATCCGCACCTGCATGAATGGTGCAGAATTTAGCTTGGTGGTTGTTGACTTTTATAAGAACCCCAGGAAAAATACAGAATGAAATAAAGGTTTTTCAGTAAACACAGATGGAGCTAAACAGTAACAGAACGAGTCATCACAGTATTACCATATCAGTTGTGAATATGTGTCCACAACAGGTTGGCACTTTATCTTCATCGGAAAAAGAAAGCAAATTGTTTTAAGTCAGTAAGCCATCTGAGAACAGATTCTAGGAATGAGAAAATATATTAAAGCTGAAATAATGTAGACAAACAGAATGCAAACTTATGATCAATCAATTTTCCTGCAGATCATACCTCGCCACATGCTTGGAATGTCCAACATAAGCTTCCAGTTGAAAAGTCTAAGAAATATAATTTTCCTATGTAGCATCCAACCACGACCTAGCATCGGATACTGTTCAAATGATTTTTAGAAAGGATAAAACGAGCTATACAAATTGATGAGAAGACTAACCTGAGAAAAATCACCAACTACCATAGCTGAACCTTCGATCCTTCCTTCTAGAACGGTCTCCCAGCAAATAGAACCACTAATTAGCAAAGTAAAGTGTATGTGTACAGTTGTTAGAAGTCCAGCCTAATATCTATAAAATCTAAACCTAATCCTCTCATTTCATTTAGATCCAAATCCAATGGTCAGTAGTTCAAGAAATACTTAAAACTTCATATGCTTGATACAGAAAATTAACAAAGATGCGTACCTTTTCGCGTCAATGCAGAAAAATTTATGTGAGTGAGACCCAATAAATAGATATGTTTTCGAATGCTTCAATACTACAAGGGGCGAGGCATCGACACAAGACTCCATATGAACTTTCCATAGCTCTTGCATAGAGACCACTTGATTCCTTGGAAACTCCACCGACCAGTTTTCTTGGTTTCCCCCCTCATTACTACATGAGTTTGGAAACTGTACCTTGTTGCACCTACTGAATGCACATTGTATTTGAGAAATTCCTGAATCCCATGATTTTTTATCTTCCATTCTTTTGGACGAAAACTGTTCTGAATTGATTTTCAATCGCTTTGTAGAGACACTCTTCTCGCACTGAATTCTTGAAGGTGTTGGGTCTGATGTAACACCAGAATGAAGTGTAACAGTTCTACTAAAAAACTCATTGCCATTCTGATTCTCTATATTGTTTTCTAGCTTCAGAGTGGTATTGCGTTGCATATCTTCTCTTAACTTTCCTTCCTTCTCTGACAGACAGATCAAAAGCTTAGATGGACTTCGAAATTGGTAAATCAATCTCATATCGATACCAAGACTATGAGAAAGATGAGCTGCGGCTAAAGAGTCTCCACCAATCACAAAGAAATCATCATCGTCTGAAACTTCTTTGACCACTAATGCATCACAAACGGCCTGTATCAAAAGTTCAAGATATGATATAACTCTTTTTGTATAGTCAATTAGATTCTGCAGATTACAAAAAGTAAAATAAAAACAATTCTCCAAGTTTTTCATAAGCATAAACCGCTCAAACAAGTGACATTCTACGTTTATCTGTTCATAAAAGAATTTTCTAATCAGTATCCCACATATATTGCATTTGCTTTTACTTTCCTTGCACCTCATTTTCTCTACTCACTATTCCTTTACTCCAGGCTCAACATTGTGATCGAAAATCGACAGAAAAACACCCTTAAAGACCCCTAACATTATCAAATTCCTTTCCACAACTCTAGTCTCTTCCTGATCGAACTATATCTACCAAAGGTTACTCAAAGAAAATTATCACAGATTTTACTTCAAACATAGTTAAACATCAGATACCAAAAGGGTTTACTCATAGGGAGAAAACAAAACACGTATGTAAGCACAGCATTGAATCTGTCTGACCTTTTTAATAATTTGCAGTAAACTATCAGTTCCATTGCTATGCATCATATCTTGAGCTTGGGTTGTAGGACATTTCAACCTTGCTAGTGCTTCATAATCAACCTTTCCACTTGAAGTACTTGGCAAGGACTCCACCAAAACAAAATGGTTAGGAACCATCACCGAAGGTAGCTTTTCCCTCATCCAATTTCTAATAGAATATATGATACCTTCATCGGACTTGGTTTCCTTGTTTAGTACTAAAAAGGCCTCAAGTGAAGTAAGCTCCGTCTGATCTCTGTTAAGTCGAACAACCGCTTCTCTAACATCTGGATTTAGTTCTAGAGTTGTTTCAGTCTCTTCAAGGGCAATGCGTTGTCCATTGAGTTTAACAGTTCGATCCCTTCTCCCAATAAGAACTAAATCACCGCTAGAAAGCTTTTGGCCGTAATCACCAGTTCTATAATAAAGCTCGCTTCCACAATCATTGGTTAAATGATTACAGAGAGAGCTATTATGTAGCTTCACGTAGCCTTGGGACTCCATCGAGGAATGCAGGTATCCTTGCGAAAGACAGAGACCACCAACACATATTTCTCCCTCATTAGGTTTATCTTCATCACCAAAAAGAACAATTCTGCAATTGGACATGGGCTTGCCAATAGGAACACTACCAATCTTCTCAGTCTTCAAGAGTTCTGGCAACCCACTACAGTCAAAATAAGTGCAGTCCCCTGATACCTAAACAAAACGAAAGGCTAATCAATACAGATTCAGTTCCAACGCACTGCTGCATAAGTTAAGAGAATGCACAAAGGATATAATAACAACTCAGACCTGCTACAACAAGTTAGACTCAGCCTAAGTATCAAACAAACGAAACTAAGAAGTCTTCTAGTTATCAACATTTTTTAAACTATAAACACAAGGCGGTAGCAACTAGCTGACACTGCTAAGATATTTCAAGCACACTAGCTGAAGAAGATATCCTGAGATGATAAGCGTATTTTCTCACCTCTGTACTCCCATATAGATTCAGAAAACATGTTTCAGGAAATAGGTTGCGAAGTGAATCCCACAGGCTCATAGGAAAGGGTTCGCCGCTTAAAATTACCAGCTTCAGGCAACTTTGGAGCTTATTGTGTCGATGTTGTAAAGTAGGTAGAATAGCTCTGATCATCGATGGGACAGCTAGGAGCCTACTGATAGAATACGCCTATCAAGATTGATAAAATTTCGCCAATATTACTCAAATGGAAAGTAAAAGTCATGCAATTAAAGACAAATCAGTTTTCTCTAGTGATAGGAACCTTAACCAAAGCAACCAACAAGAGAAGCCATATCTATTATTCGTCACAAATGAAAAATTTACTAAGAATTCTAGTCACCCCATATACTGTTCTTGAAGAGAAATCATAAGTAGATTAAAGTTCAATAAAAGAAACTATGAACTCGCATTCAATGGATTTATCTTTAAAAATATATATAAGATATGATACAATAGCACTGTATACAGTGTTTATTGCTCTAAGTTACGACTAATGTTTTTCACAATAAGCCACCTAATGAAGATGGTTAAACCAATATCAATTTCCACATTTTGGAACGGATACTTCAAAAGCAATTAAGGAACAGATTATTGGCAACAAAAATAGGATTATGACTTCCAGGGATCTTAACAGCATTACATCTACAGAAGGTGGTTGTAATTTCTTTCCAAACTATAGAAACAATAACTCTTACCTCTAGAAAATCAATGATGGAGATCATATTCTCTTTTAGGAACTTAAATGGAGGGACGACTAATGGGGTGGAATTCAGAATAGCCCCAAGAAACTCCTGCAGATGATCAATAAATCCAACTGAAGTCTTGAAAGCCAATTGCTGCTCCCCAACAACAGGATAATGCTCTTGCATCCACATGAAGCGATTTAAAAGTCCTTCAGAAATCAACGGACAGCAGTTTCAGATATTATCACTTTGGATGAAAAAGAAGAGCTAACACAAAAACAGCAGATGAACTCATTTAAATTAGCTACAAAAAAGGTAACCTACCATTAGTAATTTATTGGCGTTAAGCCCTAAAATACACTATGCCACTTACAAGGAACAGAAATTAAATTACAGAATCATAAATTCATAAAAACAGCTAGGTGACTAGACAACCTTGGGCAAACTAGAATGTATAAGATAAGCTACAAACATGCTATATCTCTCTAAGGATCAACATTCTCATGCAATCCCAGAGAGTTCAAAGAACAATCAACAATCTAACATTTAAATGCTATAATAAGACTTCCGAATTTCAAGTTCGTCATACCTACCAATTTATGAACATTTACAAAAGATAAACATCCTAACCTTGCTCAGTGCCACATACTCCTTTTGGCTTCCCAGTAGATCCTGAAGTATACATCAGATAACAAAATTTCCTTTGCCTCTCTTTCTTGCAAGGCCAAACAAAGCTTGATCGACTAGTTTCCACACTCAATCTTTCACTCATCGAGAAGAACAATACAGGGCAGACCATGCTTTCCACAAGCCAGTGTGATCTCTCGAGCGGCTTACACCCGAATTGGTCGAAAGAAGAGCCACAAGCAATAACAAGAGCAACATTCGAAGAGGAAATCATAGACAACACTCTTTCTCTTGGCCATGAAGGATCTAAAGGTAAAAAGGCTTCTCCACACCTCAAAACAGATAGCACAGAGATTATGTATTCAACTGAAGGTGGCATATATAAAGCCAAAACCTTTGGCATATATACTACATCTGAGTCAGTCTCCAAGTCAAGTTTCTCTGCAAATGTCAAATTTCAAACTTTATGAGATCGGTAAAGAGAACCTGTCGCTATTAAACTCACAGAAACTCGAAAAGAGCCAAAAAGGTAACCTTGAAATCGTGGTCTGATGAGGTTAGGATCTCTGTGACTGGGAACATCGAGAATGCGACGGAGACGAGAGCTCAGGGAATCAATGGATGATGAGAGCTCGGCGAACGTGAAGCATTTGTCTCCGTCGTAAACAGGTGGTGTGCACGACGGAGAATTAGAAGGTTTAAGTGATTCCGAATCCGACTCGATCCTCGCCGCCCAGCCCGAAGCGTGAATGACGGCGATTTTGTCTGGGTTTATGGAGGCTGCGTCGACGAATTTGTGAGAAATCCAGCAATTGCCACGCTTCTCCGATTTGCTTGGGTTACTACTCTCAGTCATCTCTCGGCGTGTTTTATCGGAAAGTTGTTTAGGAGTTCTGCGACACAGGCTGCTCCGTCATGGCATGGCAGCCAAACCACCGGAAAGATTGAACACTGCTCTGTAGCTCGACGAACTCTTCTTTTTCTTAATTTTGCAATTTTTGAGGTTTCTCCTCCAAAGTTTGCAATTTTTGGGTTTCTCCTCCAAATTTTGCAATTTTTGAGGTTTCTCCTCCAAAGTTTGAAATTTTTGGGTTTCTCCTCCAAATTTTGCAATTTTTAAGGTTTCTCCTCCAAATTTTGTAATTTATTGAATTTTCTTAGAAATGTAGTAGAATCGTTTTTGCAAAGAAGATAATAAAATATTTAACAACCAATTAGATTAAGAGATTAAAGCCATGTCACATTAAAATGTAATATTTTTTTCTTTCTTAAATTGATCAAGGAGTACGTCAGATTTGTGGCCGTTGAATAAAATATATCTGAGCTAACATAGGAATATTTTCATATATGGAAAAAAAAGTAAGGGAAATTGTAAAATGTATCTAAATAAAAATTCTCCATTTATATTTCTTAAAAATGAAAGATAAAATATTTCATATATTAGCCTTTATGTTACCATGTAAAATTGTAAAGGAAAACAGAACATGAAGGTACAGCTACAAGAAACTCACGTCCATATATGAAATGAATGGTACACTCTTGCTAAAGAAAAAAATAATGAAATACATGCATATATAGATGAGAAATGAAAAATGAAAACACCTTTTATAGTTTAGTATCTGGAGATTATCTTAACACGTACGTATGAAAATCTATTTGTGGATCAAAACATGAACATAATCTCAACATATGTATGTGTAACCAGCTATCTACCAGACTACGACTATCCCATTGACCTTATAAATACACATCAGGTTGTCTGAGTAAAAAACTCACTATTCACTTAAATACAAAGACAATGGCTTCTCAGTCCTCTTCAGGTTTCTTGTTTCTGTGCTTACTCTCTTCACCCTTTCTCTCAAATGCAAACACTAACGCAAAGCTCGGGTTCACCATGGATCTGATCCACCGTGATTCGCCTCAATCTCCTTTCTACAACCCGTCAGAGACCTCGTTCCAGCGTACAAGAAACTCTATCCGCCGATCCATAAACCGTGTTTCCCATTTCTCGGCCAAAGATGCATCAACTGAGATCACCTGGAGTAGCGGTGACTATCTCATGAGTGTATCCCTAGGAACACCTCCGTTCCCAGTCATGGCGATTGCTGACACAGGAAGCGATCTCATCTGGACGCAGTGCAAACCTTGCGATGAATGTTACGAGCAGGCCGATCCTCTCTTTGACCCTAAAGAGTCTTCTACATACAGAGAGGTTTCTTGCTCCTCAAGCCAATGTGATTCTCTCCAAAATGACGGAACTTGTTCAAGCAAAGACAGCAGCTCTTGCTCTTACGCTGTATCTTACGGGGATAACTCATACACAAAGGGTAATCTCGCTACCGACACCTTAACGCTTGGCTCGAACAATAACCGCCCCGTGCAGCTCAAAAACATTGTCATCGGATGTGGTCACAGCAACAATGGAAAATTCAAGACAAAGGACGCTGGAATCGTCGGACTTGGTGGTGGTCCACTTTCGCTCATTTCGCAACTCGGCGAGTCAATCGATGCAGGTAAATATTTCTCATACTGTTTGGTCCCTCCATCTTCAGAAAATGGTGTAACGAGCAAGATCAACTTCGGAACCAATGCTGTTGTGTCGGGAACGGGAGCTGTCTCAACTCCTTTGGTCACGAAAGCAGTACCGTCCTACTATCACCTAACCCTAGAATCCGTTAGCGTGGGAAGCAAGAATTTCAAATACCCAAGCTCAGATTCTGGAAATATCATCATCGATTCGGGAACAACTTTGACACTCTTACAACCCGGATTTTACTCCGAAGTCGAAGCTGCGGTTGCGTCTTCAATCAATGCTGTGAGGAAAAATGATCCAGAGGACGATTTGAGTCTGTGTTACAGCGCAGACACGGATCTGAAAGTTCCAGACATTACGTTTCATTTCGATGGAGCAGATGTGAAGCTAGACGTTACCAATTCCTTTATAAGACCCTCAAAAGATTTGTTTTGTTTTGCCTTCCATGGGAGCGAGGACACGGCCATTTACGGGAATGTGGCACAGAAGAACTTTCTTGTTGGATATAACACCGTTTATAAAACGGTGTCATTTAAACCAGCAGATTGTGCAACGCTCTAGATGTTTTATTCTATTTTCTTTTTTTTCTTCAAATTTATAGTAATGGCTGATTTCACTTTAGCCTAATTTGTTCTTCAAACTATGAAATTTTGTTTTATTTGAATTTCCAAAATTTTACAAATTTAGATTCAACAAAATTTTCCTATCTTGCTGGTGAGTTCATCTCTGACGTCAGATATAGTCAATATAGGTATATATTTATATAGAAAATAAAACTAAGAAAAATTGTACATACATAGTATCTAAATGATTCATGAAACAAAATGAGGAGAACTGAATTGTATGTTAGCATGTAAAGGAAAACATAACATGAAGGTACAAGCCACAAGAAACATTTTACAAAGAAAGGTAAAATCCCATGCCTAATTTCTCCTCTAAATTTATGAATTTTCTTTTAGAATGAACTAGAATCGTTCTTACAAAAAAAATAATAAAACATTTAACAACCAATTAGATTAAGTGATTAAAGCCATGTCATCTTTTTTTCTTTCTCAAATTGATCAAGGAGTACGTCAGATTTGTGGCCGTTGAATAAAATATATCTGAGCTAACACAGGAATATTTTCATATAGAAAATAAAATTAAGGGAAATTGTAAAATTTATCTAAATAGAAATTCTCCATTTATATTTCTTAAAATATTTTGAAAGATTATATTTCATATGTTAGCCTGTAGCTTACCATGTAAAGGAAAACAGAACATGAAGGTACAGCTACAAGAAACACACGTCCATCTGAAATGAATGGACAGATGGTACTTCCTAAAAAAAATTGAAATACATGCATATATAGATGAGAAAATTTCTATATGATGAATGGAAAACACGGTTCATGAAATGAAAAATTGAAGACACCTTTTATAGTTAGTATCTTGAGATTATCTTAACACGTAAGAAAATCTATATGTGGATCAAAACATGAACATAAATACATAATCTGAAGTTCTGAACATATATGTGTAACCAGGTATTTACCACTGTCCCATTGACCTTAATTATATATACACATCAGGTTGACTGAGTAAAAAACTCTCTATTCACTTAATTACAAAGACAATGGCCTCTCTAGCCTCTTCAGCTTGCTTGTTTCTGTGTTTACTCTCTTCACCCTTTCTCTCAAATGCAAACACCAACGCAAAGCTCGGGTTCACCATGGATCTGATCCACCGTGATTCGCCTAAATCTCCTTTCTACAACCCGTCGGAAACCTCGTTCCAGCGTACAAGAAACTCTATCCTCAGATCCATAAACCGTGTTTTCCATTTCTCGGGCCATGATACATCAACTAGCTCAACCCAAACTGAGATCACCTCCAATGACGGTGAATATCTCATGAATGTATCCTTAGGAACTCCTCCGTTCTCATTCATGGCGATCGCGGACACGGGAAGCGATCTCCTCTGGACGCAGTGCAAACCCTGTGATCAATGTTATGCTCAAGATAATCCTCTCTTTGACCCTAAGGCGTCTTCTACATACAAAGATGTTTCTTGCTCCTCAAGCCAATGTAATTCTCTCAAATATGACGCACCTTGTTCAAGATTCAATACTTGCTCTTACACTGTATCTTACGGGGATAAGTCATACACAAAGGGTAACGTCGGTACCGACACCTTAACACTTGGCTCGACTAATAACCGCCCCGTGCAGCTCAAAAATCTTATCTTCGGATGTGGTCACAACAACAATGGGGTATTTAGCAAAAAGGACTCTGGAATCGTCGGACTTGGTGGTGGTCCACTTTCGCTCATTTCGCAACTCGGCGAGTCAATCAATGGTAAATTCTCATATTGTTTCTTCCCTCCATCTTCAGAAAATGATGTAACGAGCAAGATCAACTTCGGAACCAATGCTGCTGTGTCGGGAACGGGAGCTGTCTCAACTCCTATGGTCACGAAAGAAGTACCGACCTACTATCACCTAACCCTAGAATCCATTAGCGTGGGAAGCAAGAATCTGAAATACGCAAGCCCAGCTTATGGAAACGGCAAGGGAAATATCATCATCGATTCAGGGACAACTTTGACACTGTTACCAGCCGCATTTTACTCCGAACTAGAAGCTGCGGTTGCGTCTTCAATCGATGCTGTGAGGAAACATGATCCAGAGATCGATTTGAGTCTGTGTTACAGCGTAGACACGGATCTGAAAGTTCCAGACATTACGTTTCATTTTGATGGAGCAGATGTGAAGCTAGACGTTACCAATTCCTTTTTAAGAGTCTCGCATGATTTGGTTTGTTTTGCCTTCCGTGGGAGGAGCGATAACTTGGCCATTTACGGAAATATGGCACAGAGGAACTTTCTTGTTGGATATGACACCGTTTCTAAAAAGGTGTCATTTAAACCAGCTGATTGTGCAAAGCTCTAGATATGTTTTATTCTGTGTGTCTTATGTTTTCAGTATAATAATGGCTGGCTTCAGTTTAGCCTAGATTGTTCTTTAAACTATCAATTTCTTTATAATTTCACAGCATTTATAAGTTTTTATATTTGAATTTCTAAAATCTTACAAACTTAGAGTCGATTAAATTTTCCTATTTTTTTCGATACCTCTATACATTTTTGAATGTTCTGCTTTATCCAACGGAGACTTGTATTGTTTCTCACATAGGGTTATATGTACATGCTTTTGCGTTTTACTACTTGTATATTCAATAGATAAACAAAATTCACAAATAATAGTCTCTATATATACGTGATAATAAAAGCGATGACACTGCCATTTACATCTTATTGGTGTGACAAGTGATGCATAATTCTCTTTTATCCCCAAAAAATGATATGAGCCCTCTTTACCTCTTCAAGATCTATTTTCTGAATCTATCTTGCCGGTGATGAGTTCATCTCTGAAAGCTTTCCGATAAAATGGAGCTCTGCATTTCATGATGCACTTGAGATCGTTCAAGTTGCCTTTCAGGATCTCAACCACCTAAATTTTAAGAGAAAAAATATCAATTAACAAAAGGCGATTTCTTTACTTGTTATACAAGAAACTTCGGTTTAGGTATATACCTGACTCATCCCAGGCCTCTCTATTGATGACTCTTGGATTGATAACGAAGCAGCTAAAAGCACAAGTTTAATCTGCCTCCATTCGTACTCACCCGCTAGAGATTGATCGATTAGCTCTCTTATTTTGTTCTTCTTCATCAATGGTTTAGCCTGCAAGAAACACACAAAAATGAAAGGAACAACTATAAGCACAAATGTGGGATCTTAACCCACGTATGGTCGAGAAAAAAACTCTCACCCACAGAACAAGACTTTGCTTGGAGTAGTCGAGAGCTCGTCTTCCGGTAACAAGCTCTAGTAACAGTACGCCTAACGAGAACACATCGGTCTTTTCATCTACGATACCGTGAGTTAAGTACTCAGGAGCAAGATATCTGAAAACAAAGGACACAACATCTTTATCTCTATAACTTTCTTGGTAGAAACCAATATCCAAACTTATAAAGTGTTAAGACTCACTCACCCAAATGTGCCCTCAAATTTGGAAACAATATGGTGAGTCCAATGTTCAGGTAGCCACTTCGCAAGCCCAAAGTCACATATCTAAAACCAACAATACATTTTCATCACAAAACAAAGAAAAAAATTGAAAATGTGTTCTGTTTTGTTTCTGAGCATCATACCTGAGGCGAGAAATCATGCGTGAGAAGAATGTTTGCGGCTTTGATATCTCTGTGTATGATTCTCCTGTGACATCCTCTGTGAAGATACACTAAACCTTCTGCAACTCCTAATGCTACCTTGTACCTAATGCTCCATTTCATCTTCTCCTTTGAGCCTATCATATATATATCATCAAACAATTAATTTTCTTTTTTCATAGAGATGTGATGATAATCATAAAGGCAAGATGATTCATTACTTACTATAAAGCATAGAAGCTAAGCTTCCATGAGGGGATAACTCAAGAACTAGATGCATTCCTCCTTCGACTCCATAGCCTAAAAGCTTGGCTATGTTCGGATGATTAACATGTGCCATTATACCCATTTCTGTTAAGAAATCTACAATGGTCTCTTCGCTTGTTCCTCGCATGAGCCGTTTTACTGCTACCATTTGTCCATTTTGTAACTTCCCCTTGTAAACTTCTGCGTAACCTCCTTTTCCAATTAGATTCTCTGCCAAATTCCAAAAAAAAATAAAGAAACATTGCTACAATTTCATGAAAAATCTTCATCTTTCTAATATATATTCAATATTCAGTTTTTTTTTTCAATACATATCAAACATTCCTAAAGAAATTTGGTAAGAAGTTGTGAAGTTTTTCGTCAAAACTTCATAATTAGATTCAGAATTTTGTATTCTAATTAAAAAAAGGTTGTGAAACTCTGTTATATTTCATTGATGAACACAATTGTACTAAACCGGAAAATCAAAAATTCTAATTATACTAAACCGATCCTAAATACAAATTGCAAAAATAGAGCTAATCCATTGATCGATACAGAGAGAATAAATTTTCAGATTATTGTGACTTACCTAAAGCGAAATTGTTTGTAGCGATCTTGAGCTCAGAGAAAGTGAAGATTCTTCGAGGAGAGAGCAGAAGAAACTGAGCATCACTGTTGCCAAATCTGAGATTCTCTCTGAAGCTACTACATCTTCTCAGAGAGCTTTTAATGGCATTATTGTTAAACGGAATATTCTTCAGATTCTCCAGCGATTTTTTCGATCTGCTTCTCACGAGCTGAACGATTTTCCGGAAACGAGAGGAGGAGGAGGAGGAAGGGTTCTTCGCCGTCGTCGTCTCGGAGCTTTCGAATTCTTCGGTTCTGAAGAATTCTTCGAGAACTCCGACAGGTGAAGAAGAATCTGGAACTTTCATAATTCACGATGCTCTCTGAGAAGAAGAAGATGACAAAACGGGTTTTGAATTTTGATAGACACATAAACGCATTCAACATTTAATTTGAAACTTGAAGCGGCGCATTTTTTTATTTCCGCCAAAAAGGGAAAGTTTTTTTTTGTTTCCTTTGTAATAAAAGAAGAGAAACTCGAACATGGAAATTTTGCAAGCAAAGTTAACAAGAAACATTCCTAGAGAAGAGTATAAAAGAACTTAATTTGTTTATTGTTTACAAATCAAAACCATTTGAAATTGTTAACAAGATGTCAAAATTCTATAAACCATTTTCGAAACAAAAGTAAACAATATGCTTGAGAAATTAGAGAAAATATTATGTTACTAAAAAAAACTAGACAACATCTTAGAAACAAATGTATGTTGGAGCAATGAAAATGGCATAAATTAAAACCATTGTAATTAGTAAACAAGTTTTGCACATGTCAAACTATCAAAACAAGTTTACTTCAATATCCAAATTCCACTGATTATTAAAATAAATGTAAAATGCGAAAATAGTAGCCAAGAACAGAAGAAGAGTAGCCTATAAACAAGAAGCATACTAAGAAAATAGAAAATAATACAATAAAATAATAAGAAAGAATAAAATGCAGAATCTAAAAGAACAAGAAAAGAAGAAGAACATACCATGAAAGAAGAGAAACCAAGTACATGAAGTGAGAGAGTGTGTGAATGGTGGAGACTATCACTTAAGGGTATGTATGATAAACCATCGCTTTCTTACCAAAATATATAGAATCAGACCAGCCAATGACTATTTTTTGTTTCCTTTTTTTCATATAAGCTTAGGGAAAAAAATGAAATTGAAAAATGTAACATGTGACTAATATAAACCGAACAGTGTGGATCAAAGGTGGGTTTCTGGTTAGTTCTATGCAAGAAGAAGAAGAGGAAGAAAAAGATTCTCTTCTAATTAGTTAATTTGTTTGTATTTGGTAGCTCGTGGTCCAAAAAAATTATCGTAATTTGTATTGTAGAGTATAAATGGTTTCAGCTCGTCTTGTCTTTCGCCATTACATTAGGCGAGAATTGTCGTGTTTGTAATACGTATGTGTGTTTCCATTCTTTGGAATTATGTCTCCGGAAAATATCTTTATTTTTCGTCGTCTTCAACTCTTTCTACTGGTTGTTCACCAAGAGTAATAATCCCACATGTATACACGGTAATGATGCGCTAAGAGTGAGAGTTTGTATTGTAGATCCACCAATCTCCAAAGATATGGAGTATAAATTACTAATAGCATATCTACCAAACTATAATCATTATTGAGTAATTAAGGAATTCTCTTCCTTCGAGATAAAGTTACGTTAATATAGACAAAACAATCATATGACTGTCACTAGCTGTTATGTTACGTGGTACAAATAGTTCAGAAAACATACTTTACGACCAAATCAAGGCATGATTATTTGTTTTCTTGTTTGTTCCCAGTACGACGTTACACTTGCAATAATTTACTAGCCACTAAGCTGCCTATTATATTTCATTGAATTGCTACAATACTACTAACTAAAATGATAGAAAATAGATTTGGAGAATATAGATCACTACTTCAAATTCGTTTGGTTGTGTTTGTTTTACCAAATCACAACATATAATGTAATCTAGTGATTTTTGGAAATATGGTCATGTTAGTTTCGCATAGCGATCAGCAACATGTTTTATTGTTCATTTTACAGTTGTAAGTAATCAACGGTTGGCAACAGAATTCAACAACCATTGACAAAATTGAGAATACAAACTTTTATCGTTGAGATTTAAATCGCTATCACTTGCTATTGTAAAACGTGAATATGTTTTAATTGCGAGTCGTAGTCGCTATCACCAGCGATTACGAAACGATCATGGCCTATTTGTCACCAATTCTGATATTTCCAGAAACAACCCACCCGAATCCGGAGAGTTGTCCGGACAGATCTTGCGGATCCGTTCGACCACACTAACCACATCTACGTTAAGACTTTCATTTTTGGTCATTTAACCGGAGGAACCAATTGTATAAAAATATACATGAATTATCTGTTTTTTCATATACAGTCTACTTTCTGTGGTAACAATTGAATACAGATATTTTCCTGTACAACGAACAACTCGCCATTGAATTATTTTACAACCCAGAGAGAGAGAGAGGAAGAGAGTAAGAAGAAGATTCTTTTTATCTTTTGGTAGTACTTACTTTGTATTTTGGCGGTTTTTTAGCCAAGGTAAGGCAACATTGGGTCCATACCTAGTCCTGACCCTCCCAAGCTACCTGGATCCGCATGTTTCACTCTCCCGAAATGGCGTATGTGACGTAACAGTCTTGCAAGGAACGTATTGTGGCAGATTGTAGAGCTATCGCATACAACCGCCACGTGTTTCCGAGCTCTTGTTATGGCTACATTCATCCGTCTGCTATCTCCTAGGAATCCCACTGCACCTAAATTGTTCGACCGTACCTATAAATGGTTTTCACAAACACAGTCAAGGACACGAGACTTATTCGCACTTAGGCAAAATGCTGAGAAATAACCGCTCTATGAACCATTTGACATACGCTAATTCTACAACCCACAGCTCGGTTTAGGAATCCACTTGTCAAGTTATGAGCAGAGGAAGAAAATGTATGCATGGTGCTTAAGGTAAAGGAGGAGGATAGTGTACCATTGAGATAATCACTGCATCAGCCTCCCGCCCTTGGAAACTGTCGATGGTAGCGACCTCAACTCCATCAGCTACTGGAAAATCATCAAGCCTGTCTCTGAGAAGTTGCACCTGAGCAACATATGGTGATTGAACAGCAATAGCCATTGGACTCACACCTACAATCACGTCGAACAAGTTGGTTATTAGGTTATCAAACGCAATTAATATGAGTGAAACTCTGGCTCATTTTCTAACTTACAACCAATTGAATATATATCACTCACCAGCATATATCAAAGAAATGACGTGATTAACCACGATGTCCGCTTCTCCTTCGTTGAATAATGAGCCTGTACCAGCAGGATCTAGACGCTCCTCGCAGCCCACTGATAAACTCCCATATGGCATTCTTGTGTCAAGAAGAAGCAGTGGGCATTGCGTAATCCAAGTAGGCTGCAGTAAGTAAACAAAAAGGATGTTACTACTTCTAAAGAGTCATGGGGTTACCAAAGTGCTTACGATCACAAGCAAATCAAGACACAAATCATCAAACTTACAACCAACAAGCAAAGATAATATCATGAAACACAAACCAACAGAGTTGCTAAAGAAACGGAGTAATGCATAAAAGCGTAAAAATAAGAAGAAGAAGTACCTTCACAAAAGGAGAATCGATAAGCAGATGAGAGGCAACACTTGGAGCAGATTTCAACCATCCACCATACATCTCCTTTGATGCCCAGCCAGCGATTACATCATTCATACGATACTGTGTAGTCAGCTTCGTCGTAAGAAGTCCATCATGCAAAGACGCA
This sequence comes from Microthlaspi erraticum, assembly GCA_902728155.2. Taxonomy (NCBI): domain Eukaryota; kingdom Viridiplantae; phylum Streptophyta; class Magnoliopsida; order Brassicales; family Brassicaceae; genus Microthlaspi; species Microthlaspi erraticum. Next base: position 87,315 of record CACVBM020000221.1, on the reverse strand, counting down.
GCTCGTTCCAGCAACGATACACCAAGCCCACCTTCCAAAGCTTTGCGTGACAGAATAACTGGCGCTAACTGGCATGGATCACCGGCAAGAATACAACGTTTCCCTTGCAATATCGGGATCCAGCAAGAAGGCTCAATAGACTGACCAGCTTCATCTATAACAACCAAATCAAACGTTTCTAGCCTCCTAACCAAATTATCAGCTGCTCCAATGTTAGTAGCAAACACAACCTGTGCATTTGATAGTACTTCCTTTACAGTTTCTTTCTCCTTCTTCTTCAACGTTTTCCCTTGCTGTTTCAAGAGCTGTCGAATGCCAGCTGCAAGAGAATCATCCTTCAGGCACTGCCGAAGATCTTTTCTCAAATCCGACTTCTTCCTTTCCAGCTCCGCTCGAAAGCTTGCAAGCTTAGAGTTCACAATCTCCCCCAGAGACTTTGAAGCAACAGCTGATGAGATTCTCGCGGGATTTCCTACTCGGACAATGTTTAGTCCAAGATGTGAGAGCTTCTCGACCATGTTATCAACAGCTGCATTCGTAGGTGCTGTTACGAGCACTCTCTCCCCTTGCTGAACAGCGAGCGAAATGACCTCCTTAAGCATTCCAGTCTTCCCCGTGCCAGGAGGTCCTTGAACTATCATAACCGGTCTCTTTTTGTTTACTCCCAACGCTATGGCTCTCCTTTGGGAGTCATCGTATAGCTTAGCCACTGGCTCATCACTCAACTCTGCTTCACTCCAGTCCACATAATCATTCTGCTCCAGCCATGTTATATCTTCCCCATCTCCAAATAAAGTCGCCACTACAGACATTGATGGATTTTTCTTCTGCAGGCCATTCTTCTGCAGAAGCATTAGCGCCTCGCAGTTACGCTGCAACATAAGACTATAATAGTAAGCAAACACTTGCAATAACAGGCCATAATAAGAATGCATCTTTAAGCAATATGTAGATATACCTCGTAAGTTAGAGCATCGGCCAACCCATGAATACGATCAATTCTCACACTCTTCCCAAAGAGCTTGGAGAAAGTAGGATCTCCATGACGAGATTCTAGAGCCACACCAATGCTGCACCCATCATCTCCAAGGTTGTGAACAAACCCCTGCGTACAAGAAGTTGCTCCAGCACCCCTACTGTCACAAATTCTTATGCAAACCATGTCACCAGGGGAAAGCGTAGTAGGAGGAAGACGGTGGTTGCCTCCAACCTTAAACAACACCAAGTGCATTCCTCCGAGCCCTGCACAACAAATTTCATCAAAACTGAAAGAGAACATATTCCAACAAAATACATTTGGCTAAGACTCTAACCTGTGGAGGTACTAACTGCATACAAATTGCAAATTGTGTCACAAAGCTCCTGTGGAGCTTCACCGTGCCTAACCAAGAACTCGATCGGTTTTGAGGAATCTGAGTTCTCATCTGGAGTAGGGATAACATCTAATTCTTCCTGCGTTACCTCAAGTTCTGTATCTCGTTCCACTTGAAGTAACTGCGACATATGGCTAGTGAATTCATCAATCCTTGCTTGTATAGCCTTCACCTTCTCTGACTCCATCCCAAAAACTCCTTGCACAGGCTTTGGCTGATTAGCTTTGCGAGCAACCTCCCTATGTTGAGCTGCAAAACACCATATAAACCCAAAATTTCAACTTCAGCCAAATCATAAACCAATAAGAACAACCAAACTTGGGATCTTGAAGAAATGTAAACCTGAATTTGCTATCTCCTTGAGCAGCTTCCAGGACTCGGTCTCTTTCCAATTCTCTATAGTGTTTTTGCGCTCAAGGTCTTGAAGAACATCACGCAGCTCTCTCTGGAAATGATCGAACAGTGTAGGATAATGTGTGCAAGCTTTCAAGCAGATGACTTCAAGCCCCAGTGGCATCGGAATCGCGTTGAGATACGGCTGGGCTTGAATCACAAACGTCAATCCGGAGCCAACGGTCTGCCTGAGCTCCGCGAACTCACCTTGAACCTCCGCCGTGGCGAAATCGGAAGCCATCGACCTCATCGCTTGGCTTATCCATTTCACTACGTTCCTCCCTAAATCTCTCCGCCCCAAGGGATCGCCGTTTTGATTCAAAGCACGAAGACTCAATTCCTTATCGTTCTTCTTCTGCTCCTCCGGTTTCTCGATCTTATCGAATTTAGTTTCACTACTAACACTCACTGGCTCAGTATCGTTCCTCTTCTCGATTTTCCTGGATTTGAGTTTATCGGAAACGTTAATTTTCCTTCGAGGCTTCTTCTTAGTAGCACTGGAACCGCCATTGACGCCGCTGCAAAAGACCTTCCGCGACGGGAAAACACGAACGCCGCCGCCATCTCTCTTGTCGGAGACGACACAGACGTAATTCACCGGCGGTCGAGTGAACGTGAACGCCGTCGACGGGATTCTAATGCTTCTGCAAAGAAAACTTGAAGCTGCGTCCATCAGATTTTCCCGCGATTCGATACAAAAAGACCTTCAGATTTTCTCTCCCTTTCCCGAGAAAAAAATCGCAAGAAAAAAATAATACTGGTAACTAGAAAGCAAACTCTATCGACATTTTCAGGGAATCGAATCGAAAGGAAAAATACAGAAAAAAATCGAAAATCTCGAGGAGGTATTTATAGATTGAAGAAGAGTTTCAGATATTTGAGAGACGAATCTCTCTCAAATTGCTGATGATTTTAAATCTAAGCCGCAAGATGAAACTTGAGGTTCTCAGAGAATCTTTTTATTTTTTATTTCATTTTTCATTTTTCAGTTTGAAAAATTGGTAAACGGAATATGATTTTGATTTTTGAGACTCAAACTCAGCGCAGAGTCGTGATGAGAGATCGTAGTCGAGAGTTGTGATTGGTTAGAATTGATTCTTCGTGGACAGGCGACGTGTTTAATTACTGCCCTATCCTTTAATTTTTTAGTTTGTTGACTTGAATCCCTTAATTTTGAAAAAGATATACAAAAAGTTAAATCCGAAAATAATCTGTTTTACCTTAACAGTAGTTTTAGTAATATGAAGCAAGCAAACATAAAATACTAGAAAAAGTTCTCTGAGAATAAAAACAAGAAAGCAGAGTTTTGACAACTCAAAGTCTCGAGAAAGGACTGGCAAACCAAGCGACACTCGAGCTCATGGACTTTGCATCATGTCCTTTTCACCATAGGTAGTGGCTTCAACGATGAACTTGGAAGGGGTTTCGAACATAAACCTAGAAAACGGAGATATCGACCGTGTGATACTTGCCCAACGCGTCATCTCACGGTATTGACCGGAAATAGTCATGTAGTCGGCGATGAGAGACAAATGTCTTTGGTTAACTGGAATGATGTACCCTTGGAAAACCTTCTTTGATTCTTGAAAGATGGTTTCCCTACCGCTTCTATACCATAAATACTGCACATCTGATGAATGTTGTTGTTGTAGATGTAGTTGTGCTCCACATCTTCGATGTTCCACAAAGCCTGAAAATCAACTCCTTTTGATGCTAGAAGAGCTGGCAAGGCCTTCCTTTCATCAATGGGAATTTCCTTTGGATCGTCTCCATAGTAGATCACTTGAGAATCACCATAGTTAGTCAGTGTCCATCGTTTGATCTTCTCATGGAGATTTTTTCTTGCCTGCTAACTCCTCCTTCTAATAGTACTTCTCGCTGTCTTCAGAGCAATCAATATGTCAAAAGAGATCGGCAGTTTGTAAATAATTGAACAATTACATAAAACCACGCATGATTCATGATGCACCGTCCTGTTTTTGAGCAAGTTAGGTATGATGTTTCTAGTTTGTTTCTCATGATTCAGAAAACCTTCTTTGCACACATCAATCACAGTCATAAGAGCACAAGAGAAAAGATGTACCTGAAAAGTTAAGATTTGAGGCTCCATGTTATCAACATTGATATGGAACTCAAATGCCAATGAGTTTTCTTGCACCAAATCATCGTTGTATACTCAGCTCGAATAGGACTCTGTCTTCCTACATTGTATACAACACCATATTATTCACCCTTTTCCTAACAATTCAAACCCAGAAAGCAATTGACGATTTATTTTAAAAGATTTCGTTGGGAAAAAATAATGGATAAACATCACTAAAATCAGATTTTTTATATCTATAGATCTTTATATTGATGTCAATGAAATTGTTACTGTTTTATCGTCTCACAAGGTTTTCTACTTGACTTTACTCTTTAATACCAACAAATCTTCAAATCAGACTTACAAGTTTCCATACCTTTTTATTTGCTAAATTTAATTTTCGATTTTACAAATAGAAAACAAAATCATTTTAGAAAAATATTTAAAGCCTATAAGGATTATGTGATTTGGATTAGGGCTGGGCAAACAATTATTTCTTTTTATACATGGCAAACAATGTCGATGTGAAGATATATCAGAAAATGCATCGATTTTGTCCCCAATTAATCTAACCATTAGTACAAGAGAATGACTTATTTAGTTAAATCCAAGGGCTAAACCTAAATAAACTTTGTCCTTTTGATCACTAGTAAGTATAAAATGTTTAAAAGATCATAGCAAAACAACATGTTATTCTCATCCAAACATGGAGATAAACCATTTTACAAATTCAAAACAATATTTGTCTTGCTTTTGAGATGTTTTATTAAAAACAAGTATTTTTGTTTTGTATATCACTGAATTTGAACTATATATGTAGCCGAAACTTAATATAATTGAAAAATTTGATTTTGGTTTATGTGAGAAAAGAAAATACTATACAAAATAGTTTTATTTTATTGGACTTTAATATATAAAAGTATAAAACCCATATATCTTGAAAAATGATAAAAAAAACTGCAATAATTTCCATTGGTTCCATAAGACTAATACATGACCTAAAACATATGAAAAAATGAAAATTAAGTTAAGATATGATCTTTGTTGGTTCTTATGGAGTAAATTACTCGTAAGTCGTAACATTATTTGATTCGACTAATTCGACTAAGATCCAATGAACATTTCTAGTCCATACATACATTATTTTAGTAGATAAATTTTAATATAAGTTTAAGTTTTATATAATCTTACAAAATTTGAATAAAGAAAAGCTAAAAATTCTTATAAATCTTGATGTATTAACAAATAGTTTAACACTAAAAGAGAATATTTTTGATTTTTTTATTTATAATGATGATATAATCTAGAGAAATTACAAGGGGGAAGGAAGAAAAAGAAAAACAAAACTCAGGAGTGTCCGTTTCGAAGACGAAACACATCGAGTCATCATCTTCTTCTGACGAAAAAATCAAAATCAAAAAGCTTCACTTTCCTTTCGACCTCTCTTTCTCTCTCTCTCTCTCTCGAACTCTTTTCTCTCTGAAAAATCTCTCTCTCTTTGCCGTCGCTCCCCTTCCTCGCAATCGCCTACACTTGGGCTGCGATTCTCCCAATTCTCCGATTTCAATTTCTCCTCTGAACCAAAGTTGAAATTGTCCAACCTTACCCTTCTGCTGGTGTTCCTCCGACGCCACAAAAATCCAATTCTTTTCATACATTTTATGTCGATTTATCGATAGCCTTATGGATCGATTTAGGGTTTCGAGTGCGCTGACTTGGGTTTGATTTGATGAAGAAAAGGGGCATGGGACTAGAGTCAATCGGGTTTCTCCGTTGATCATCTCAAACTCTTGATTTTCTGAGCTAAAATCGAATTGGTGATTGTAATTTTATATGAGAGAGTTGGTCAATTGAGGTTTGGGTGATTTTTACTTGTTTCGTTCTGATCATGGATGACATTGATGGCGGTGCCTCACGAGCTCGTGAGATGGGCTCTGGTGGTGCATCGACGCCATGGGAGCCGATTCAGATGGTTTTCAAGCGTTATTTTCCCGAGAAAGTGTCCGATAACAAAGCTCCGACATTGCGTGCTGTCGTGAAGAAGAAACCGGTGAGTATTGCTTGCTCTTCTTCTTTCATTTGCTTTGGGAGAGACTCTGAATTTCATTTCATCTTTGAATGTATCAAAAGCAAGCTTTTTTCTCTGTGTGTGATGATTTGATTTTTTTTTCCATTTTGCAAAGATGACATCTTTTGGATTCTGTAAGCTGCCACTTAGCTCTATGTTTTGAAATTCACTGATAAAAATGTTTACTTTTTGATATGTTTGTCTGTTTGCAGGTAGTGGTGAGACTAACTAGGGATTTGGTTGAGACATACAGAATATGCAACACACAGTTCAAATATAGAGGAGAGTTGAATCCCAAGCGCTACTTGACTACTCCATCAGTTGGTGTGCTCAACGATGGGTTTGATAATGTCAACTCCGATCTAATTCTGGCTGTCAATGATGACTTCTGCAGTTCAGATTCTCGGCAGAGGTTTGCTCTTAAACGACACTGTTCCTTCTTTTGTTATGATGTTAGAGGCGTAAATTTTTTGAAACGCTTTCTATCAGTAGAAGATGTCTTTTTGATTAAGCTTTACTCGTGGTCTTAGATACATTGTCAAAGATCTTCTTGGCCATGGGACTTTTGGTCAGGTTGCTAAATGCTTGGTCCCGGAGACAAACAGCTTTGTTGCTGTGAAAGTGATTAAAAACCAACCTGCATACTATCAGCAGGCGCTGGTTGAAGTATCTATATTGACAACGGTATGTAATTGTTTTATGTTCCTTTGTATTCACATTCTTGGTATTGAAAACGTGAATGTGGGTCTGTTCCTTACTTTTTGTTTGAATGTGTAGCTAAACAAGAAGTATGATCCAGAGGATAAGCACCATATTGTTCGCATATACGACTACTTCTTACATCAACGTCATCTGTGCATATGCTTTGAACTTCTTGACATGAATCTGTAAGTTGCAACTGAAGTATTCTTCTCCTTGTTTCTTACTCTATGTTTATCCTGATTTTCTTCGTGTGGACTGTAAACAGTTTTTGTTGTTGATAAATTACATTGTCCTTGGTGATTTATGGTTCAGGTATGAGCTGATAAAGATAAATCAATTTAGAGGCCTGTCATTAAGCATAGTCCAGCTCTTCTCAAAGCAGGTATTTAGATTTTCTAGATCTGTGTCTTCACCTTTTTGTTTCTTTAAAGTTGTTTTAATTTACTGTATCAACTTTTTTCTTATGGTGTCCCATAGATCTTACTTGGTTTGGCTCTTTTGAAAGATGCTGGCATAATCCATTGTGATCTGAAGCCAGAGAATATTCTTCTGTGTACCAGGTCTACTTTCTAGCTACAATCCTATAACACAACTGGAATCAATAACTTTAATTTAGTTGAATATTTTTTTTCCTAATGCATCAGTGTGAAGCCAACTGAAATTAAGATAATTGACTTTGGATCAGCGTGCATGGAAGATAGGACTGTTTATTCATATATTCAGGTTTTCTTCTTGCTTCCTAATTATCTGACTATTATATTGTATCAAACCAAACAAAAGAATTAAGTTGGCTGATTAATTTTTCTACAGAGTCGTTACTACAGATCGCCGGAAGTTTTACTTGGGTACCAGTATCCTTCTTAATTTAAAGATAATATACAAATTAAAATATTTCCTCATAGTCTTTAGTATTGCAATGTCTCACTGTCCATTGAAATAGGCTTATTGTAGCATTAAGATCATCATAATCTTGCTTAGTATGCTCTTATGATCTACTTAGCCAACTATCTTTAACTTTGTCCTATCGTTCCAGCTAATTGTTACTTTCCTGTCTCGCATTAATTTGACTGCAAACAAAAGCTCATTGCTTTTTTTCTTTCTATTGTACATGATATCTAACAGTATCTTGAGATCGTATGTTGAGCTTAACCACTATATAGATACACTACAGCTATTGACATGTGGTCGTTTGGCTGCATTGTCGCCGAGTTGTTTCTTGGATTGCCACTCTTTCCAGGAGCTTCAGAATTTGATATCTTGAGGCGTATGGTTGAAATACTCGGGTATGTTCCTTTTTGTGAAATTGGTAATGAAGCAAGCAATTTATAATTGTAGAGGCAGGGATTTTTTGGGTTCTGCATTTTTTGATTCAGCTGTTGTACAATAGTGACTTTCCTTGTAGTGTTTATTTTATGGTGGTCGCCTTTTTTGGTCCCTTACATTGCCCTCTGTTCTTAGCAATCCTTGTTTTAGCTTCTCAACGTTTATGCAACTATTCCTCACTTTTATTTAAGCTACAAGTGTCAATATTTCTAGGATCGAGGAAACTTTTTTACTTTGTTTCTTGCCATTTTTCTGTTACGACTGCATCAATTTCATGTCAATTTTTTTTCCAGCAAACAACCACCTGATTATGTGCTCAAGGAAGCAAAAAATACAAATAAGTTCTTTAAATGTGTTGGGAGTATCCACAATTTAGGAAATGGTGGAACTTATGATGGCCTCAAAAGTGCTTATATGGCACTGACTGAAGAAGAGTTTGAAGCTGTAAGTAATTCTTGCTTTACGTCTGAACTAAACAAAAATATTTAGTATTGAAAGCCAGTAAGACAATTGTATCAGTGAACGATTTAGATTTAGATTGTTTCATGAGGGGATTAGTTCTAGTCTTATAAAGTTACTAAGATTTGACTGTGTTGATTTTCCTCTAAATAACTCGTGCTGTTATTACTTTTAATTTTCCAGAGAGAAAAGAAAAAGCCAGAGATTGGAAAAGAGTACTTCCGCCATAAGAACCTTGAAGAAATTGTTAAAGGCTATCCTTACAAGATGAACTTGCCTGAAGACGATGTAGTCAAAGGTAAAGTCAGGATGCTTTGATGTTCTTAAGTTTCCAGGCCCTGGACTATCTTCCATGGTAACAGTTTTTTTCTTTTGTCATGAAATATCACAGAAACTCAAATCCGGTTAGCTCTACTTGATTTTCTGAGAGGACTTGTTGAATTTGATCCAGCGAAACGTTGGTCACCTTTTCAGGTATTGAACTTCCTGGCTAAAGTCATATATTTAGACGTAAAGGCTTCACATTTTCTTGATACCCATAATGGATAAACATCGACTTTTCATTTCTTCAGGCAGCAAAGCACCCTTTTATCACCGGGGAACCCTTTACGTGCCCATACAACCCTCCGCCAGAAACACCTCATGTGGTGAGTCCGATGGAATTTATTCCCAGGTCTCAGTTCCTTGTTGGGATACCAATGCTGTTTATAACAGTGGGTGTGTTGTACTGGATTTGTGTTTGTTTCACAATGATAGTTTTATGTCATCATTTTTCTAAGCCAAATAATCCTGAGATGGATTGAAGATACTCTTTCTTCTATCACATTGTTCCAATTTTAACTTTTTCTGTTCTGGAGATAAATGTTTCAGTTATAAGATCTTGCAGAATGTAATTCTTTCTTGTGGATAGACATTTGTGAAACATTCCTCTATTCACTGAATCTGTTTTTGTTCCCTTTCCATTTCTTTGCAGCATGTTGCTCAAAATATCAAAGTGGACCATCATCCAGGTGGAGGGCATTGGTTTGCCGCTGGCCTCTCTCCTCATGTATGGGCTCCTTTTCCCTTTGAAGTTGTTGTAATTTGTTTGTGCACCTCTTTTTGAAAATTACTTACTTCTTTGACAGGTATCAGGGAGAGGCAGAATGCCATTGCACAATAGTCCCCATTTTCAGATGATACCTTATTCACATGCAAATAGTTATGGGAGCATCGGAAGCTATGGTAGTTACAATGATGGCACTATGCAGGGAAATAGCTACGGGAGCTATGGAGAGACCGGCAATATGTTTGCATATTATTCTCCTGTGAATCATCCTGGCCTATATATGCAAAACAAAGGTGGTGTCTCAATGCTTGGAACTAGTCCTGATGCCAGACGTAGAGTTATGCAATATTCGCATGGTGGTGGTCTCGGTACAAGTCCATCTGCTGGAAATTTTGCACCACTACCCCTTGGTACTAGTCCGTCGCAATTTACTCCACCAAATGCAAACAATCAATTTTTAGCTGGCTCTCCTGGACACCATGGCCCGACATCGCCAGTAAGAAACAGTTGTCATGGGTCTCCTTTAGGTAAGATGGCTGCATTTAGTCAGTTTAACAGACGAAAGGGCGTTGGATATTCTGGAGGTTCTCAGCCGCAGGAGTCTTCCTTGCCACAAGCGCAAGGGCATGGGATGGATAATTTTTATCAAAATGAGGGATATTCTGGGCAATTCTCTGGTTCACCTTCACGCCGGCAATTTGATTCTGGTGTAAACAACCGTAAGCAGACACAAGGAGGGCCTACATTAAGTACTGGGTACTCTCCTCATAATGTTTCTAGCTCATCACTTCGGTCCAATATGTATAACCCTTCCGGTACTGGACCCCATCATGAGAACCCGGATTCTGCCTTATCAGTGCCTGATCCAGGAGATTGGGACCCAAATTACAGGCAAGTAGATTCTCTAACTACAGGTTATAGAGTTTCTAGGTTCTTTGTCTGCATGTGTATGTTGTCTACTTGAGCAATTTTGGCAGGCTTATCTAGAATATGAATGATATTATCCTACTGTATTGTTGGAAGTTTTAATATGCACAATTCTCTCACATGTACAGTGATGATTTGCTTCTCCAAGAAGATAGCGCCGATGAGGGATTTCTTGCTAATGAATTCAGCAGAGGTATGCAACTTGGTTCAACAGATGCCTCCAGTTTTTCCAGAAGGGTCAACAGTAATGCCTCGACCTCATCCTCAAATCCGGCAACTCAAAGGTAACCTAAATGACATCTTGTGGAAACTATGTCATGGAGCTAGATATATTAGGAGATATGTTGTGGAAACTATGTTGAACCCTTCTCTCTTTTGCTGTTGAATCTTCTTCAGGAGATATATTCCCAATCAACCCTTTTCTCAAGCAGATATTGGCAGCCCTCCAAGTAATGATCCTCATGCCAGATTTAGCCAACTTATGCCAGGATCACAATTCACTCCTCACGTCTCCCAAAACTCTCCAAGTCGCTTAGGGCAGCAACCTCCTCACCGGTTTAATCATGGGAGACCGAATGTTGGAAGAGCTATGGACCGGAATCACATCAATGCTCAGCTTCCTCCATCCAACACTAATTCTGGCGGTCAACGCTCACCCCGGAGTAGCTCATATACCAATGGTGTCCCTTGGGGTACTTTCTTTCACTCACCTTAACTTCCTCTAGCACATTCTTCTCGTGTTTTTACAGGTTTTAGACTGGAAATGAAACGGTCTGTTTCATTTTGTAGGAGGACGTAGGACTAACCATCATGTCCCGAATGTTCCATCGACGTCTCATGGAAGGATGGATTACGGAAGTATTGCCTAAACTCCGCGGTCTTTAAACTCTCATTTATTTTGTTCTTTCCCTTAGTGTGCAATCTTCTCTTGTTGGAAGTTTGGGAACAAAGTTGTACTGAGACAAGAACAAAACCTTACTTAGTTCCATGGCTTGTGGGCTTTTGGTGAAAAACTTGCTTATTCATTGTGCTTTTTGCACAAATAAACCAAAAAAGAAGAAGAAAGAAAGTATGTTTTCATTGATATTGTTTTTGTCTTTTGGGCATCGGAATTTCTTTTTGATATTATATTATATCACCTTATATCACATGTCTCGAGAACCTTATTAATCTATCTCCGTTATCTTTTGTAGGTTCTGTAATTTATTAGCCTAAAAAGCATGTTTTAAGGAAACGTCTCAAGCTGATTCTATAAAAAAGTAGTACAACAATGTATTGTCATATTGAAACCGGCTGACATTTAAGGATCTAGCTAGGGCTCGGGTAAAACATATCTAGGTTTCTTGTGATTCTTCTCTACGACTACTCCGAATTTAGGGTTTCGTCATGAAACGTAAACAGCAAGCTCTTCATGAGAAAGACACAAGCTCAAGTATGTCAGATTCGCTCCCAAATGACTAAAGCTGGATATACTGAACAGATTGCCTGCCAAGTCTCTTTCGAATTTCCGATGTGTGTCGAAGATGTGGTCTTCCATAGTCCGGAGCCCAGAATTCGTCCGTTCCTTCTTCTCTCTCTCCTCAAGGCGACCACCGCGGCTTATAGTTGCTTTAGGTAACGGGATAAGCAACAGTAATGAGCAGAAGCTTATCTTCTTGTTCTCGTTTTCACCAGAAGACGAAGGGGAGTCTTCTTCTCTGGTTCCAAATTTCGACATGGCAATACCTTCCGCGACCTTACTTCCATTCACCGTCTTGCACTTCTGTCCATGGCTTTCTCGCTGTTGAAGCTGAAGGTCGGTTAAGTATATGTAACCCTTGCACGGAGCAATTTATCGAGCTCCCCATTTGCACCAATACGTGGGTTACGATCCCATTGGTGATCAATACAAAGCATTATCCTTGCGGATGGCATCGATATGAAAATGGAATACATACTAGGCATCTTGAGCAAAAGGTGTTAACACTTGGAGGAGGTGGAGGATGGAGACTTATTAAACCTCCCACTACTATGCCTAACTATACTCCCTGTCAGGGGAGTAAGCATCAACGGTTTTGTCTATTATGGTGCATGTAGACGTAGTTCAGTATTGTGTGTTTTGATGTTAGATCTGAGAAGCTAAGTTATATCAAAGCACCTTGGCATGTCGTGCGTGTATGGTGATGCTTCAATATTTATCGAATACAAAGGGAACTAGCTTCCATTGTTCCGGATGACACTCGTGGTCGTTTCCAAAGATTTGATATGTGGGTACTAGAGGACGTCCACAAACATGAATGGTCACATCAGATGTGAGATTCCTCTTTCCGTGTGGGATGTTGTTGGTTGTTCCCGATTGTCTTTTCCAGGCGCCAACAAGGCTGGTGAGCTCATCATGGCCCCAACGAGCTGTCTCGCCATGCTCAACCTTTTTACATCTTCTACTACAATGTTGAAACAAAAACATCAGAAGAGTAGGCTCCTTGGAATTGGAGACGATCAAGAGTTTAGGCGCTCTTATGGATTCGTAGACAAGTTGAATGTCATGTCCGTATCTCACCTCAACACATCGAGAGCATTTCAAGTACTTCATCTTGGATAGGATCCTAAATGTAAGATCGTGTCAAAACTTGGTTTTTTTAGATAGCTTCATTTCAAGTACTTAGTTTTTAGTTTTATTTTTAATATTTGAAGTCCTTACTTTTTTATCACCAAAAGATGTGTATTCTGTTATCTTATTCTTATGATTGATTAATTGCATTTGCTTAGATGTTTGTCCATTTCTTGGTGCGGTTTTTTATCTCTGTTTTATCAATATAAGAATACAAGAAAAAAAAGTATGTTTTCATTGATATTGTTGTTGTCTTTTTGGCATCTATCTATCGGAACTTCTTTTTGATATTCTCTGATGTGAATGTATCACATGTCTCTAAATCTCTCTGCAGTATCTTTTGTAGGTTCTGAAATTGGTATCGTCTCTTAATTCCGTCAACACTTAAGCGAACAAAACATCTCTTAACTTATACAAAATATCTCTCGTCATACACACAGAAGAAACGTATCATTGAGCAGTTACAAAGCAGAGTGTTGAAGCTATACTATGAAAAAAACTCTATTTAATTCCAATAACAGACATTAGAAAGAAAAGTCTCTCACTGACTTGTGCAATATCTTGATCCTCCTTCACAAACACCGATGTCGGCAGTTCCACACCTGTAAACATGTAAAGCGCCTTCAATTCTTCCGAACATGACGTGCTCCTCGCAACACTGTAACCGACTATCTTCCTTAATGCCTCCATCTTAGCCCATATCTGCTCCTCACTATACAACACCTTCACCTACATACACCCAAAGACCCCATTACACTCTTCCCTGAAAGGTACTCCTAGTCATTACACTATATACACGAAGGTACAAAATTGTTACTAACCTCATTTGAAGATTTTTCCATGTCCTTCCCTCTAGACACTTCAGTTGTAGTAGACTCGTGTTCCCCTGACAAAAAAAATCATAAGCTAACTATAAGCATCTCACATTTTGAAATTTGCAGTAATCAAATGTATAAACCACCTGCATGTCTAGCTCCAGACACTTTCTTCTTTCCTGCTCCAACCTTCTCTGACTTTGCCTCACCAGGATCTGTCAACTCTTTGCCCTCCTTTTCGTAAGTTTTTTCCGACATTCCTCTACCATGTGACTGATTAGCTCTACTCTCATCTCTTATACTCTCTAACAAGCTCTTTGACTCTTTTCTCATATCCGCAGGGATTTGATACACATCAACCACAATGTTAGCCACTCTCAACGGTGTTCCTCTGTCTTCTTCCTCAGTATGAACAAAAAACGGCTCATTCATCATAGCCACTCTTGCTACACCTTCATCATAAATATGACCACCGTGACCAATCTTGTTAGGGATTAGCATCACTTTATCACTTCTACCACCAAAAGCAGTAGCTGGAAGCAGTTTTCTCATCAGCTTTTCAGTAAAAACATAGCACGCCAAGAAAATCCAAGAAGGAATGGATGCGATCAACGCGATTATGGAGGCAACAACGAGTGGTGGAACAAGGAATGGTGCAGCAGAAACTAAAACACCAGCTGCAAGAACTTTCTTCCCCACACTAACCCCTTTCCTCCAAATCCAACCCATCTTCCTATCCACTGTTGCGCCTTCTTTCATCCGAAACAATGCTTAAATTGGTAACATTCACTGCCATTACAAACAACGCTCAAATTAGTAACATACACTACCATTACAAACAATGCTCAAATTAGTAACATACAGTCATACACTATCCATGCAAAACAGTTAACATCACTCCAATTTTCTTAAGCCTTTTTTTTTCTACATCTAGATATGCATCAAGATTCAACATCCGGATGATTGTTTCTTGCTACATCTTGATACAAAGTTGTTCTTTACTTAATCGAATCTGCTACATTTCAATTGTATCAGCTATCATGAGTCATGATCCTAACTAAATCATTAGACTAAGAGATAAACCAGTGAGGATTGACTAATTATAGATTTTTTTTTTAATAATTATTGAAAGCAAGCCATAAATCTAGGAGCATGCAATTCATTAATATCAAGGAACAAAAGACTCAACCTGATTAGGCGATAACAACGAGGGTAAGCAAAGATGCCATCGCAGATTCAGCTGATAGAAAGAGTTTGCAGCAAAACTTTTCTCTAAAGAAGACAGAAACAGAGAGACACGTGTTGGGATTAGGAAAACAACACAACAGAAGATTGCATGGCAAAATGTGGTTTTATTTCTCTTAACGTGTCAGTTCCTGTAACTATCCACTTGCTCCCCACTTTCTCAAGTCAAAGATCGGTTCTGTAACTTGGAGTAAATGCAAATTGAAGATGATTAGAACAAATCGCTTTCGTCTAAAAGTATTATTAAATAAAAAAAGGTATATATAAAAGGAAAAGTCTCACCGTCGCATCCATCACAAAACCCTAAACCCTGAGTTGAGACCGTCCGTTCTCGGATGAGCTCTTTAATAGCTCGTTTACTTTTGGAACGTCTTATTCTTTAACCAGCGGTTCGGAAGCAACGATTGGCCCTGTGATGTCTTGTTTTTCGTAATTCTGTTTGTGTTATTTTGTTTTTCCTTGTTTTTTTGACAGATAATATTGATATTGTTGCACGCGAAGAAAGAAAATGAAAAGAGAGACGATTTTGTTCCACGGTTGAGTATTTGGTTAATAAGTGTTGTATTTTCTTTTACCTATGCTTTTTTGTTTTCTCTGCTTAGCTAATGTTGTAGCTATCTGTTTGGCCGTGTTTCCATTATTTTTCACAGATGGAGAGTATTTGACAATCATATTCCTCTTCATCAGTCCCATTCTAAAATGGAGAATCTCCCTATAAGAATCTTTCCTCAACCTTAAGTCAAAGTTTGAAGCTGATGGATCACTGTTTATTGCTACACTATTGCCATAAAATAATTAAGAGTGTATTGGTATAAAGTCGTCATTATAATAGTATGGACACGAAATTAGGAAATGAGTTTCTCTGCATATATATGTTGAAAACAAAAACAAAACTCGATTCTAGCTAACTTGTTGCTGAGAAACAAGAACAAGAAGTCCCTGAGGACCAACCAAAATCTCACTAAGGAAACTCACAAGACCGAACCAAACAACTGGAGTCACATCGACACCTGCGAGTGGCGGAATCACTTTCCTCGTCTGAACAAGGATTGGTTCGGTCGGAGCGTAAGCCAAAACGTAAGGAAACTTGTCAACAGGAAGTTTCGGGTACCAAGACATAACGATTCTCACGATGAAGAGAAACCCAAAAGCTGAAAATGCAGGACCTAAGATTCCAATTGCAAGCTTCGCGGTTCCTGGATCCAGATCTGCTACTAGAGAGACGTTATGTAAGAACTCGGACCAAATTGGTTTTTCTGAGACGACAATACTTGAATAGATGCTTCTTGCTGTTGTTGCTATTGTTGTTGTGTCTGCTTCGATTTGGGTTAACGATGCTGAAACCACGGGAAGTGAAGCGGATCGATTTAGAAATGGCCGTCGTGATTTTGCCTGAAAAAACCATTGATGTTAAGAGAAAAAACCATTTCGCCTGCAAGAAAGAGATTGTCTTGCTCAATGTTTTCTCACCGGATGTATCGCCGGAGAGAAAGAGAGGAAGCCGGAGGCGACTGTTGTCATCACAAACTCTGACTCCAAAACAAATTGTGGATTTTGTTTTCTCTCTCACTCTGTTTTTGTGATCGAGCGTGTATGGTTAAGAATACAACAGAAAAATCTCTGGGTTCTCGATGATAATGCTGCTGACGTGGAATATGCGAATGTGCTGACGTGGAATATGAAAATTTAGATTTTAGAGTGCAAGTAAAGAGTCATTTACATTCAAAGGCACTTTTGAGTTATTTTTTACATTTAAAGGCACTTTGTGCTCTAAGGGACTTTGGAGTGTTTTAATGACCAAATAATCTTTTCCTAAAATCTGACTTCTCTTTTATTTTTACCCAACATCCACAGTTTCACCTTTCTAAAATCTGAGTTCTCTTTCCTTTCACCCAACATCCATGTTTCACCGTTGTTCATCACCGCCGTCGTTTCTCCCTCCATCTTTGTTTCTGAATTTTGCCTCTCATTCCATCGTTTGTAACCGTACTGCCGTTTAATTGCAAGACGCCGCCGTTCAATTCAGTTTCATTTTTCTCTGGGTTTCTTTTTTAGAGTGAGGAAAGATGAATAAAGCAGATTTCAGATTCGCTGAAGTTCGGGGTCGATGAATCTGTGTTCATTCACGATCATGTCCACATCTAGATGTCCATGCAGTCGTGTCCACTTGTGATCTAGTTTTCGTAGCTTTCTCTTAAATTGTTTGTTTTGGAGATTATTATATGTGGACAAAGAAACCAAACTCCATACTAATTGTTGGATAAGTAAGCATGGACAAACAAATATTTTGTATCCAGAAACACTATAGATATACAAAGTGCACAAAGAACTCTTCAAAACTGTCTACGAATATGTTTGTATTAAAAGATAACTTGTATAATATATTTGATAAATGGATATCTATCCATGTGGATGCAGTTTCATGAACGACGGTAGCATGAACATATACATTTATTAAAGACTAGGCGATAATTTGATAAACACTCATTTAGTTGTTAATTATCTTTGTGTTCACAAAATTATGTACACGGAAACATGTCCACTCACACATCTCATTCAAACTCCAAAAATTTAATTATCCAAACATCCGATTATCTTGATCATGCAGTTGTGTCCGATATGTTGAGTTTCGGATAGACTGAGAACAAATTCAGAACCAGATTTACATATTGATATGAACATAGGTGTATATATCCACATGGATACGAAGTATGGACACATGCATATGGATACAGTTCTATGGAACAATGTAGGGGAGAAATATTCACCCAGTTGTGGATAATCTTTGTGTTCACAACATCATGTACACGGAAACATGTTCACACACATCTCATTCAAACTCCAAAATTTAATTATCCAAACACCCGATTATCTTGATCATGCAGTCGTGTCCACGTGTATGTTGAGTTTTGGATAGACTGAGAACCAATTTCAGAACCATATTTACACATTGATATGAACATAGGTGTTATATATCCATATGGATACGAAGTATGGACACAAGAATATGGATATGGTTCTACGCAATAGCCTAGGCGATAAACAATAGCTCAACAAACACTCACTCAGTTGTTAATTATCTTTGTGTTCACAAAATCATGTACACGGAAACATGTTCACACACATATTATTTAATTTCCAAAAATTTAATTATCTAAACAAAGATGTTCAGATGGGCGTATGTATACACGACTGCGTGGACATGTAGATGTGGACAAGATCGCGAGTTAACCCAGATTCATCTTCTCCAAACTTCAACGAAACTTCTCCAAACTGAAATTTTTCCAGATCCCATAGCCAACATAATTTTTTCCGACGAAATCTTCCAAATTGATTATCGAAACAGAATTCGACGATGAAATCTCATAGTGTACTTGTTTTCAGTTATGAAGACAAATCTTTTTAGATCCAATAATCGTTCTTGAATTACTCCGGCGAGTTATTCCGGCGAATTCGTCGGCTGCAAATCTCAGATTCACAACCGTTCTTCTGTTATTCCGGCGAATTCATCGGTGTAAAAAACAGAAAGTTACTGCAGTGCACATGGTAAAAGAAAATCTGTAGATGTAATTACAAAAATAAAGTAAGGGCATATCTGAATTTTTGCTATCCAGTTTTTTGTGGAAAGTCCCTAGTTTTATAAGTGCCTTTGAGTGATATTTATAAAGTGCAGATGAAATTATCTCGCAAGTAAAAGTACAAGTATAACCTCGACAAATTAGGCTGAATTCGATAACTTTCTTCTCCTTCTCATAATACACTTTGAAACTCGAAAATGTCTCTCTGTCGCGTGACGCCGGCGATTTAATAATCCGAGTCGCTTGGCGAATTTGATCACTAATGGCTAATGCAGAGGCTAATCGCAAGCCAGTTTCGAAGTATCCAGCCACGAAAGTCTCTTCCTTTAGACGAGAATTTCATTCCCGTTGCAGAGGATACCTTAGATTCAGTTTATTTGTTCGTGCTTCAGTCCTGAAAAACAAGAAGAAGAAACCTAGAGTTTGCTGTGGTAATGAAGAGATTAGTGGTGGAAAAGTAAGTTTTTCTGATCAGAAACCCGCATTGAAACTGCATGAGAAAGAGAAGGAAGTGATTGAATTGAGCGATGAAGGTCATGTGGGAGACTCCGTTTCTAAAGGTTCAAGCTTTAAAGAAGCTCTAGTGGTTGAAGATTTGGTTAAGGAAGAGTCTTCCACTTGGGATGTTCGTAATAGTAAAAATGGGAACAGCTTGAGAGTATCAGCGCTTCGCCGATTTCCCCTTTTGGTGAAAAAGCATGTTGAGGTGAATTATGGACACTTGCTTTTACTCTTCTTGCTTGTTCTTTGAAATACATGCTCTGTTATTGCTTATGGTTGATGCAAAGTATGGCTTTTTTGTACATTCTAGAGATTCAATAGAGTGCTTGATGTGGTTGTTCATTAGCTGCAATCATCACTTGTAGTTCAACTTATAGTTCTTCGAGTTATGAAGGTTGTTCAACATTGATGAGAAGGGTACTCGTGATTGTTTTGTCACTGAAAGGTGTTTTATTGATTTGTTTTGAAGGTTTCTCATGAACCTTTTCTACCGCTGAAGGAGGAGGAAGAAGCTGCAGTCAAAAGTGCATTCTCTGTGAGAAATAGGTATTTTCAGAAGCTCTGTAATGTCATGTGATTGACTGATTTACGAATTTTTAAAAAATTGTATTGCTATATTCTCAGAATGAAGGTCTTGGTTTCTCACGAAAACTCCAACATTGATATTCGTGGAGAGACTTTACAATGCCTCAAACCGTGTGCTTGGCTTAACGACGAGGTAGTTCTTCTGCTATATGTTCTTACATCTGTCTTTTTTGTTTGTTCAAACTCCTTTTGTTGCATTCTCATTCTTGTTTCAATTTTTTTTTGATGTATGTAAAGGTCATCAATCTGTATCTCGAATTGCTGAAAGAGAGAGAAACTAGAGAACCTCAAAAGTACTTCAAGTGTCATTTCTTCAACACCTTTTTTTACATTAAGGTTTGCTTTCTGTTTTACTTCTCATGCTTCCATAAAAGATCTTATGTGCCACATTTGAGAATTTTCTCCGAATTTCAATGTGTTTTTGGCTGAAACTAGCACGGTTCCTTTTACCTCATAGTACTAAGTTGTCTATAAATGTGTTCCATGAATGTTTGTGGCCATTATTAATGTTTATGAATGTTGACAGGCTTATGTTTTTTTCCCCCTCAAATTACATTTATTCAGCTAGCAAGCCGCTCCGGTTACAATTATGAAGCTGTCAGGAGATGGACTACCCAGAGAAAGCTCGGATATAATCTTATTGACTGTGACATTGTAAGATTTTCTCAGAACCTAAATTTTTTGTTTCTTTTCTAAATTTTACAAATATAAATCAATTTTTTTGACAATGAACCTTTGTAGATATTTGTTCCAGTCCACGGTGGTGTACACTGGACCCTGGCAGTGATTAACATTAGGGAACGCAAGTTCCAGTATCTTGATTCACTAAAAGGATTTGATCCTAGAATTCTGAAAGCTCTGGTATAGTTTCTTTGGTCATAAATTTCAAAGCATTTTCATTATGGAGATTACTATGCTATGTTTGTACCGGATGGTTGTAAGTAATGCCAACCGGTATTTGCTTCAGGCTAAGTACTTGGTGGATGAAGTGAAAGACAAGAATGGAAAATATATTGACGTTAGTTCATGGGACATGGAATATGTTAAAGACCTTCCTCGACAACAAAATGGGTACGTAATTCCAGTTTTGCTTTGTTATTAATCAAGTGAGACGAGATTATCTTATTAGCGAACCCGCCTTTGTAGAATCGTCAGAAACTTTCTTTGGCTATGTGAGTTAAAGATAGATCCAGTTGATATGAGTTCTGTCCATTCCACAATAATAAACCAATGTCTCTCATAGTTTGCTACCTAAATTGCTTCTATGATACCATCTTCTTCAGTTGGTAGTATGATTTTCAGTCACAAGCTTGCTTTGTTCCTTGTAATTTGTGATCAAACGCGAGTAAATGCAACCGCTCTGTTATAACACTTTGCTTTACACAGTTAGCTATCTGCTGATACTCTCCTCTGTTGCGATTTCTCAGGTACGACTGTGGGATGTTCATGCTTAAATACATAGATTTTTACGGTAGAGGACTGAAGCTACATTTTAGCCAGGTAACAAAAGATATCAATGTTTGCATTTGCTTCTGAATCCTTATCAATATATTCAGACTATGTGTTAAGACTGTATCAAAACATGTTTATTTGTTCTATGTTTTGCAGAAGGATATGCCATACTTTAGGTTAAGAACAGCCAAAGAGATACTGAGACTGCAAGCCGACTAATATTTACCTGTTCTTGGTGATATCAGCTTGCTAATTTAGAAAGCCAACAATATTGTTTTAGAAAGCCTCTTAGTATGCTAGAGAATCTCGTGTCATGGCTGCTTGGAAATTTTGATTTAGTTTTTTCTTTTTCTTTTTCTCAAATAGAGTTAATTGTTACAGCTTCTTAGAATGAATGAATAATCTTACATACTTTCCTACAATGTTAATTTGAAGCCTCTGAGCAAAGTTTAATTTGATTTGGCTGTGGAGAATGCTAGATATCTAATGGTCATGACTGCTTCTTGGCATTATTAGATCATTGTTTGCGAAGAAGAGAACTAAGATTTTTAGTCATTGACTGCTTATTACAATGAAGATTTTTTACAAAGTCAACAGTGTTATGTAATAAGCAAAATCTAATTTGCTTTGGTTGTGGAGACTCTGTGTGTGTGTGAGAGAGAGAGTCTTGATACTCATGGCTGCTTCTTGGAATGTCTCTGAGCAAAGTTCTTTAGCCTTGAAAACCCGTCTATGAGGAGATCGAGCTCCACCGCAAAGGTGATACGTAGCCAGTTCTCAAGCCCAACAGCTCGACCTTCAGGAACAGGCATCGATTAGTTTAAGTGCCAGTAACTGTCAACGAAGCTCGTTAACAAGGTCTATGATGTTACCTGGTAGAATGATCAGTGATTCCTCTTTAGCCAGCTTGCAGCAGAAGTCCAAATCATCACTGATATCTTCGAGTAGCGAAAGGTTTAACTTCACCTAAACCAACAAACAGATTAGCCCTCTGAGCTTGAGCCAATGAGTTATCTCATTCTTGTTGAATCATTACCATCGTGAACATTGACCCCTCGGGTTTGCAGGGGCAAGTGATGCAAGGGATCTTCATAATCTCCTCATAACAAATCTCTGCACATTCTCTCACCATTTCGAGCTTGGACGAGAAGAATTCTTCTTTCGTGTTCCCAATGATATCAGGAATCGCTCCCTGGCTCAGACCAAAATATCAATAAAACCAGACATGTATGATTCAACACCATTGCATCCCATCAACATTACCTGAATGAAAGTTGCAGCATCTGTCGACATGTTGAGGACGTTGATAAGAGTCTTTGCGAACTAATAGAAAGGAGAGTTTGTATCAACAGCTACATTCTTGGAGAAGAGATTCAACAGAGTAAACCAAAAATGTAACTCAATATGCTAAGCAAACAAACCCCAGAATCTCTCATGATGCAATGAGGGTCAAGAGTCACCATCCAGCCAAGTCTCCAGCCAGGAACAAACCATCTTTTCGATATAGCTCCTAACAAAACCACAGGCACAATCTCTGCAAACTCTGCCATTGACACAAACGGTTTCTCTCCAAATGCATAATGGTCATACACTTCGTCTGAGATCACAAGTATTCCAAGCTTGCAAGCCGTCTCTGCAACCTATCATCCACCATATCAAAATGTCAAAGACAGACATAAACTCTACAGTTAAAAACGAAAAAGTTAAGAAGAAAGTGGACACCTTTTGAAGATGTTGGCGAGAGAAAACGTTTCCACAAGGATTACAAGGATTGACAACAACTATAGCCACGGTCTTGTCATCTGCAAGAGCTTCAACTGCATCTAGATCAACGTCCCAACCGTTTTCCGGTAGGAGGTCGAAATAACGGACCTCAAGCTGACTAAAAGACGCTCGAGAGTCATACATCGGGTAAGAGGGTCTAGGCAGCAAGATGTTGGCACCAGGAGTTGCGAGTGCGGAGATTAAAATCTCAATGGCTTGCAAGCAACCAGCTGTGATATGAACATCATCTGGAGATATCTGGTAAGAGAGGTCACGAGAGAGGTACTCCGCAACAGCCCTATTGAAAGAAACAACAAGTCATCAATCAAATTCAAAATCTTTAGTCAAGTTGATACACATTTGCAACTCATGTAATCACAACATCCCAAAATTTCACTAATTTAACCAATTAAACAACAAAAGGGCAGATTTTTTTTTTCAGAAATCAGTAAAAAGGTTCTAACTTTGAAATCGAAGGGTGATGATTTCACAGAAGGAATCAAACGAAAACAGAGAAGAAGTGATCTAATTTTTGTTATCTTACTTCCTAGCGATAGGAATGCCGGAAGAGGAAGAATAGTTGTTGAACTGGTTGGAGCGGACAGCGTCGCAGATGGCTTCAACGGCGGAAGGATCGGTACTGAATCTCGGGAACGGAGAAGGATCGCCGTGGCCGAGGGGGATGACGGGTCTGGCGTCGCCGGCGTCGAGATGGCTAAGCAAGGTGGTAAGATACTCACGAATGCTGAGAGGGCTTGATCGTTCGACGACCTCGTTTGCGCCGAAATTCCATCGCTTTTTGGCTCCTCCGATGACTTCTTCCATTTTTGGCACAGAGAGACGTGTGAGAGTGAAGTTGGTGATTTCGCGAGAGTGGATTTAAAATGCATTTTCAGCCTTTTATTGCAGAGCTTGTTTTTTATACAACGGCAAAATTTTATCCATTAACGATTTTTCTTTATCGTATATAGATTTCACTGATAACAAAAATGCTACATTATCCACAAATAGACCACCACTACATGACATATACTTTGATCAATTCTTTCTCTTCCCTGCAGGAGATAGTAGTTTGATATTATGGTCAAGATAATAGAAGGCATCAACAACATTGAATCTTTTGATTTATTGACAAAAACTTTTCTTGTAAACTGAACAGCTTAGGAGGAGAAGATTCTATCTAATGAAAGACAAAGAAGTAAGCTCTATTAGCTTATTTTAATTGGATACAGAAGAAGCCATGGCTAAGCTGTACTTATGCTTGAGGTAAGCTTTGATGAAAGGATCCAAATCACCATCCATCACAGATGTGATATCAGAAGTTTCATGGCTTGTCCTGACATCCTTAACCAGTTTGTACGGGTGAAACACGTAGTTCCTGATCTGCTGTCCCCACTCAGCTTTCACCACATCTCCTCTTATCTCCTTGATCTCAGTCGCACGTTGCTCCTCCGCAATCACCAGCAGTTTCGCCTTTAGTCGGCTCAGTCCTCTCGTCTTGTTCGCCGATTGACTTCTCTCCTCTGCACAGCAATATTCAGCATTTAGGGTTGTTGTATTATTGTAGACCAACTTAAAGAGTAGATTTGTGGAGATGGAAAGACAAACCTGAGCAACGGACCGCAACACCAGTAGGTATGTGAGTGATCCGAACAGCAGTTTCAACCTTGTTAACATTCTGTCCTCCTTTACCACCAGCTCTAGTGAAAGTAATCTCAAGGTCCTCCTCTGGTATATCAACACCTACCGCTTCCTCCGGCAGAAGCGGCATCACTTCCACGCCGGAAAAGCTTGTCTACGGATAATAGGACAATAAGGTGCTATTACTATTGATGTCAACACAAAGGTTATGAAGTTTAATGAAAGCATCTTAATATTACCTGGCGAAGGCCTTTGGAATTGAATGGTGATTGTCTTACAATCCTATGAGTTCCTTTCTCTCCTGAAAGATAACCATATGCGTAACGGCCTTCGATTTCAAGGGTCGCTGACTTGATCCCAGCTTCTTCTCCATTTGACATTTCAACGACTTTTGTCTTGTACCTCTGCTTCTCTGCCCATCTCATATACATCCTAAGCAGCATATCGGCCCAATCCTGCACTGGAAGTTATCGCAGGAGACGTCCAATTAACAGCACACAAACACTCTATGATCATTTCTTTGATATGAAGTTAGTCTATACACTCATGAAAGGAGTCTCCAAGAACATGTTTATTTAGACCTCTCAAAAAAGCATTAAGAAGCTGAATTGCGTAAAAACAATAATTTACCTGAGCATCTGTTCCTCCAGCTCCAGCTGTGATGTAGACTAGAGCGCCTTCTTTGTCATATGGTCCTGATAGAAGCTGTGTTAGCTCGAATTTATCTAGAGATTTGTTCAACTCTTTGATGATTCCCATGGCTTCTTCGAGTAGGCTAACATCAGTAGAGTCCATCTCTTCTGTTAGTTTCACAATCGTTTCCGCATCTTCAACCTGCACCAAGCAGAAGCAACACATCATCACTCAAGCAGTATACAGAATTCAGCAATTCAACATGTCACAATAAAGATTTGCAATTTCAACATCACATATAAACCAAGAGACCATATATATAAGGAAAAAAGAGATGACACTGAGGAGCATACCATAGTTTTGAACTCAGAAAGCAAGCGCAATCGATCTTTGAGATCATTCAAAGCGGAGAGCGTTTCTTGAGCTTTAGCACGATCATCCCAAAAAGAAGTATCGGTAGCTTTTGATTCCAAACTCTCAATTTCTTGTTCTAGTTGCTGCAAACCAGCGGAAGCTCTAATCTCTTCAACACGAGCTGATGCTAATTCAACGTCTTTCCTCAATGTATAAAAATCTATCCTTGAGGAAAAGCAAAACCCAAGTAAGCAGTGGCAGAGCAATTTGAAATTTTACAACTTCGATTGCACAAATTTTTTGATAAGTTAATGGGAATTGAGAGTACCTTGCATCACCCACTCACTCGTATCACTTTCATCCGAGACACTTATGTTACTCTCTTGTGCAGCGGATGATACTGAAAGAAATAAAAGGGGAAGGAAAATTGTTAACCCAAAGATGAAGACTTTAAATTTTGAAATCTTAAATTGAAGTTGTAGCGAGAAAGAGAAGAACTGACTTGGCGAAATGAGGCGATACGTCGAAGAAGAAAGAGTGAAACTGGGAAGAGAAATCGGCAGTGAGAGACGGAGAAGAGGGAGATTTTTCGGGCGATGAAGCAAAAGCGTGGGTTTTCCGGCGACGGCGAGAGGTCGGAGAACACTGACCTCCATGGACATTGCTTTCTGCTAAAAGCTTTTGCTCCAAAATTTTCTGGTCTTTTTGCATTTTCGGCGGAGTTTTCTTATTATTATCCACACCAAGCTAACTGCCACGTCATCAGTTTAAAACATAAATATAACGCAATTATTTTTGCTAAACTTTTGAAAAAGCAGAATGGACAAATGGAGAGGTGATTTTGCTCACATTTGATTAGCTCCAGAGGCATTTCAACAAACTATAATACACTTTTTTATACGAAACACAATTTCATCTTTATAATGTAACATATTAAAAACTCGTACGAGCATAATCGAGCTTACAAACAGACTAAAAGTAAATCAACATGAAATTTGAAATGTTTGTATAACGGGGAAATGCAAAGATATTCTTTACAGTTTTCCTCCATACATTGTGAAGTGACTGGTCGGATCATCTTGTTCAGATCAGGACCGGAGGGTTTAGAACGGCATAAGCAAGCAAGTATTGGTCACGAAGGAACACGGTCATCTCTTGCTCAGAAGCTTATCCATGCTTCTATTCCTCGACGATCTTTTAGATCAATGAGCCCAACATACGCTGCCTATCTGTCAGGTGTATCTGAAATTGTATCTGTTGTACAATGAACACAACATTGTTAAAACAATGATGATACTTAGAGATTTGCTGTCGAAGAGAGATTTATTAAAAACTGAAAGCAGAAACTGCCGAAAGCACAGTAATCGTTTAGAAATAAAAAGTTGTGAAATGGTTTTTGATAAGTAAAAATGTCCAATAACCACCATGTTATTATCTCTAGACAAAGAAAGGCAAACAGTTTTTTAGATTAAAATGTCGACCTGCTCGCTACTAAAACATCTCTATGGCTACGCATCACTGGAAGTGTCGAAGTTGTCAATTTTCAGAGGAGTGATGTCATCTGCAATGTTGAACCCTCCTATGACTCGTGCAAAGAACACCATCTGTTGCTCCAATGTGTATTTGATGTTCTCCGCCTGTTACACCAAATTATCAGTTTTTACTATTATGATCTTTAGAGACTTGTTGTGTGATTAATGCAAGTGAATCAAAAGCCCTTTACCTTGCGAAAACCGTGCTGTTCTCCTTCGTACTCGACAAGTGCTACAGGCAAACCTTTTAACTTCAATGCTTGATATATTTTACGGGATTGATCCGGAGTTACAACCTGCAACGTATTCAGCATTAGTACAGATAATGCATATTCAGAGGCGTAAGAAGTTCGGAACAAGAGTGGAAAATCTAAGAACCTTGTCTTCTAATCCTTGGAAGAGGATGATGGGGCAAGAAAACTTATCGACGAAGTTGATTGGTGATCTCTCATAGAAATCCTTCTCATCTCCTGCAATTATGGGTTGAAGAATTTTGGTAGCTGATTCAAAAAAAATGAAGCAAAGATAAATGATCTCACTGAGGATATTGACTCACCAACAAGATTGTCGATATAGCGGGATTCGAACTTATGACCTTCGTCTTTCAACATTTTTAAGTCAGCCACCTGCATAAAGACAAGCCAAACTAATATGAACTATCGGTTGTCAATACGATAGAGTTTGATTTTAAAGTGTCCAATCTTGTCAGTCCATAAATAGTCGAAAACGAGGAGGCTAAAATCTGAAGACATAGAATCTGTAAAAGTGTGGTATAAAGTGAACTTTGATTCAGAAAATAAGCCTCATACCAACATTCTTATCCCATCATTGGGATACGTCAAGTTTTTCATTATTTGCACTGAAAATTTTTATATGATCAAAGACTTTTTGTTACCTCTTGATTTCAATATGTTTAATAT
Source organism: Microthlaspi erraticum (assembly GCA_902728155.2). Taxonomy (NCBI): domain Eukaryota; kingdom Viridiplantae; phylum Streptophyta; class Magnoliopsida; order Brassicales; family Brassicaceae; genus Microthlaspi; species Microthlaspi erraticum. The sequence goes on along the minus strand of CACVBM020000221.1, from coordinate 59,329 downwards.
ATTCAAATTCTTTTTGCTGATAGTTCTATACGTTCTAGAGTTTTCAAGAGCTGATTCCTATAACTAACAAAAGCAAACGTAATTTAACTAATTGTTTCGTAAAATGTTATGGTTCTGTTACTCACCCCGTATAAGGACGCTCCGGCCTTGAATACATCTCTGAATGCCAATGATGCAAGAGTTGTGTAGCCTCCTGCGGAACCTCCAGATATACAGAGCCGCTTAACATCTGCCTTTCCAGAAGACACCTGCCAAAGCCAAAACAATGTTTTGGAATAGCTTCGAGATTTTTTTCACATAAAATAGGCGGAAAGAAAGAAAAAAGAACATACCAAATGTTTAGCACAGCCACAACAGTCATCAACGTCGACAATCCCCCACTGCCGTAACAACCGCTCTCGATACTCTCGACCATAACCTTCATGACAATGTTACAGTTTGTCACTATAAACCCACGTTTGTCTGGCGATATGGTGAGAATGGGACATCGAAAACAGGATCTCTTGAGGCAGAATACTTTAACAAGACTAGCTAAAAATGGGGTAGAGTAAGAGATAACTTGTAACCATAACAACAAACCTGTGCTTCCACCATAGTTGACATCAACATATGCCCATCCTCGACTTGTCCAGTACTGGATATTTAGATTTAAGGATCCACGTGATTCAGCAGTTGGTCCTCCTGCATATTCAGATTGTCGATAAATATCTATGTGGCATATATAGCTGATTGCACTATTTATGTCGTGGATAAAGTGCATACTTGAAACGAAAAAATTAACATGATCTTGAGATGAACAGGTTTGAAACCGAGGAAACATTTTGGTTAACTTAAAGAAGTGATTTAAGCATACCATGACTCTTCACTAGCAACGGAGGTTTCTCTTCCATGCTAGCATTGTATAGCGGATTGGTTGGAGGATAATAGTAAGCATAAGCGTTCTGACCAGGAACCTCTGTTGGGAATTCAATCAACTCTGGCACGCTGAAGAAAGCCTCGTACTTCAAAACATCAGGTGAAGAAGACCAAACAATCTCAGAACTGAGTGCTTTCATCTTCTGCTGATCTAGTGTTACCTGTAAACAGAAGAAACTATTAATCTACTGCTATCATCAGACGCAACTTATCCGCAATTTAAATATAAAATGTACATCATTTTCACCTTGGCAACTGATGGTGGAAGAACTGCTGATGCTCCCTCAACATAAAGGCATTGATTTCCCAATGTCTAAAATAGAAGCACAAATTTTCATTTTCATTTCGGATTCAACTGGAAATCAAATGCATATATTTCAGAAAAGAAGAACAAAAAAGCTATATTACAATGTTGTTCGGTTAAAGGAATATACCCTGCGAATCATCCAAAATGCCAAGATATGACTTCCCTTTCTGCCTGCATTTAGATACAATAAATTGTCATCCAAACAGAAACACAGTTTCCGGCGCAAATATAAAAGGAATATTAAAGAATGGTTGAAAGTATTTGAATTATATATCTGCTCAGTATTACCTATAGCTACAAGCAATTATGTTCTTCTCTTCAGAGCACTCGATTATCTCATAGCAGTTTGTGCCGAAAACCCATAGTGGTTTTGCAAACTCACCATCGAGAGGATATACAGAAACAACCTCATTGGTATTTTCAATCTGTGACACGAAGAGAAAGAGGAAAGACATACATAAGGAGCAAGGTAGTAAACATGTCTGCATTAGCAATTTCTTTGTGCACCAAGTAAATTTACTTCACGAGAAGTTTCAGGCACCAAATATATGATTCTTCAACCAAACCTTCTATCTACCCAAAAATTCTAACAATTTAGCAATAACTATCACAAACAAAACAAACATTAGATTCACTACTTGGGATCTATTTAGTAGGCTGAAAACCCAAGTCTTTCATATATATATTAGCCTTTCCTTCAAATTCCTCAAAGGGTTCTTTTTCTAGTTCCTAACGTATGAGAGCACAGTCTCCTTCGAGAACAAAGATTCTTATTCTAGACTCTAGAGTCCTGCTAGTTAATTTTGTGAAAGGCCAATGACAACAATTCTCCACACTTTTATTAGAAACTGAAGAACTACCTCCATTTCAAATCTAAAATAAGTTCTCAGAATTACACACCCAAACGCAGATTAGAAAATGTAACTATACTTGACAAATGTAAGTGTTTTACCCATTTATGAATGTTCCAAAATCCGTTCTTTCTGTCGGTTACAAAAAAGAGCTCCCCTGCATAATAAAGTCAGAGCAAAGATGATTATAAAAAGTTGGAAAAAACAAGAGAGAAAAAAAAATTCCTTTTAAGTAGAAGACCTAGTTTCTAAAACTGGCAAAAACTTCAAATAAAAGCTCAATTGCTAAAAGCGAGAGAGAGACAGAAACTCAGGAATCTAAGGTCCATGCCTAGAAATGACAGATCAACCTTTTTCCCAGAGCCTTTCACAATCCTTTTAACTGAGTAGAGTAATTTTCTGCATATATGTCATCTCAGATAAATACCTCTTGATGACCACTTTGGCTCAGTGGGTGATTCGACATATTTGGGATCAGAACCAGCAACACATACACGCTTATCAATTTTTCTGCAGAAGGGTATAACTCTGATCAATACAATGCAACTGGGAAGTGATAAGAAACTATAAAGCATGGAAATCAGCGTTCAAGTCAAGATCCCCAACAAGACACTCAGATACTCAGTACTATAAAGAATTATAAAAACAAGTAGCACATGCTCACCCGCTCTCGGAAATGTAGCCAACCCAAAGCTCTGCTTTATCCCAAGGCATATTAGGGTGACTCCATTCAATCCATGCCAGTCGCTCACCCTTAGGATCCAAGCGTGGAAACGCATAGAAATCATTGCCACTCACGACTACTTTCGGTTCTGGATCACAAATATCAGAAAGAACACATGTGAACCTCAATGATCAGACATAAATCACATCCCCTGAGGACTCATTCAATACACACACGTAATAAAACTTCAGTCACTAACGTTTGATAAAGAATCTACCTTCAAGCGTCTCTCCACTCAAACTGACCTCCACTATCGCTGTAATTGGGTTTGATCTGTCTTGGCGACCATCTGTAAAACTTAAGCCAGTGAGTTCATATGTAAAATCATCAGAAACCACCCAAAACTTAGCAGTAGAGAGTCCAAACCAACCTTCCCTAACAGTAATGTAACGGTTAAAGCGTGCATCAAAGACTCCATCAGCATAAGTAACAGCTGGTGCACCATAATCTGGAGTAATTGGCCTCGGAGATGAATCTGAATGTTAAACCATTTCCAGTAGAACATCATCAAGAACTTGCATTCACATAAAGTATCATATAATAGAATCATTGAAAAGGTTTTTTTATCTCTCACCTTTATCAGTGATGTGTTGCTTGTAAAGTCGCTGATCCTTGTAATTGGAGAAGAAAACAGTGTCGTCTGATGAAATCCGGAAAGCACCACCACCGTATTCTTGAGTTAAAGTCCTCACAGCGAACTCTTTTGGTGTGATATCGATTGGTTCATCTCCCGGTTTTTCTCCTTCCATTACCAAAACTCCTCTCCTACAAAATCATTGATAAACGAAACCCAAGCTCGAATCAAATTTCAGTTTTCACTTAAATCTACTTTCGATATCTGAAATCAAGTAGAATCAAAGTACCCGGATTCATTGGGGCGAGATTCGAGCCAGACTAAACGGCCGCGAGAATCGACGGCGGTCCCTCCAAGACGCTTTGAAGCTCCGGAAACGATGTCGGCGGTGATCGGAGACTTCCAGGAGCCATAAGGAGCGGTGGTGGTTTTCTCTTGGTGAGGAGAATCAGCACCGTGTGGGGTTGAAGACGACATGATTGCGAAGGATCGAGATGGTTTGAGGGAAAAGAGATTGAATCTTCTGATTGAAGAAGAGGATATCGATGGAGAAAGGAAGAGACGGTGAGCGTAAGAGGAGAAGAAGGAAGAAGAAGAAGGAAAACGAGTGAGCGAGACAAAGTGATTGAGTGAGGTGAAGACTGCCATTTATGTTACTCATCGTCGACTCTTTTTTTCTCATTTGCTTCTTCTTTTATGTTTTGCTTGCTGATCGGTCCGGTTCGCGGCTTGTTTAGCCCGGATACCAATCGAATCGAATCGAATCTGACCAAAAATAAATGGAACCGGAAGACCAATACAAATACTAAATGGGCATAAATTTTTATATCCAAAAAAACTGAAACCAAACCGAAAACTAAATGAATAATACCCCAAATATCTAAAATATAATTATAGACCTGAAATATTAGTTATATTTAGATTTAAAATAATAAAATTACTAAAATTACAATTATAATCTAATATAATAATTCTATTTAGAATAAAATGACTAAAATATTCGAGAAATTAAAAAAAATGAAGTTTTTCAGTTATTTTGCAGATTTTTGGATTATAATTAGGTATTAGGTTCAAAAATATCGAGGAATCGGAATTTGCACAAACTCGAATGGATCTATAAATTTATCTCATAATCGACCCAAATTCAATAAGAATCAAACCAAAATTTTCCTAAACCCAAAGAGTCCAAATCCGATAAGAACCAAACCAAAATTTTCTTAAACCTAAAGAGCCCAAATCCCAAGTAGAAACGACCCAAAACGCGAAAGAGGCCTACCTTAAGCAAACAGCCAAGATTCAAGATATAAAAATCTAAGTCTGGAATAGTTATCATCTTTCAGCATAAAATCAGTGTTTAAAATTTTGACCAAATAAATAATTATCATAAAGTAATATAGAATTATTGTGTCAATGGAAACCTCAAAGTCCTAGGCAATTTTAATGAAGACTTAAACCGAATCCAACCTGAAATAAATAGAACCGAACTAGAAAACCGATACAAATACCCAATGAATTTAATTATTTATATCAAAAAAACCAAAATCGAACCAAGAACTAGATGAATACCCAAAACATCCAAAATATAATTATATATCTAAAATATTAGTTATATTTAGATTTAAAATAACTGAAATTGCAATTATAATCTAATACAATAGTTATATTTAGAATATAATAACCAAAATATTTGAAAAATCAAAAAAATTGGACTTTTTCAGTTATTTTGCAGTTTTTCGGATTATAATCAAGTATTAGATTCAAAAACATGTAAGAACGGAAATTTCCACTCGAATGAGTTTTAAAATTTATCTCAGAACCGACTTGAATCCGATAAGAACTAAACCAAAATTAAACCAAAAAAATTCTAAATTCAAAAAGTCCAAACCCGAATAGAACCGACCCGAAACCCGAAAGAACCTGCATATTAAGCAAAGGGACAAGATTTAAGATCTAGGTCTCCCCCACCCCCTCTCTCAATCGACATCTATCTTCGACATCGACGCCATGAAACGCAAACGCGAGGCGAAGCAGGACAGGTCTGGGAGCAGCGGAAGTAAGTTAGATCCGATCCCTGTGGATGCAAAGCTGCCTGGGAAGTTTGTGATAAAGCCCCACCAAAAGAAGAAACGCCAACGCAGGGATCTGTTATGCAATCAGACAGGCACAAGCTCAAGCTCAAGTAAGTTAGATTCGCTCCCAGATGAGCTAAAGCTGGATATACTGAACAGATTGCCTGCCAAGTCTCTTGCGAATTTCCGATGCGTGTCGAAGATGTGGTCTTCCATAATCCGGAGCCCAGAATTCGTCCGTTCCTTCTTCTCTCTCTCCTCAAGGCGACCGCGCCTTATGGTTGCTTTGGGTAACGGGATATACAACCGCAGCACTGAGGAGCGGCTTATCTTCTTCTTCTCGTTTTCACCAGAAGACGAAGAGGAGTCTTCTTCTTTGGTACCAAATTTCGACATGGCAATATCTTCCGTGACTTTTACTTCCGATTCGTCTTGCACTTCTGTCCATGGCTTTCTCGCTGTTAAGGCTGGAGGTCTGTTAAGTATATGTAACCCTTGCACGGAGCAATTTATCGAGTTCCCCAGTTGCACCACACACGTGGGTTACGATCCCATTGGTGATCAATACAAAGCATTATTCAAGCGGATGGTATATGAATTTCGAAATGGAATACTTAGTCATCTTCCTGAGCTAAAGGTGTTAACACTTGGAGAAGGTGGAGGATGGAGACTTATTAAACCTCCAACTACTATGCCTAACTTTAAGACCCTGTCAGTGGGAGTAAGCATCGACGGTTTTGTCTATTATGGTGCATATAGCCCAGCCCGACCTACGAATCCAGGTATTGTGTGTTTTGATGTTAGATCTGAGAAGCTAAGTTATATCAAAGCACCTCCGGCTGTCGTGCGTTATGGTGATGATTCAATATTTATCGAATACAAAGGGAAGCTAGCTTCCATTGTTCCGGCAGACCCTTATGGTCGTTTCGAAAGATTTGATATGTGGGTACTAGAGGACGTCCACAAACATGAATGGTCACATCATATGTGTGTGATTCCTCTTTCCATGTGGGATTTTGTTGGTGGTTTCCGATTGTCTTTTCCAGGCGCCAACAAGGCTGGTGAGCTCATCATGGCCCCAACGATGCTGTCACGCCATGTTCAACCTTTTTACATCTTCTACTACAATGTTAAAACAAGAAACATCAGAAGAGTCAGGCTCCTTGGAATTGGAGACAATCAAGAGTTTAGGCGCTCTTATGGATTCGTAGAACAGTCTGAATGTCATGTCCGTATCTCACCTCAACACATCGAGAGCATTGCCTTCTTCAAGAATCCTACTACGTAACTTCATTTCACTCAAGGATCCTATATGTAATGAGATCGTGTCAAAAACTTGGTTTCTATTTTCATTCTTTTCTTTTCTGTAACTTCATTTCAAAGGTACCTTTGTTTTTCAATTTTATTTTCAATAATTGAATTGCTGATCTTTTATCAACAAAACATGTGTATTATGTTATCTTATGAATGATTATTTGCATTTGCATTTTCTTAGATGTTTGTCCATTTTTTGGTGCGGTTTATTTTTCCCTCTGTTTTATCAATATAAGTGAGTCGGTAAAATATTCGATCACAGGACCTTTTGAGCGGCTGCTTAGATACGACCATGAAGAGGACAGATTCCTCCGGTTCAAGGATCGGTAGAGTTTATGGAAATAGGAAGATTCGAAGAGCTGATTCCACTTGCTACACACTGATTTGAATCTCGAAATAGACCTGATTGGTAGTTTCGCCAGAATCATCCCCATGGTCCATGACCGGCTCTGGAAACTCATCTTTAAGTTCCATTATGTAATTTTTTGCAATTGTGTAGGTCTCTCTTAGGGAAAAAAATTAGGTTTAGGAAGAAGAAAGGAGAAGCACATGCGAGGTCAAGACTCTATGTTTGCAGTTTACAATTTATTTCCTAAAGTCTTTCTCAATTTAAAAGAACACTAGTGTTTCCACCCGTGCATACGCACGGGGCACTCTAATTTGTTTATAATTTTTCAAAATAAATTAAGTAAATTGTAATTTATGAATTTATTTCCCAAAAGAAAAATGTGTGTTTCGAAAAAAAGGCAAATTATGTAAACTAAAAATCTGTATTTATTTTGCATTAGTAATAAAAGCCTAGATAAGGCCTAATATTTTCATTATTGTATTTATCCGAGTTAACTCACAGCTCAAATGAATCTGAGCTTGTTCTTAGCTTGATTTTATCCATTATCTTCCCCTTTCAAACTCAGTCTTTCAATTTTTCCTCAATCCTAGATTATAATTCTAACGGTTGCTGCAGCGGCAGTTCAAGTTTTGCTTTTGTTTGATTACACCATTTAACATTTATATGAGCTTGGTACTTGAGTTGAGAGTAGATGATAATTGTAAGGTAAAATCACAAACCTATTATCAACAGGAGTTCCACCTTTTCTACATAACGTCCATCATCTCCTCTTATAAACCCAGAAACCTTTTTTGTTGACATGCTTGTATCACTGGAGGAGTCTTTAGGATTTTTTTTTTTTTTTTTTTTTTTTTTTGCATCTTCCTTTTTCACGCAAAGTGAATTTGAATTTGAATTATAACTTTAAATTTATATAAATAAGATAAAATTCAATATTTAAAGTGCAAATGGTAAATGGTATATTTGAAAACATTAAAACATACATTCTAAACAGTTAGGAAGATCATAAGCATCGTTCACAAAATACAATTGACCCCTATCGAAAGAGATAACATAAGGAGAGGAAAGACATTTCAGGATCACGTTTTTTTCTTTGATCGTTCCCTTTTTCGTAGTATGTTTGGGTTTCCTTTGTTATCGCCTGAGTCTTTGTGGATGATTTTTTCAGCTCCTTCTTCTTCAATAATCACTGCACGTTCTCTATTTTGTTGTTGGGGTAACAGGGAACTAAGAGGCGGATCAATATTATTTTCTTCTGAAGAAGGATTCTCAATCTGCTACACAGCAATAGAAAGTAAGTTAATCAGTAGAGGTAAAAATATAACATAAGTAAATGGAATTAGAATACCTGAAATACTGAAGATGTGCTTGAAACTATAGGCATATGTGAATGAGCCGATTCCTAAAATCTGTAAACATAAATAGGTTAGATGGCCTTGTTTCAAATAATGGTTATAAAATATGAAAGATTAAGAGATACATCAAGTTGACAGGTTCTTCAAATTTGTGAACAACTTTATCCACGTTGCTGAGTTTCACAACTTTAAAACTTGAGTTTCTGAAAAAAAAAATCAAGTACCAGAAACACGAATCATCCAAAAACTACACCACCATAACCACCAGATAGTATTCTATCTAAGCAAATCATTCCTTCTAAACTAATGAGATTTAGAGGGAACTACACATGATTAAATTACACCACCATAACTACCAAATAGTGTTCTTTAAATGAGTATACCAAACAGTGTAAAAGTAATAGCCCGAAAAATAATAATACACGAAAACTGACATTCACTTGTTGTTCAAGCAATTTGTAGGCAAATTTTTGAATAAGTTGTATAACTTCTCTATCAAATAGTAAGAAAGTTGTTGTTATTGTGTGATCTGCTACTTTTACATGTAGACAATACCTGATGAATAAAAACACAGATGAAAGAAATAGATTATTTTATCAGTTTAATATAGGGGATTAAAAAGATCAATAAATAAATAATGATCACTAAACAACAGTTGTTGTAATACAAAAAATAATAACCTTAACTTGTTGAGGTTTCTTCTTTGTTGCAAGCGTCTGCATGAATTTTCCACGTTCTCTGTTCTTCTCTCTCTGGATTTAAATATGGTGTACCTTTCAAGAAGCAAACATTACAGCCAACATAGTACCAATAAATTTCCTTATGAAATGATAAAATTGATGCAAATGCAACGCTAGTACTTTCCTACTTATAAGCCACATAAAATAAGAATAGAAAATTAGTAAAGTTAACTATTTCCATTATTTACCTCGCTTGATGATGTAATCTGTTCAATAGTTTTGCAGCTGTGTAAAGGGAACGTGTCTATCACGCTTTTCCTGGAACTTGGATGCATCAATGGAGAAACTGTGAATGAGACCGTTGCATCACTTTTGGGCATCCTGCAGCCATAAAAAATGGGTAAATTAAGTTTAAATTATGACATTTGACATGAAAACATTATCTAAATATGATTTGAATCATAAAAGAGTATGATTCACAGGAGTATACTCCAGTGACATGATTAACCTAAGATATGTTGAATATAGTTGAGAGAAAGTGTAAATTCCGCAAAAACGATAAACTTTACTAAAATGAGTGAAATTTGATGAAAAAATTACCCGATGTTAACTTGACCTTTCCGGTGTTCTTCGAAAAAGAGATATAGACTTTAGCGGCGGCGATTTGATATGAGATTTAGATGATGAATCTGAGAAAATGAAATAGGAATCGAGAAATTTGATGTGAACTTCAAAAATTAAGCTTTAGAATGAAGATAACCAAGAAAAGAGAGAAAATAAAGGGGATGGGGACAAAATAAAGAAGCAGAATCGAAGAAGACGACATAAAACTGGAGATGAAGGACATTTATGTCGGAGCATGATTCACGGTTGAGATTCTGCTTAAGATTGTGAAAGAGTGGTCAGTTATGTATCGGTAAATTAGGGATTTTGTTCTATCATGAGAGCTAAATCGGAATCGTGTGCAAACAAACGTGTTCTCATTATTTTTCTACACAGATCGTGATAGTGGTGCGTTAAGAACCGAAAAATTAGGGATTTTTTTGTGATGAGGAAGTTTTCCAGATCGTGTTCAAAGACACGAAAGTCGAAAGTGTTGTTTGTTGTTTCAACATTTGGGCTGATTTAGTGGGCTTTCTTATTTATTATTGTATATGGCCCATTATTAATTTCCTTTTGTTTGATATTTGTAACTCGATGTCTTTTAAATTTATACACGTAACTAATTTAAGTTGTTTAGCGTTTTTTTTTTCCCTTAAACTTGCCACATGTCACTCTGCCATTGGGCGAGTGACTTGTGCTTTAGTATATTAGGGATTAACAGAAAAATAAAACAGCTAAAAGATTTACATCACATATACCAAACAAAACCACTAAAAATATTCAAGGAGTTAGACTACTCCAACATTAGTGTTCATATCATACGATCATGAATGTTGGGCGAGCATTGTTCAGCTTTGGCGGAACAAGCAAACATAAATTTGGGTGACCAAACATTATACTACAAGTTGAGCCACAAACCAAATGTTAGCAGCTTGGTGTTCAAATAATGGCTGAAACCTCACTCAAGGCTCTAATACGACTTAGTTAAACTTAGTGCTATCGTATTCCAAGTTTACAAAACACATTTTGTTTATACAAGCCCATAAAGCCTATGATCACAAGTCAAATTTTCCATCCACTTAGGATTCGACAGGCTGACACAAATGCAGATTGCAGCTACCTTTGGCCTTTCTTGCATTGAATGTTTGAGTAGATTGGTGAAAGAAGAAAGACAAACCTGAGCAACGGACCACAACACAAGCAACGGAGCGAACAGCAGTTTCAACCTTGTTAACATTCTGTCCTCCTTTACCACCTGCTCTCGTGAAAGTAATCTCAAGGTCCTCCTCCGGTATATCAACCCCTACCGCTTCCTCAGGCAGAATTGGCATCACTTCCACGCCGGAAAAGCTTGTCTACGTGCAATATATAAGTGTATTAGCACACAACCACATAGTTCATAAACCGAGCAAAGACAGAAGTACAATAAGATGTCAACACAAAGGTTATGAAATCTAATGAAGCATTGCATGACAAAGCTTTTCGTTCGAAGTTTTCAGTATAGAGGCAGCTTAATATTACCTGGCGAAGGCCTTTGGTATTGAATGGTGATTGTCGAACAATCCTATGAGTTCCTTTCTCTTCGATTTCAAGGGTCGCTGACTTGATCCCTGCTTCTTCTCCATTAAACATTTCAACAACTTTTGTCTTGTACCTCTGCTTCTCTCCCCATCTCATATACATCCTAAGCAGCATATCGGCCCAATCCTGCACTGGAAGTTATCGCAGCAGACGTCCAATTAACATCACAAAAACACATATGAGCACACAAACACTCTATGATCATTTCATTGATATGAAGTCAGTCTATACTCATGAAAGGAGTCTCCAAGAACATGTATAAATCTGAATTCAAATGAGACCTCTCAAAAGCATTAAAAAGACGAATTGCGTGAAAACAGTAATCTACCTGAGCATCTGTTCCTCCAGCTCCAGCTGTAATGTAGACTACGGCGCTTCTTAGTCATAAGGTCCTGATAGAAGCTGTGTTAGCTCAAATTTATCTAGAGATTTGTTCAACTCTTTGATGATTCCCATGGCTGTAGAGTCCATCTCTTCTGTTAGTTTAACAATCGTTTCCGCATCTTCGACCTGCTTCAAGCAGCAGCAACACATTATAATGGTCACAAGAAGAAAAAAGTATCACTCAAGCTACAGATAAAATTGAAGTGGCATGCATCAAACCAAGGAAATGTTAACATGTATAGAGACAAGCAAGAATTCAGAAATTCAACATTTCATAACAAACCTAACTGTGTAATATGTATGAGACAGCGAAAGATTTGCAATTTCAACATCACTCACACATAAACCAAGAGACCAAATATAAGGAAAATGCAATAGAAAGGAGATGACACTGAGTGAAGTATGAGGAACATACCATGGTTTTGAACTCAGAAAGCGACCGCAATCGATCTTTGAGATCATTCAAAGCCGAAAGCGTTTCTTGAGCTTAGCACGATCATCCCAAAAAGAAGTATCAGTAGCTTTTGATTCCAAATTCTCAATTTCTTGTTCTAGTTGATTCAAACTAGCGGAAGCTCTAATCTCGTCAACACGAGCTGATGCTAATTCAACATCTTTCCTCAATATATAAAAATCTATCATTGAGGAAAGCAAAACCCAAGTAAGCAGTAGCAGACCAATTTCAAATTTTACAACTTTGATTGAACACAATTTCAAATATCAAAGCTCAAATTACTTGGAATTGGAATTGAGAGTACCTTGCATCACCCACTCACTCGTATCACTTTCATCCGAGACACTTATGTTACTCTCTTGTGCAGCGGATGATTCTGAAAATAAATAGAAGAAAACTGTTAATCCGATTGCGAATTCCCAAAGATGAAGGCCTACACTTTTGAACTCTGAACTTGAAATTGTAGCGAGAAAGAGAAGAACTGACTTGGCGAAATGAGACGATAGGTTGAAGAAGAAAGAGAGAAATTGGAAGTGAGAGACGGAGAAGAGGGGCACTGATTATCCGGCGTGGGTTTACCGGCGAGCGAGAGGTCGGAGAACACTGATTCGATGTATTGATTATTGTTACAACGTCACTTTATATAATCCCAGTATATTATATAATGGTTTAGTGTAACCGAAATCAAATTTTATGGTTTACTTTAATATCCCTCTTCAAGATGGCAAGTAAATGGACTTAAGAGCCATCTTGGATAATAAAGCATTAAACTGAGTAGAGAATAAAGGTTTCGTGAAGATATCCGCAAGCTGCTGACCAGTACGAACGTGAATGGTATTGATAAAGCCAACTGAAATACGATCACAAACTTGATGACAATCGCCTTCAGTATATTTAGTCCGTTCGTGAAAAAACGGGTTACTAGCAATATGAATTGCAGCCGTTGAATCACAAAACAGAGGTACAGGTCTTGATTGATGAGCAAGAAACTTTGCAGCCATAGTGCGTAACCACACAACTTCCCAAGAGGCAAACTCCATGGCTCTATACTCACACTCAGCTGATGAATTTGAAACTACTTGTTGTTTCTTGGACTTCCAAGAGATGGGGGGGGGGTACCAAGAAACATACAATAGCCACAGGTCGTGTGTCTGGGCACAATAACCAGTCTGCATCTGTGAAACCACTGAGCAAAAGGTTCAAATCAACAGAGTAGAAGAGATCAAGACCAACAGTGTCTTTCAGGTAACGAAAAACTCTGTAAGCTGCATTCAGGTGAGAGAGCTTTGGTGTGGATGCAAATTCGCACAACTTGTTAACATCAAAAGTGATGTCACGACGGGTGATAGTCAAGTACATCATTTTACCAACTAACTTGCGATAGAGACTGATCTCATCAAGGATCGGCTCTGCAGAATCTTGTACCAACTTGACACTAGGATCCATTGGAATACTAGAAGACTTACAATCTGTAAAACCAGCTTCCTCCAGGAGCTCCAAAGTGTACATCCGTTGACACACTGAGATGCCTTTAGCAGAACGAGCAATCTCAAGGCCAAGGAAGTAGCGAAGAGGACCCAAATCTCTCAAACGAAAAGCAGCTTCTAAATTTGCTTTGAGTTGATCCACTGCAGGATCCGAGTTGCTAGGGATGATAATGTCATCGACATAAACCAACACAGCAAGGTAAACACCACCTTCATTCTTCACAAACGGAGTGTGGTCCGCATGCGACTTCTTAAATCTCAATCCCAAAAGAACAGAACTGAACTTGATAAACCAATGACGAGAAGTCTGCTTCAAACCATATAAAGACTTCTTTAGTCGACAAACGGCATTAGGAGGAAGGGATTCACCATTTTTAGTTGTATAGCCAGGCGGTAAAGTCATATAGATCTCCTCATCGAGATCACCATTGAGAAACGCATTGGAGATGTCAAGTTGAGTCAGGCTCCAACCTTTAGCTGCTGCCACGGTAAGAAGTGTCTTCACAGTAGTCATTTTGGCCACAGGAGAATAGGTATCCACAAAATCAACTCCTTCACGTTGTGTGTACCCTTTAGCGATCAGACGAGCTTTGTTTCGTTCAAGACTCCCTTCAGCATTAAGTTTGGTTTTATAAACCCAATGACAACCAATAGCGTGTTTATCATGAGGTTGAGAGCAAATCTCCTAGGTACCAGTCTTCTCCAAAGCAAAGAGTTCTTCATTCATCGCAGTAAGCCATTCCGCAAATTTCTTGGCTTGACTAAAAGAAGTCGGTTCTGCGTGAAGATTCACTGAACAAATGTATGCTTTATAATCTTTAGATAACTCGGCATAAAACACATAATTTACAAAAGGATATGGAATCTCAGCCTTCTCCATGTTGCAGTAATATTCGTCAAGATAAGCCGGTGGTTTAGAAGAGCGCTTCTCCTTATCTCTTTCAACACGATGTATTGATTCCTCCGTAGAACTAGCTACTGCAGTTGGAACATTCTGAACCACAGGGATGACTGCAGGAATGTTACCAGCTGTAGCAGAAGAACTAGGAGATGTAGAAGAATCAGGCATATGAGAAAAAACATCAGGAAGAGGCTCATTCTGATCAGAGGTGAAAAGGATGTTTGTCTCATGGAACACAACATGGCGTGAGATGTGGACCTTGTTGGTTTCCATATCCAATAATTTGTACCTCTTATAACCAGCGGGATAGCCAAGGAAGACACAGGGACAAGCACGGGGTTGAAACTTGTTTATGCCTTTGGAAGACGTCGAGCAGAAATTAAGACAGCCAAAAACGCGGAGACCTTTGTAATCTGGCATCTTCCCAGTCAAGAGAGCAAACAGAGTCTTGTTCTGAAGCAGAGGCGTTGGCAAACGATTGATGAGAAAAACCGCTGTTAAGACGCAATCACCCTAGTGTTCCAGAGGGACTTTAGCTTGAAACATGAGGGAACGAGCAACGTTCAAGATGTGTTGGTGTTTTCGTTCTACCATAGATTTCTGTTCCGGAGTTTCAGGGCACGAGTGGTAAGCAGTGATGCCTTTGGCTCTGAATTAATCAACAAACTTCAATTCTGGAGCATTACCAGAACGAACACCCCTCACTTTACAGTTGTACTGATTCTCAATCATCTTCAAGAAATCAGGAATGACACGCACCTCATCTTTCGTTCTCAACAGATAAACCCATGTGACACGAGTGTGATCATCGACAATAGTGAGAAAATGCTTATAACCTTCAACTGTGGGAACAGAGAATGGACCCTAAAGATCAATGTGAAGAAGATCAAAAGCATTAGCACATATTGTTTCTTGAATCAAAAGTGAGAAGTTTTTGTATAGCCAATGGACAAATAGCACAAGGCAAACGATTTTTATTTCTATTTCAGATTCCAAGTACACCAGTGACCAAATCAGTCTTGAAGTCAGAGGGATGACCAAGTCTATTATGCCACAACTCAGAATCAACAACATTATAAATAAATGATGAATGTTGAAAAGATGTCTTCAAACCAAAAGCAACATCCACGACATAGAGGTTTGCAATTTCTTCACCCTGACCAATCATCAATCCTTTGATAGGATCCTGTATCACACAAGAAGAACTGTCAAAAGAAATCCCAAATCCCAAATCTTTAGTCAACTGTCACGCTCACAAGATTCAGCCAAAAATCAGGATTGCATAAAACATTTTTTAAAACTAGGGATTCAGATAGTTTGAGACTGCCAATTCCTGCGATTTGAACTCCTGAACCAGTTGGTAAAGTGACAGAGGAATGTATATCTTCAGAGAGCATCTCAAACAAATTCTTATCATGACATACGTGATGAGTTGCTCCACTATCAATAATCCAGGAATCAAAACTCAAAACATTTCCAGTAGCTCTCAAGGCTCCCACAAAATGTAACGTAGAAGAAGAGAATGCCATACCAGGAAATGTAGTAATCAGTCCACCAGAAGTAAACTTTTCCTCTGATAATTGGTTGATTGAAGGTTGAAGTTGAACATTGAAGTAATCAATAACCCCATGAATCTGATCTTTAGACAACTGAGTCAATCTCTCTTTAGCATTGTTGTGATCAGAAGGCACTGCAACCTGAGCAACAACAGGACATGAAGACTGCGGAGGCTTAGGAATGTAGGGCTGTTTTTCAGAGCTAGTTTTCGAGTTTTTTTGTTTGAAATTCGGTGGATAGCCATGAATTTTGTAACACATGTCGACTGTGTGGCCAGTGTAACCACAATGACTGCAAATGCGAGCTGGCTTCTGAGATTGATATGAAGCTGCATTGGTGGAAGCAGAAGTAGGATCAGGAACGGTGACTTGAAAGGCTGTAGCATTCTGAACAGGAAGAATGGCTTGCTGGCTGTGATCTTCTATTGTAGATCTCAGACAATGTAGGCATGTTCTTCTTCATCATGATTTGACTCCGAACCACAACATAAGAATCATTCAAACCAGCCAAAAACTTTATCACCTTAGCATGATCAGACTTCTTCGCCATTGATTTGCAACAATCACAAGTATGACAGGTTTTCTCACAGCTAGTGCCATCCAGTTCATTCCATAGTGTCTTCAACTTAGTATAATAGGTCGAAAGATCCATAGAACCTTGATTCAATGACCAAATTTGTTGAGACAGTTGGTAGGATCGCGGTAAGCTGGTGATGTGAAAATGAGTCGAAAGATCTTTCCAGATCTCAGAAGCATCACTGAATCGCAAAATGCTTTTGTAAATTTCCTTAGAAACCGAATTTAGAATCCATGACTTCACCATTGAATTACACCGAGACCATATCCTGAAAATTTGTTCCGATTCACTAGGCCTAACAATGGATCCATCGATAAAAGCGAGCTTATTCTTAGCATCAAGAGCGATATTCATTGCAATACGCCAATTATCATAATTGGAGCCATCAAGTACCTCGGAGATGATCGAATGACCAGGATTATCACCGCTCGTGAGATAGTATGGTGAATGAACGCTGTTCGGCGAGATTGTGAAAGTCAACGGAGAATCCGGTTCCGGAGAAGAATCGCGAGCTTTGCGAGTCGCGGATTTTCGAGCAGATGAGGTCGTCCTGTTGGTGCGACGCGTTACTTTGCGACCGATCACCATTATAACGCCAAATCGAGCTCAGATCTAAGATGGATCTATGAAATTTGTGAATTCCGACTAAATGATCGGAAAACTTTCATAGAACACAGAAACGATAGGATCGGGAGAATAACCGATCGAATCAAGGTTAAAGAAAGTGGAAGAGAAAGGAAACAGAAGATCTAATCGTGCTTTGATGGTCGATGCTCTGATACCATAATAGAAGAGATGAATCGAGAGAGAAGACGATGAAAATGGATAAAATATTTCTTATTGTATTGATTATTGTTACAACAGTCACATTATATAATCCCGGTACATTCGCCTATTTTACATAACCAAATGGTTCAGTGTAACCGAAATCTAATTTTATGGTTTACTAGGACCTTTTAAGTTTTCATAGTTTCGTCCAAAGGCCCATTTTCGTACATATGCAAAGGAAATGGGCTTCGGCCTTTGCCGATTATAAACAAAACGATAAATCCCATTTTCTTCTTTAACTCTCTTTCTCTCTCATCTGAGAAAACCACCGGGAAACGTCGTCTCACCGAGAAAGAAACATGGAGAATAACGAGGTATATATTTGGTATCCGAGAACTTAGCTTAGCTTGTTTTCTAGATTTCGTTATAAATTTATCATTTATGGTTTCCCGAGAACTTAGCTTGTTGTTTTCTAGATCTAGATTTTATCTATATCCGATTTCATATATTTTATTTTATAGTTTTCTTATCCAATTAATGATGATCATCAGGAGGATAATGATGATAACGATAACGCCGATCTTCTTCCACCACTTCTTGTTGATCATCAGGTAAGTGGTTTATTTTGTTCTACTTTTGGTACGTGTGAGGTTTATTGTGCCGATCTTCTTCCATCACTTATCCTTTTGGTAACAATGGTGCAGATTCCATATATCTGTGTTAGATTTAATCCGGATGATGCTGAAGTACAGTTTCTCCGTCCAATGACTATGGACCGGGACAGTCTTAATGGTCGGTCATTTCTCCCTGTTATGACTACAGAGAATCTTGCTACACGCCTGACGAATATGGAACCGGCTGAGTGTCAATATTTTCGTCCAGGGGAGGAATGTTTTTTTCTCACAAGATTGCACTGAACTTTTATATATGATCAAAGGCTTTTTGGTATCTCTTGATTTTAATAAGTTCAATATATTTAAATTATCTTCGCTGATATATTTCTATATGTTAAAGAGTTTTCAACAACTTATTCCTAAAAAAATAACAAAAGCAAATGTAATTTGACTAAACGATTCCTAATATGTAATGGTTCTGTTACTCACCCCGTATAAGGACGCTCCGGCCTTGAATACATCTCTGAATGCCAATGATGCAAGAGTTGTGTAGCCTCCTGCGGAACCTCCAGATATACAGAGCCGCTTAACATCTGCCTTTCCAGAAGACACCTGCCAAAGCCAAAACAATGTTTTGGAATAGCTTCGAGATTTTTTTCACATAAAATAGGCGGAAAGAAAGAAAAAAGAACATACCAAATGTTTAGCACAGCCACAACAGTCATCAACGTCGACAATCCCCCACTGCCGTAACAACCGCTCTCGATACTCTCGACCATAACCTTCATGACAATGTTACAGTTTGTCACTATAAACCCACGTTTGTCTGGCGATATGGTGAGAATGGGACATCGAAAACAGGATCTCTTGAGGCAGAATACTTTAACAAGACTAGCTAAAAATGGGGTAGAGTAAGAGATAACTTGTAACCATAACAACAAACCTGTGCTTCCACCATAGTTGACATCAACATATGCCCATCCTCGACTTGTCCAGTACTGGATATTTAGATTTAAGGATCCACGTGATTCAGCAGTTGGTCCTCCTGCATATTCAGATTGTCGATAAATATTCTATGTGGCATATATAGCTGATTGCACTATTTATGTCGTGGATAAAGTGCATACTTGAAACGAAAAAATTAACATGATCTTGAGATGAACAAGTTTGAAACTGAGGAAGCTATTTTTGTTAGCTCAAGAAAACTGATACAGAAGTGATTTAAGCATACCGTGACTCTTCACTAGCAACGAAGGTTTCTCTTCCATGCTAGCATTGTATAGCGGATTGGTTGGAGGATAATAGTAAGCATAAGCGTTCTGACCAGGAACCTCTGTTGGGAACTCAATCAACTCTGGCACGCTGAAGAAAGCCTCGTACTTCAAAACATCAGGTGAAGAAGACCAAACAATCTCAGAACTGAGTGCTTTCATCTTCTGCTGATCCAGTGTTACCTGTAAACAGAAGAAACTATAAATCTATTGCTATCATCAGACACAACTTATCTCCAATTCAAATATAAAATGTGCATCATTTTCACCTTGGCAACTGATGGTGGAAGAACTGCTTATGCTCTCTCAACATAAAGGCATTGATTTCCCATTGTCTAAAATAGAAGCACAAATTTTCATTTTCATTTCGGATTCAACTGGAAATCAAATGCATATATTTCAGAAAAGAAGAACAAAAAAGCTATATTACAATGTTGTCATAGTCGGTTAAAGGAATATCGAGCACAGAACAAGAACCCTGCGAATCATCCAAAATGCCAAGATATGACCTCCCTTTCTGCCTGCATTTAGATACAATAGATAGTCATCCAAACAGAACACACAATTTCCAGCGCAAATATAAATGAAACATTAAAGAATGGTTGAAAGTATTTGAATTATATATCTGCTCAGTGTAACCTATAGCTACATGCAATTATGTTCTTCTCTTCAGAGCACTCGATTATCTCATAGCAGTTTGTGCCGAAACCCCATAGTGGTTTTGCAAACTCACCATCGAGAGGATATACAGAAACAACCTCATTGGTATTTTCAATCTGTGACACGAAGAGAAAGAGGAAAGACGTACATAAGGAGCAAGGTAGTAAACATGTCCGCATTATCAATTTCTTTGTGCATTATCAATTTATTATCTAATTCTTCACCAAACATTCTCTCTACCCAAAAATTCTAACAACTTCGCAATAACTATCACAAACAAAAAAAAAACATTAGATCCACCACTTGGGATCTATATAGTAGGCTGAAAACCTAAGTCTTTCAAATTCCTCATATGGTTTTTTCTCTAGTTCCTAAAGTATGAGAGCACAATATCCTTCGAGAACAAAGATTCTTATTATAGGGTCAAGGACAACAATCAAGTTCCTACCTGAAGAACTACCTCCATTTCAAATCTCAAATAAGTTCTCAGTATTACACAGCCAAAGGCAGATCAGAAAACTAAATGTAACTATAATTGACAAATGTAAGGGTTTTACCCATTTATGAATGTTCCAAAATCCGTTCTTTCTGTCAGTTACAAAAAAGAGCTCCCCTGCATAATAAAGTTAGAGTGTCAGAATACCGAAGAAGATTGACAACCATATGAGAAATCTAACAAGGTAATTGTAAAGAGTTGGAAAAAACAAGAGAGAAAAATAAATTCCTTTTATGAAGAACGGCAACTTCAAATAAAAGCTCAATTGCTAAAAGCGAGAAAGAGATAGAAACTCAGGAATCTAAGGTCCACGCCTAGAAATGACAGATCAACCTTTTCCCAGAGCCTATCACAATCCTTTTAACTGAGTAGAGTAATTTTCTGCATAAATGTCATCTCAGAAAAAAATACCTCTAGATGACCACTTTGGCTCAGTGGGTGATTCGACATATTTGGGATCAGAACCAGCAACACATACACGCTTATCAATTTTTCTGCAGAAGGGTATAACTCTGATCAATACAATGGAACTGGGAAGTGATAAGAAACTATAAAGCATGGAAATCAGCGTTCAAGATCCCCGAATGAGACTCTCAGATCTCAGTACTAAGAATAATGAAACTAATCGAGATAGCAATGCATCTGAAAGAAGAAAAAAAACTAGCACATGCTCACCCGCTTTCGGAAATGAAGCATATTAGGGTGACTCCATTCAATCCATGCCAGTCGCTCACCCTTGGGATCCAAGCGTGGAAATGCATAGAAGTAATTGCCACTCACGAGTACTTTAGGTTCTGAATCACAAATACCAGAAAGAACACATGTGAATCGTCAATGATCAACTATATTAACCAATAAAAAGTTCTAAACAAACACTACATGACACCGCTGAACATAAATCACATCCCCTGTAGACGCATTCAATACACGTAATAGTACTTCACTCACTAAAGTTTGATAAAGAACCTACCTTCAAGTGTCTCTCCACTTAAACTGACCTCCACTATCGCTGTAATTGGGTTTGATCTGTCCTGGCGACCATCTCTAAAACTCATGCCAATCAGTTAATGTGTAAATCGCCATCAAAACACAATTAAACATCAGAAAGCATTCCATATTTAGCAGTATAGAGTCCAAACCAACCTTCCCTAACAGTAATGTAACGATTCAATCGTGCATCAAAGACTCCATCTGCATAAGTTACAGCTGGTGCACCATAATCTGGAGTAATCGGCATCGGCGATGAATCTGAAATGTTTAAACATTCCAGTAGAACATCATCAAGAACTTGCATTCACATAAAGTATCATATAATAGAATCATTGAAAAGGTTTTTTTATCTCTCACCTTTGTCAGTGATGTGCTGCTTGTAAAGTCGCTGATCCTTGTAATTGGAGAAAACAAGTGCGTCGTCGTCTGATGAAATCCGGAAAGCACCACCACCGTATTCTTGAGTTAAAGTCCTCACAGCGAACTCTTTTGGTGTGATATCGATTGGTTCATCTCCAGGTTTTTCTCCTTCCATCACCAAAACACCTCTCCTACAAATCGACGAAACCAAGCTCGCATCAATTTCAGTTTTCACTTAAATCTACTTTCGATATCTGAAATCAAGTAGAATCAATCAAAAGGAAGTGTACCCGGATTCATTGGGGCGAGACTCGAGCCAGACTAAACGGCCGCGAGAATCGACGGTGGTGCCGCCAAGACGCTTTGAAGCTCCGGAAACGATGTCGGCGGTGATCGGAGACTTCCAGGAGCCGTAAGGAGCGGTGGTGGTTTTCTCTTGATGAGGAGAATCAGCACCGTGTGGGGTAGAAGACGACATGATTGCGAAGGATCGAGATGGTTTGAGGGAAAAGAGATTGAATCTTCTGATTGAAGAAGAGGATATCGATGGAGAAAGGAAGAGACGGTGAGCGTAAGAGGAGAAGAAGGAAGAAGAAGAAGAAGAAGGGAAACGAGTGAGAGAGACAAAGTGATTGAGTGAGGTCAAGACTGCCATTTATTTTACTTCATCGTCGACTTTTTTTTTCTCATTTGCTTCTTCTTTTATGTTTTGCAGCTTTTGCTTACTGATCGGTCGGTTTAGCCCGGATACCAATCCGGTAGCCAATAACCGAACTAACATACTTTGGTTTAGTTCGGTTGAATAATTTTGAAATAAACTGAAATTAAATTACAATTCAATGTTATTCAATCAAGATTTCAAATCCGGTTTTAAAATCTAGTGTTATTCGATATATGATTTGTAATCTACTCTCTCCGTTTTTTAAAGATAAATTTTCTAGTTTTTTCACACAGATTAAGAAAAAGTTGATTTTCAATCATTAGTGCATAGATTTCTGCAATAAAACAACTTTTTATAATTTTAAACCAATAAAAATCCAACAAATATAATCATTGTATCTTGAAAACTGAAAAAGTGTATCAAAAAGGTAAAAAAATTATCTTTGTGAAACAACACATAATGGCTAGAAAATTCATTAAAAAAAAACGGAGGGAGTATCATTAATAGAGTTTTAAATTCAGTGTTATTCAATCCAGATTTCAAATCCGGTGTTATTCAAAATTAAATGAATTTTAAAATCTTTGTTAACTAAGTCATTTGAAATGAATTTTAATGAATTTAATAAGTAAATTATTAAAAACATAATCGATGAGATTGTAAAGATTTTAGAATAAACTGAAATAGATTCTTAAAATAAGAAAAAAGAAAATCTAAATGATTGTAAAATCTATAGAATTTATTTCAAATACATAATTGAATAACACTCCCTTAATTTTTTTTTCTTTTTTTACAGTTTAAAGTTTACTAGTTTATTTCACTAGATTTGTTATTCATAAATTTATTATTTATTGTTTCGAGAACTTAGCATTGTTTTCTAGATCTAGTTTTCTTATCCTATTCTTGGTATATCTGATATCATAGATTTATGATTTATTATTTCCAGGAACTTAGCTTGTTTTGTAGATCTAGTTTTGTTATCCTATTCTTGTTATAACTTATCATATTCTTGGTATAACGATGATCAAGAGGATAACGATGATCAGAAAGTGTTCTATTACTTCTGCATTATCGGGATTGAATCTCACAGAATCTGCACAAGAAAAATCAATCAAATTCTTAGGTAAAAGCAATTATACCAAAAAGTAGAAAAATAATAAACAACATACCTCAAAGACATCAAGTGGTTTGTCGTTATTCTGATCATTATGATTTTCCACCACTAATATGTTAAGGTATGTTGTTTATTTTTTTCTACTTTTGGTATAATTATAATTGCTTTTACGTAAGAATTTGATTGATTTTTCTTGATCTTTATTGTGCAGATTCCATATATATTTGTGAGGTTCAATCTGGATGATGCAAAAATAATGAAACACTTTGTCCGTCCAATGAATAACAAATCTGAAACAGTAAGATCATTTCGCCTCAAGAAATATAAAGTTGTACAATGTTAATATTTTCATGTTTTAATTTCACGAGAAAGTGGTATCACTTTCCAGAAAATGCGTCCCTGGTCGAAAGTATTGACAATTTTATTTTATTTTTATGTTGTTTTAACTTTTAAGTATTGCTACTTCTGATTTTGATTGGAAATTAGACCTAACTCGTCGAAGGTTTTTTTCTCCTGATAAACAACGTTTTGTGCACTGATAGCGTATATCTCCTTGTATTGTTATGATGATTGGGAAATTTCTGATGATTGACTATATTGTATCTATCTGTTTCACATACTCAGTCCTCGAAAAATGATGATATCTCTGGGGTTTTTGAGATTACTAGTCTGCCTTTTGTTGAACAGTTGCAATGGGACGTAAGAGATGTTAGTTAAGCTTACAGGTGCATATATGATAAGATTGATGTAGGAGTTTGATAAAAACGGAAACTGTATAGTCCTGCTCTTATTTTGATTTTTTTTCACTTGATCTTTCGTTTTTGTATACTTCACTTACTTTGTGACATTTTGTTATGTCCGTTTGGACTATAATATTCACCTCTGTTACTGTCTGTCTTATCCAAAGCTAGAGCCATTTTGTTAATATCTTACTAAAAACTCCTGTTTCGTTTTCATTGCAGAAGCTGGAGATAGAGGAATCTGAAGAATAAACGGAATGATCCGAAGTCAAGAGGTATCTCCCTATGTATGCTTCCATGAATCTTTACGAATGTTTTTTCTTAATGTTGTTTCGAGTAAACTGAATTTGGGTCTGCATTGGTTTTAACTTTTAAGTTACAATGAAATGCTGTATATCACATGTGAATCGAACAATAACATGTGAGCGACTAAAAGTTGAGACAAGAACCGAACTAAAATCATACTGTGGTTTAGTTCGGTTTGAATACTCTTGGGTTTTGATTTTTACAGTTTAAAACGAATAAAGCATAATTATGTTTGATTTGATTTTGAATTTTGTTCAGATATCTGTTTTTTTGTATAGTTGTGAAAGATTGTATATAAACACAGGTTTAAAAACAAAAATACGCATAAAGTATCATATGCGTGTAGAGAATCATAAAATTGCAAAACATACTCTTAACATGTCGCACACATCTTTTATTCGTAACTTCAAGAAAACAAACTTAGGAGATAATATTGTGTAGAAATGGACGAGCTTTGCAAACGGCTTTTAGCGGAATCGCTTTAGGTACTGTGTTTCCAGTTCCTTCCTTCATATCCACTTCTTCTTTACCAACTCTCTCCCACTCAAAACATTGTATCAACGACCCGAGAGCAAGCCCCAAGATCCGCTGAGCCAAACCCGATCCAGGACAAGATCTTCTCCCTAATCCAAACGCCATAAGCTTTTGTGCTTCCTCTTCTTTCTCAAACCGCTCCGGTTTAAAGCTATCCGGATCATCCCACGTGTTTGGATCTCTGTGTATGGCCCATGCATTCACCAACAACGTTGTGCCACGTGGCATGTCATAAGATCCTATCTTGCAATTCTCTGATGCCATGTGCGGGACTAGCAATGGTGTTGCCGGTGTAGCCGGAGGGCCTCTAGAACGATGTTCTTTAGATATGGTAGCTCGCTGAGATCTGATTCTTCTATAAACCGGTCTAAACCAATCCGGTTATCGATTTCAGTTCTTGCTTTTCGTATAATGTCTGGATGGTTAAGTAAATTAGCAAGTGCCCATTCTAGAGTCACAGCTGATGTGTTAGTCCCTGCTACTACCATTATCTACAATAACCATCAAAATAGTTTTAGTTTATTAACAATATCAAACAATTTAACAAAATGTATCAGAATTAATAAATAGAAAAATAAACGATAGGAAGAAAGAAATATACCAGTATGATGCCTTTGATGATTTGATCTGTGTAATACTCAGTATCCGATTTTTTTAGAAGAAGCAAATGATCGATCATTGTATTGCCGGTTTCTTGCTGTTCACGTTTATCGTCTATAAGACTTTGTAAGAACTTATCTGTCTTCTTCCCTAACTCTTTAACCCTCTTCTCATAACTTGAGAACAGTCTCAAGATCGGAACATAGTCAACGGCGTTTCCTGAGCTCGTGTTGGCTCCAACATCAGCCACTAACTTACGGACACGTTTTGCTTCTTCCTCGTCCGTTGTTTCTTCGCCGTAGTATCGTTTTCCTGTCATCATTCTCATTATGTTGTTGAAGGTTAAGTCCATGAGCATTGGTTTAATTTCCACAACGGTTTTTTCAGTTCCTGCAATAAATAAAAAGAAAAATCGAATTTCGGTTGAAAGAGAACAAAAAATAGAGCATGGACAGTCATTTTCTTCATGTAAGATGACAAATATTATTGATATTACTATGTAATAGGTTCTAACAATATAGTATAATTTTCACTTTACATAACCATTTTCATTCTTCAATTGAATGGACAATATTCAGTCTAAGGTTTTCGTTTTTCTATGGGGCAAAAACAATTGGAAATGTTTAGATTAATTAACAAAAAACACAATTTTCTAATGAAACGTTGGACCGGACTTGGATTCATATCACTCACATGTGCCCTTATTTTATCCATTTATATTTTATTTATTTTTCGTGGTCAATATAACATTAAGATAACGCTAGCATAAATGAAGTTGTTGACTATATCAACAAAATTTCTTATAATAAAAACACATTTAGCATATATATACCTGCGAGACGGAAAAGGCGGCTTATGAGGCGGCGTACTTCATCGGTACGGACAGAAAGAAAGCAGTTAAGCCGTTGGGTGGAGAAGATTTCGATGGTGCAAAGGCGACGGAGGTTGCGCCAGTGATCCCCATAAGGTGCGGCGATCATGTTTGTATTGCCATACCCGACGTGTTTTCCAATGATCACCTGAGGCCGGTTAGCTAAAACTATGTCGTTCTTACCGAAGCACTCCTCAGCCGCGATCTTGTGTGACGACACCACGTAGACTAGGCGGGATCCAAGCCGGAGGGACATCACGCCGGTGTCGAGAGACTCGGAGAGGGAGCGGAGGGTGCGGTGGATGGGCGGCTTCAAGAGGCGAAGGTGGCCTATCACCGGCAACCATCCCGGTGGAGACGGCGGAAGATTCCGCTTGTTTGGTTTCAAGAACTTGAGAGAGAGAATCAAGAAGATGAGAGAGAAAATTGAGTAGAGAACAGCTTCGATGTAACTTTGTACCATTGTCTGCTTCTCTTTTTTGGTTAATTGTCTTTAGTACAAGTTGTTATATGAAGTGTTAAAAAGGCATAAAGTGGTTATAAGATTTGAATTTTAGCACGTTGGGAATTAGAATTTAATAATGATAACGGTAAGTAAGGTTGATGGCTGTGATCTCATTTGATAAGAGTTGAGAAATGCTTTAAGCTTTGTGAAATGATGGATGGGATGAGACCAAGTAAAGATGTATGCGTTTGGAAAATTATACTACTAGAAATATAATATAATAATACGATAACGTTTTCGAAGACTATATAAGATGTAGACAATATGCAAGTTTTTGTAGACAAAATTAAATCTCAACGTGGGACAAAGAGAAGAATCGCAAACTTGTTTGGTTTGAGATTATTTCGTAATATTTGAACATATCGAACTGTCTTCTTGTACTACACTGGAGATTTCTTTTAAGAGTGAGTTCACTAATATGTAAAACCACAAATCGAACATCGAACATCGCATTTAATATTTGATCAGTTTTTCAGTTTTAGGCGATTCAAACAATAGCTCTGAGGCTGAGCTGAAATTGTTTAAGAAGTGAGTGACTCTCTTATCGTTTGGTTTCTCATAGACAACATTAAGTGGGCTCTGTCTGGGCCTAATAAGTCTACGTGTCGATGACTGATTGGGAGGCGTAAAATTACCTTCAAAGGTATCGAATACGATAATAAAGATATTTTTTGGGTCAACAGAAAGGGCTAAATTCGTCTTCTTACATACATTGTTTTTTTTTTTTGGGTCTCTCTACTTATAGGCAGCGTCGAGACGAAATCACTCATTTTTTTCACAGCGTCGCCTACTTCGCCTTTCTTTTCATTTTATCTCTTCTTCTTCTTCTTCTTCACACTCTCGATACTTTTTGCTTCTACAAACTCTCAGATCCACAGAGTTTCATCTCTTCTTTGATTCCTCTTCATCTTGGTTTATGAGGTAAGATTCTCGCACACCGGTCTTATACGTTTGGGTGATTGATGATTGATAATTGATAAATATCGTCTTCCTGGTTTCTCTCTCGCGAACATCTTGAATTTATTCTTCGAAAGTAGTGTATGTTTTTTCTTCTTATCGGGTATTAGAGTGTTTCGTTTGATAATTTGATTGACCCATTGTTCTTTCACAGCTGTTGATTCGAATTCGAGCTATTCAATGTATGATAATTAGGGCTTTTAAAAAAAATCGGATCGCCGATGCTTCAATTTTGGTTTTTTTCTTTGGAATTGGGAATGGAATTAGAGTGTGTACGCTCGTGGATCAGTTAATTTTCTTCAAGCTCGTTAAATTTTGTATTCTCGATTTGCTAGGGTTCCTTAAGAATTTACCCCTTTTCTTGCCTTCACACTTGGTTATTTTGCTCTATTTGCTAATTTATATCCTTCGTTTGTCTTGCAGCTCGAAGGAGAAACCCACTCTCGGGTAAGTGTGATCCCTTTTCACTTTTGAGTTTTTATTAGGAAAAGTGTATCCATTTGTTTTGGCCTGTGTTGTTGTTGTTTGAACAGTTTTAAAGGCTTTTTTTCCCTTTCAATTCAAGTTCTTTTGACCTCAGTAGTGAATCTTTGTCCGTTAGTGTAAATGTTAGCACACTATTGAGCCATCGGTTGTTCTTTGTTTAAATAGTTTTAAATGCTTTCTTTTCTTTTTCTTTTGGAAACGTAAGTTCTAAGTCTGACCCCTGTCTCTAGTATTTAATTTACAATAAGATGTGAGTTGATTTCTTTTGACTGCACTAGTGAGAATCTTTGTCTCCGTTATTTAGTTGTTAGAAATTATCAAAATCACTGAGAGTTGGTATGAGAATGGCTTAAGTTAATCTTTTAAGTCGAGATTTGATGAGTTTCCAGCATTTTATTTATATACTCTTTATTTATACATGCAGAGGTACGCGGATTAAGACCCGCAAGCGTAATATTGCCGCTCCTCTGGACCCTGCAGCGTTCTCTGATGCAGTGGTCCAGATTTACTTGGATAATGCTGGTGATCTGGTATGTTTTCTGTTTTCTGTCCTGGCTTTGATATCTTGACTTGTGATTACATTTTTTGGCTTAAACTTACAGCAGCGCTTGTTTGTTTGGTTTAGGAACTTGTTGCCAAAGCTGTCGAGTCATCAGATCTTAATTTCTCAAGATACGGTGACATCTTATTTGAGGTAATTTTACAACTAAACTGTGGACATTTCATAAAGTGGACTCCTGTTCTCTGTTAACCAGAAATTACTTAGAGCTGTTTTGTTTCAAGTGTCTTGCTAAGCCTTGATGTTTGTTTTAATATTTCTTGAGCCTGATGTTGGTTGTTTGTTTCGCCTATGTCTTAAAGGTTGTTTTCATAGGAGGACGTACACAAACTGGATCAGTGAAATCTGATGAAGGGGAACGCCATCCTTACTCTGTGATTGACTGCGAACCCACGCGTGAAGCCATTTTACCATCTGTTGTCTATATACAGAAAATTCTGCGGAGGAAGCCGTTCCTCATTAAGAACCTTGAAAATGTTACGCGGAGATTCCTGCAGTCACTGGAGCTCTTTGAGGAGAATGAAAGGAAGAAGCTTGCTATCTTCACAGCACTTACCTTTTCCCAGAAGCTCTCGGGATTACCTCCGGAGACTGTCTTCCAGCCATTGCTCAAGGATAATCTTGTTGCCAAAGGGATAGTGCTCACCTTTGTAACAGACTTCTTCAAGGAGTATTTGGTCGAGAACAGTCTTGAAGACTTGATTTCTATTCTCAGGCGTGGCAAAATGGAAGACAACCTTCTGGATTTCTTGCCACCTGTAAGGCGAACTGCTGAAAGTTTCGCAGAGCATTTCACGTAAGTTTCTTTCTCTTGAAGTTTGTTGCATTCACTTATATTACACTACTTCGTCGGTAACAAGTATCAGCTTCTTTAGCTCCTTCGGTTGCATGTATTTTTCTCTAACTTGATTTTTTGCACAGCAGAAAACGCTGCATAAATCATTTTAAATCGGTTGCACTCTGTGGCCAGATTCATTTAAGTAGACATGCATGTAAAACTGTATATCATTCTGTTTTACATTCCAATGTTGCTTCTGTAAGCTGGTGTGAGTACAATATATTGACAAATAAGTGTGTTTGCTTGTTGGAATTTTAGGAATGAGGGACTGACTGATCTAGTAGAGTACCAAGCAAAGAAAATGTTTGAGGTGAAACTGAAGGAAATCAAAACCGTTCTTACGACCAAGGTCACAGAGGAATGTAGCGTAGATGAAGTCATTGAAACTGTGAAGCAGCTGGTCAAAGATGCTAAACTGCCAGAGATTGATGTTGTCCGTGTCGTATGGGATGGTTTAATGGATGCTGTTCAGTGGTCTGGTAAAAACCAGCAGCAAAATGCAAACTCTGTTCTGCGCCAGGTAATATTCATACATGTCATGTCTTATTAAAGTTCCATATACAGTCTTGTGTTACTCCACAAACCGCAAATGGCTTTTCTGATCATCTCTTAATTGTTGAGTCTGTGTAGGTGAAAACATGGGCTGCACTTCTGAACACGTTCTGCAGCAGCGGAAAGCTCGAGCTGGAACTGATGTACAAGGTCCAAATCCAATGCTATGAGGATGCAAAGCTTATGAAAGTGTTCCCAGAAGTAGTGAGGTCGCTCTATGAACTAGATGTCCTCGCTGAAGACACCATTCTCCACTGGTTCCGTAAAGGTACCAACTCAAAGGGCAGGTACGTACTTAGTTCCATACTACTACACTCCTTCATTTGGAGATCTAAACTATTAAAAAAAGAACTATAGTATCTGTCACAGGGCACTTTCTGATGTTTTCTTGTGGTTGAATGTTGCAGACAAACCTTTGTGAAAAGCTTAGAGCCATTTGTGAATTGGCTTGAAGAGGCAGAGGAAGAAGAGTGAGTGAACTTTGTTTCTCCTAATAATCCCTTCTCATTATCTTGTTTTTCTTAAGTTCGAGACAAGAATTCGAAGTTCCTCATCTCTACCCTTTTGCGTTTGATGTATTTTGGGCAATAAGTTGGCTTTACAGATGATTTGTGTTTCTTTTTTTGGTTGAACATTTTGACTATCTGTTTTCGGTTTTGAATTCTATTTCAAAAGCAAAATCCGCTTGATGTGGATGTTGTTTCCTCAAACATTGTTTATCAGCTTCGACATTAGAGAGGCAAAACCAGAGAAAAGGATCTCTTCCTGAAATCCATTGAAACGAACAGAGGTTTACATAGAGAACGCAAAACTCAAAGTTTATGTTTTGAAATGATATTCTCTCTTCTCATGCTTTGTCGAATACACAATAAACTGCATTTTGGGGTAGTATGGGATCAGTAGTAGGCGAAAAAATAACTCGTTTGATCGAGTATGCTACCAATCAATGTTTACCTCTTATTTTAGTGTGTTCTTCCGGAGGAGCACGAATGCAAGAAGGAAGTTTAAGTTTGATGCAAATGGCTAAAATTTCTTCGGTTTTATGTGATTATCAATCAAGTAAAAAGTTATTCTATATATCAATTCTTACATCGCCTACTACCGGTGGGGTGACAGCTAGTTTTGGTATGTTGGGGGATATCATTATTGCCGAACCCTATGCCTATAGCGGTTACTTGTGGTCTTGCACAGCTGAACGAATTTTTGTATTGAGTAGCAATGAGAGGTCAAACTAAACAAGAACAATTGAGTAGCAGAGTATCAAGAACGTCACTTCACTTAAACATCTCGACTTATCCAACAACAACATTTCAAATGAAGACTGTCTGTTGCCTTGTTTAACTGAAACATATAAATGCATTAATAATGTGTTGTTCGTCAGCGTTTACTTGAGCCAACACTTCTACTGGAGTAATTCTATCTCCTTCTTTGTGTGACTTGATTTTGTTGGTGCGTGTAATCCAATACCTCTTGTTGTGTCATATGTACTACAAACTCAGGTCTCCAATGACTTCAACAGAAGAATATTTTGTTTTTGTCTCTTCATTCTCGTTGCCGAATGCAGCTAACCTAAACTTAAGAATATTGTGGACTTTGGCAACAGGTTCAACGAGCTTCTGCGCTATCTGATTTTCACCTGCTGTAAACAGAAAATTTTGACCCTTAAAATCAGCATAATGTAGTTGAAAGTGACAACTGACAAGGAACTAGTTGAGTTTACATGACGGAACAATTCGATTTGTGTTGACATGATAAGTGAACTAACCCTTGTCAGAGAAAGCAAGGCATGTACCAATTGTCTCTATATATTCTCCCACCTTATGAAACAAAAAAGATCAAAAACGATTGTGAATGTCTAAAAGCAAGAGTAACTGAACTTTGGGAAATTAGAGTAGCAACTTAGACTTACCAGCTTGATTTTCCCATCAATTATTATCGTCGGATTCAAAGTATCCAATCCCTGAGAATAAACAGAAGGAAATCTTAAGAAGATGTT
This sequence comes from Microthlaspi erraticum, assembly GCA_902728155.2. Classification (NCBI taxonomy): domain Eukaryota; kingdom Viridiplantae; phylum Streptophyta; class Magnoliopsida; order Brassicales; family Brassicaceae; genus Microthlaspi; species Microthlaspi erraticum. The sequence continues at coordinate 26,773 of CACVBM020000221.1, read as the reverse complement.
AAAAAAAAGTGAAGAAAAGAAAGAAAATGCAAAGAATTGGACTAAACTGATAAAGTGTATGGAGCTTCAGAGGGGATCTCAATGTGCCTTCCAAGATCGCCAAGATCAATGAAAACATATTCGTCGTCTTCTGTACTGAGCTTCACTGATTCATTATTCATTTTATGAATCCCGGAACCTCACAATCGGCAAGGTTTGAGCGTTGAGATCGTCGGAGATGGCAGGGAAGGGTTCAATCGGGCGTGTTAACCGTGAGACTGTGGAAACCGATGGTCGCGAACCGGTTGTAATAAGTCTACGTGTCAATCCCTGATTGGTACAAGTAAATTTACCTGAAAAGGTAACGAATACGATACCAAAGATATTTTTCTGATTACCATTAAGGGCTAAATTCGTCTTTTACATTTATCTTCGGTATAGGCAGCGTCGAGAGTCGAGAAGGAAACTTTCATTTTTTCTCGCAGCGTCGCCTACTTCACCTTTTTTTTCTTCTTCTTCATTCGATCTCTTCTTCTTCTTCACACTCTCGATACCTTTTTGATTCTACAAACTCTCAGATCCACAAAGTCTCATCTCTTCTTTGATTCCTCTTCATCTTGGTTTATGAGGTAAAGAGATTCCCACTCTCTCTCTCTCTCGCACACCGGTCTTATACGTTTGGGTGATTGATGATGACGATAATGGTTTCTTACTCGCGAAAATCTTGTATATGTTTATTTTTGCCTCCTTGGTTATGACTTTTTTTTCGTTTGATTGACTCATTGTTCTATCATTGCTGTTGATTCGAATTCGAGCTATTTGATGTATGATAATTAGGGCTTGTGATAAAAATTGGATCTCCGATGGTACAATTTTGATTTTTTTACTTGCAATTGGGACTGAAATTAGAGTGTGTGCGTTCCTGTATCAGTTAATTTTGGTTAAGGATGTTCCCGTTTGTTAAATGTTGTATGTTGGATTTGCTAGGGTTTCTTAAGGATTGGTTCGTTTTCTTGCTTTCTCACTTGGTCATTTGATTCGTCCGTTGCAAAATTCTTATATCTGTTTAACTTCTTTCTCTCTAATCAATCTACTTCCTTTCGTTTTTCTTGCAGCTCGAAGGAGAAACCCACTCTCGGGTAAGTGATCTCTCTTCTTTTTGGAGTTTTACTATGAAAACTGTATCCAAAATCTTGACTTGTGTTGTTCTTCTTGTTTGAGCCATCGGTTGTTCTTTGTTTGAACAGTTTTAAATGCCTTTTTTCTTATGCAATTTAAGTTCTTTTGACACTTTACCCTTTGTCCGTTAGTGTAATGTGAGCACACTATTGAACCATCGGTTGTTCTTTGTTTTGAATAAATGCTTGTCATTTGTAAGTTAAGTTCTAAGCCTGACCCCTGTTTCTAGTAATATTTAGTTTACAAAGCTGATTTCTTTTGACTTAACTTGTAAATATTTTCCCCTAAGTTTTGTTGTTAGAGATTATCAAAACTTGTCATTTAGAGTGTAGGACGACAGTAAGTTATTCTTTTAACTTGAGATTTGCTATTGAATGTTTTTTTTTTCTTTTTTCTTTTTTCTTTTTGTGTCTCTGCTGAGTTTCCAGCATTTTTGTGATTTGCATAACATGTATCCTTAGATGCTGCTTGTATTTATATACTCTTTGTTTGTACATGCAGAGGTACGCGGATTAAGACCCGCAAGCGTAATATTGCCGCTCCTCTGGACCCTGCAGCGTTTTCTGATGCAGTGGTCCAGATTTACTTGGATAATGCTGGTGATCTGGTATGTTTGCTGTTTTCTGTCCTGGCTTTGATGTCTTTCTTGTGATTACATTTTTTGGCTTAAACTTACAGCAGCGCTTGTTTGTGTGGTTTAGGAACTTGTTGCCAAAGCTGTTGAGTCATCAGATCTTAATTTCTCAAGATACGGTGACATCTTATTTGAGGTAATTTTACAACTAAACTCTCGACATTTCCTTGGTGATCTTTTCTTAGACCAGTTTATAATTTTTCTTCTCCAAATCTTTTGCTTGGTTAGTTCTTTCATCTTAACATTGATATGGTGGACTCCTATTCTCTGTTAAGCAGAAATTATTAACAGCTGCTGTTTCAAGTTTCTTGCTAAACCTTAGAAATACTCTGTATTTTCATCTTGGATGTTTGTTTTAAAATTTCTTGCGACTGATGTTGGTTGTTTGTTTCGCCCATGTCTTAAAGGTTGTTTTCATAGGAGGACGTACACAAACTGGATCAGTGAAATCTGATGAAGGGGAACGCCATCCTTACTCTGTGATTGACTGCGAACCCACGCGTGAAGCCATTTTACCATCTGTTGTCTATATACAGAAAATTCTGCGGAGGAAGCCGTTCCTCATTAAGAACCTTGAAAATGTTACCCGGAGATTCCTGCAGTCACTGGAGCTCTTTGAGGAGAATGAAAGGAAGAAGCTTGCAATCTTCACAGCACTTACCTTTTCCCAGAAGCTCTCCGGATTACCTCCGGAGACTGTCTTCCAGCCATTGCTCAAGGATAATCTTGTTGCCAAAGGGATAGTGCTCACCTTTGTAACAGACTTCTTCAAGGAGTATTTGGTCGAGAACAGTCTTGAAGACTTGATTTCTATTCTCAGGCGTGGCAAAATGGAAGACAACCTTCTGGATTTCTTGCCACCCGTAAGGCGTACTGCTGAAAGTTTCGCAGAGCACTTCACGTGAGTTTCCCTCTCTTGAACTTTGTTGCATTCACTTATAGTACACTACTTCGTTGGTAACATGAATCAGCTTCTTTAGCTCTTTTGTCAGCATGCATTTCGCCAATTCGATTTGTTGATGTTAGTTGCACAGCAGTACACGCCGCATGAATAATTTAGAGCAGTGTCATTATGTTAGTTGGCCAGATTCATTTAGTGGAAATGCAAAATTGTACATCACTTAGCATCCTAACTATGAGAATGCATGAACCATAGAAAGCTATTTTAAGCCTCTTTCCTCTGCCTTTAAACTCCAAGTTTGCATTCTTTTCTTCTATTTGCTGCTTTGTTTATGTTAGTACAATTGATTGACGAAGAACTGTGTTTGCTTGTTGGATTTCTAGGAACGAGGGATTGACTGATCTAGTCGAGTACCAAGCAAAGAAAATGTTTGAGGTGAAACTGAAGGAAATCAAAACCGTTCTTACAACCAAGGTCACAGAGGAATGTAGCGTAGATGAAGTCATTGAAACTGTGAAGCAGCTGGTCAAAGATGCTAAACTGCCAGAGATTGATGTTGTCCGTGTCGTATGGGATGGTTTAATGGATGCTGTTCAGTGGTCTGGAAAAAACCAACAGCAAAACGCAAACTCTGTTCTGCGCCAGGTAATATTTATACATGTCATGTCTTATGACTTATGAGAGTTCCATATATAGTCTGTGTGTCACTCCACAAACCGCAAATGACTTTTGTGATCCATCTTATGGTTGGTTAATCATCTCTTTGATTTTTGAGTCTATGTAGGTGAAAACATGGGCTGCACTTCTGAACACGTTCTGCAGCAGCGGAAAGCTAGAGCTGGAACTGATGTACAAAGTCCAAATCCAATGCTATGAGGATGCAAAGCTTATGAAAGTTTTCCCAGAAGTAGTGAGGTCGCTCTATGAACTAGATGTCCTCGCTGAAGACACTATTCTCCACTGGTTCCGTAAAGGAACCAACTCAAAGGGCAGGTACGTACTTAGTTGATTCCATACCATTGTACTACACTCCTTCATTTCGAAATCTTTTTATCAAAAAAAGAACTATAGTATCTGTCTCAGGGCACTATCTGATGTTATCTTGTGGTTGAATGTTGCAGGCAAACCTTTGTGAAAAGCTTAGAGCCATTTGTGAATTGGCTTGAAGAGGCAGAGGAAGAAGAGTGAGTGAACTTTGTTTCTCCTAATAAAGCCTTCTCAGTATCTTGTTTTTTAAGCTCGAGACAAGAATTCGAAGTTCCTCATTTGATGTATTTTGGGCAATAAGGTTGCTTTCAGATGATCTGTGTTTCTGTTTTTTTGGTTAAACATTCTGACTCTGTTTTCTAATATCGGTTTTAAATTCTATTGCAAAAGCAAAATCTGCTTGATGTGCATTTTCAAAGAATACTAAAACAAGTTTACGTTTTGAATGTTCTCTCTTCTTATCTAATGCTTATCTCTCAATAAGTATTTAGCTATTCATACACACAAGTTGGTTTAGTGTCGCAAGTAAGTATTCATTAATTTACCTTCTCTGTTTGACCAAGTATCCTTCTCGCAAAGTTTTTCTTTAGCATTTGCATATGTACCAAACACAAATTTAACTTGAAATTTGATATACAACAAACTATCTCTTTTTGCTTTATAACTGGAGCTAAACGGCTATTTCTTGTTGTCCCTCCACAGTATGTGATTTTGCATGTTGAGCTGCTTTAACAAGAAAAAGCCGTTTCGCTCCAATTATAAAACAAGCGTTTCACGTGGAGCGAAACGACTATTTCACGTGATTTTGCATGTTGAACTGCTTACATTTTTATATAATTTTTTTGTCTCGATCTTCATTACCATTACAAATACCAATATCAACAAGCGTTTTGAAAAAATCATAAACTTATATATAAAAATAAAATTATATAAAACTTATTGTGGTCCAGAAGATTTTTTTTCATATGGAAAATGGTGTATTTGTATATACTACTATATAATAATAATTATAGTAAAATAAAGGAAAACTAGAAAGTTAAGCAGTAATATTTTGTGGAACTTTATTTCAAATAGTGAATTTTATTCTCTAATTTAAATAGTGGAGTGAGTAGTTTTCACAAACAAAAAAACTTAAATAGTGAGAATTGTATATTTCCTGAGTTACACTGAGTAATTTGTTTTTTTTTTAACGAAATGATAGAAAATTGATGTATTTTCGTCAAGTTTCTCTCGCTTAAAAATGGTCAATGCTAGAAAATAAAGTAATCGGGGAGAGAGAGAGAACCAGAGCGCCATTATCGGAAGAACTTGTGGTTGTTCCTCAAAAATCGATTCTGATTCTCTCCTTTAGATCCGATTCTATCTCCACCTTCAAGCATAAGATTCCGACTCCTTACTCTCTCTTCCTCCTATTGTAAAAAGATTCTCTTTTTTGATTTTGGTGGATGAGATTCTGGATAAAACCAATCATCTATTTCTGTAAAAATCTAAGAGACTCTCTGCTCAAACTGGGATTCTGATAAACTCCTGTCTTGTCTGATTCTCCTCTTTCCTAATCTCTAGTCTTGCAATTTGTATCAATCAATCTGAGAGCTGATCAATCCTTCTAGAGGAATTAGATTGAAACTTTGTTCAATTTCTAACCACCAAATCGGTATTTTTCTCCTCAATTTCAAATCCTGGCGTTGAGTGAAGGCTTGAGATTGAAGGTTCCGTCACCGGAAAACAGCAACGGCTTCGATTTCAACTGCGTTGGTGGTCTGGAGTGCCTGATAAGCGTAATCAGGGCCCTTGATATGGGGTCCTGCTTATCATCCTCAGGAGGAACAACGAGGAGGAGATCCATCCACGGCTCTCCTCGCCGCCCTCCTCCTGGGAGGAGGAAGAGTTCCAGCTCCAAGAGGAGATCCACCTCTTCTTCTTTCGACCACAACAACGGAGAAGAAGCTCCTCTTCTCCATCGGATCCCTGGAAGGATGTTCTTGAATGGCTCCACGGATCATGCTTCTCTCTTCTCTCAACAGGGCAAGAAAGGGCCTAATCAGGACGCCATGATCGTCTGGGAGGTCAGTTTTTTTCAATGAAAGATCACATTTTTGTTATTAAAAATCCCATGTTTATTGTTGTTATGCTCTTATTGTCAATGAGTTTGGATTCTTTGCTTGTTCGTGTTTGATTTATTGTTTCTTTTGTAACAAGTGTCTGCAGAATAGTGAGGGATTAAAGACTACATTTTTGCAATTAAAGACTGCATTTTTGTTGTTGTTGTGCTCTCTATGAATGAATCTTTGTTGAGAGAGGTTCTTTGTTGAGCAATTGATCCATGTCAAACTTATTAGCTGATTTGAGTCTCTATTGTTACTTAGGTGGATATGGATTGTTTAATTGTGTTTATTCTCGGTTGTGATGTGTTTCTTGAATGTTTCAGAATTTCGGATCAATGGAGGACAGTGTGTTCTGTGGTGTTTTCGATGGGCATGGACCGTATGGTCACGTTGTGGCAAAGAGAGTGAGGGATTTGCTTCCACTGAAACTAGGATCTCACTTGGAGTCATACGTGTCCTGCGAGGAAGTGCTTAAAGAGATCAGCCTCAACACCGGTGACAGAAAGAGCTCGGAGAGCCTTGTGCATATATCTGCAAACGGAGAGTCTCGAGTCTACAATAAGGATCATGTGGTAAAGGATCATGATATGATTCAGATGCTGATAGGCTCGATTGTGAAAGCCTATAGATTTATGGACAGGGAGTTGAAGATGCAAGTGGATGTTGATTGCTTTTGCAGTGGCACAACTGCAGTAACTTTGGTCAAGCAGGTAAAGTTTAAAACCAAATTTTGCTGCATGAAAGAAACATCATTTTTTAGTTGTCTTGATTGTTTTGTTCTTTTGGTAGGGTCGACATCTTGTTGTTGGGAATATTGGAGATTCAAGAGCAGTGTTGGGTATGAGGAACAAAGAGAACAAACTTGTTCCTTTTCAATTGACTGAAGATCTCAAACCAGATGTTCCAGGTTTAGCTTTAAAGGCCTCTTTTGTTTTTGGCCTACACATTCTTGATCTAGCAATTAAAGTTTTGATTTTTTTTGGTTTTCTTGTTCTCAGCGGAAGCAGCAAGGATAAAGAGATGTAAAGGACGTGTATTTGCACTTCGTGATGAACCAGGGGTGTCTCGCCTGTGGCTTCCGAACCACGACTCACCTGGTCTCGCCATGGCTCGTGCTTTTGGAGATTTTTGCCTCAAAGACTTCGGTCTCATCTCTGTACCTGACGTCATCTACCGACACCTCAGTGACAAGGATGAATTTGTCGTCTTGGCAACTGATGGGGTAAGTCAAATCCTGTAAATAGAAAGTTCAGTTTCAGAATAGTTTTGGACTAGTGAGCTCATTCAAGACTTGTTTTAAACTAGATTTGGGATGTGTTGACGAATCAAGAAGTGGTAGAGATTGTAGCGAAAGCTCCAACACGTGCCTCAGCAGGACGAGCATTGGTGGAGGCTGCAGTGAGGAATTGGAGATGGAAGTTTCCGACATCGAAAGTGGATGACTGTGCTGTGGTTTGCCTCTTCCTTGACTCTGAACCAAACAAATTGTCAACCGCTTCTTTCTCAGAGGAACCAGAGACAGCATCAACATCAACTCCAGACTCGCCTGAGCTCAATGGAGTCAACAGAATCGACACACTCGTGAATCTGCCGGTGTATGTGCCAACCAAAGAGTAGGAAAGATGTGAGATTAGACTGTCTGTTTCTCTAACTCTCTCTCTCTTAATCAGTTTTTGTTGAGTCAACCCCAAAAGTTACTGTTTGGTGAATTTGGTTGGGTAAATTAGTGTCACACGCCAATACTTTGTGAGCGTGGCTGTTCGTATATATATTACATATATCAATCTACTCTACCAATACTTTCTGGTGCAATCTCATCTTTTCTTTTGTCTGTAAATAAATTACTGTTTGAGCAAATTTTGTTTGTTGGAAAAACACACAAAAGGACTTTGGATTCACTAGTGAGAAACAAATAAATATGTTTTCAGAGTTATAAAATGGGTGCATCTGCTTTTTAGAAACCGAATAACTATGCGTTTTCCTTGCTTGTTCAGAGTGTATTGACTCTGGTTTTGCGTTTGAACCTCTCCCACAACGTTTTCCAATAACTGTAGATGCCGCAGCTGAGCAAACAGATCAAAGACTTGAGAAGACCCCAAACCGAAGGTTGACCTAAACCTATTCCGAACAACAACAGAAATAAGTTGAGGTCAACAAAACCAGACACAAAACTACCAAATATCCGATAGAATTTTGCCAACAGAAAACTTGCGTGAAGCGATGTCTGCGATTGGTAAAGAAACGTTTCAGAGAGAGAGGAATTAAGAAGTAGAAACCAAACGTTTAAGAGAGATTTGTGAGAGAGGTGGAGTATTAGTTGTTCGTGCTTAGTGAATTTATAGAAGTTGATTACATTTAGTGTCTTTATTAGGGTTCTCCATGCAGTCATTTTGATTGGCGCGATTGCACGGCAAGTCTATTTTTGTATTTAAATAAGTCTCGAAAATTGTAACACTTTAAATGCAAACGTCATTACCCATACAAACAAGCTGCGTTACTTGATTGGTAATTTAATATTTTTACTTGTATAAATCGATTTATTTAAATAGTAAATAGTAAATACACATAATATTTTATTACCGCAAGAGTTGACATAACACATGCAATACATATAATTAATTTTTTTTTTTTTAATACATATTCCCTCTGTCCCATATTATAAGCTGTTTTGATATAATATATTTGCAATTTTCTGGATGTATCAGGATAGTTTTAGGTCCAAATACATCTAGAAAATTGCAGATACATTATGCCAAAACAGCTTATAATATTTATAATATGAGACAGAAGGTATAATTTATATTTGAGTAGTTATACAACAAAAATTAGATATACTGTAATTAGTTGTCCTATGTAAATTACATGACTCGAAAAAGCCAAATCACATCCACAGAAGAATCAAATGAATCAAACAATCTCAAACCAATATAATGAAGTAAAAGAATGGTAAACCGTAATTAATATCGACGATAACGTTACAAATGTTCCTTTCATGATCGAAGAAGCTAAAGTGGGATTATTTGCTACGCGTGAGTAAGCTGCTACTAATCCATCTTTAGCTTTTATACTTGACGAACGGTTCATTTCAATTTAACGGTTCGTTTCCATTTGACGAACAATCCATTTACGAGCGGTTTATCATGAACCTAAACAAAACATTAACATTTTGGTTTGCGTTTGATTTTAATTTTCGTAATCTAAATGAGTTCTTCTCGGATTCTAGCTTACTTACAGTTGTGGTCTGCGGCAGACCGTCTGCTCATCCAATGACTTAATTCTCAAGATCATATACTAATTTGTTTTCTTTTGTTAAAAGGCTTAAGATCATATACTAACTTGTTTGAAAGCACCAAATCTACATATGAAGAAAACAAAATTTGAAGCAAGTGTAACAGCAGATGAAGACAAACACAGATTTTAAGATTTTAAGTTGTTTTAGAAAAAGAAAAGAAAAAACGAACTATTTTGATGTGCAAAAAGATGGCAGATCGTGCATAAAATTAAAGAACTTGGAATTCATTGAAAAACTTTATATACTTGGATCAAGATGAAATTTGGATATAGTTTAGCCACTTGATTCATATCTCATTTGGTGGTGGTTTAAGGTATTTCCGACAGTCGTTTCGAAAGTTATGCCAATTTTCTTGAATACTTAGGTTGTTTGTCGTAACTCGTAAAAAAATAGAGGAATCTGCATGCAGTCACGGTGATACACAAACCGTTCCAGATTCCAAACCAATCAGTCCAGTTTTAGATGCAAAAATAATCTGGCCTAAACTCAATCGGTTCCACACTACATCCGACCCAATTCGTTTTTTTAATTGTTTTGGTAACCTAGACTTACTTTCAAAGACTTGTTTTTCAATTTTGAACCCAAGAATTTTTGTTTTTTGAAATTTAGGAGTACAGTATATGGTATCAATCATTTTGCGTTGTATATAGACATCAAGTAGCAAATCAACTTTCACTTCCGCCATATTTATACAAGGCCATATTATTTGTCTTCATCTAGGGGTTAAGGTAGAACGGTTAATGCCACCACGCCACTGACTGCCGCTGCAATTGCTCCGACCACAAATCCAGGTAAGTTTCCACCTCCAAACAAGGCGTCGAAAGGCCCAGCTTCAAGTGACACCACCATTTGTGGTATCACGATTGCCAGATTTAGAACTCCGAGTGAAAGTCCTATAAAGTTGAACAACACCAATTATAAACTTGAAAAAATATTATTTATCATGATCATATTTGGTAAAATTCCATACACTATCCAAATCAATGAATATCCATTCTTGGGTAGACAAAGAGAAAAAGAAATTTAAAATACCTTGGCCGGCGCCGGAGTTGCTTGAGATAATGGAAGCTAGTGCAAACGGAATACTGAAAGTAATCTATCATAATATCCAAAAATTATGGTTAGTTTAAACAAAATAATTAACGAATGGATATTAATAGTATCATAATTGGAAAAAAAAAAAAAAACCAAGAAAGGCCAAACTGGACTTACAGCAAGAAGGATTCCAAGAAAAGCAAAGATTGTCAATGCTTCACCTCTAATTGCATCGGTGGGACCGGCAAACGCACCGCGGTTTTCCTGTGAGCCTCCGCCAACTTTGTAATCAAAACCGTCAAACCCAAACACACGGCAAGGATAAAGTTGACAACTCCCCAAAGCCGTTTAGCTCCTCCCATTTTCTGACTCGATAAAAAGGGACACGACTCCAAGAACGATTGCATTAATCATCAAACCCAACGCACCAGCGTGGACTCCTTTGTTGTAAAGGTCCTTCATTTTGTCGTCTCCACTAGAGTCTCCACCGTACACTTCACGACCCATCCAGTCAGTATCGAATAGAAGAAAAGGGAACCACGCGATCCAGTTTAAGGCAGTGACGATAATCAACATCCACATGGGACGTTCCATGACCCTGAAAGCTCCAAAGATCTCGCCGAAGAAGGAGTTTTCACGTTGGAGGCTCCTTTCTCGGGAGACCATTGCTTGTCTTTGACGTAAAAGAGTGATGTGATGGTGACAGCGAGGAGGAGAATGATGGAGAGGAAGAAACAGCTCTTGAGGTTGGCGCAATAGATGTCGCATGCTTCAGTCATCGTGAAAGGAAACATCTTGTGGAGGTTAGTGTAGGATCCAGCAGCGTATCCCAAAATGTTTCCAACTGCCATAAAGAAAGAGAAAACCGCGTTTGCGGTCCGAGTTTGCTTAGCGTCTCCTGCGAGAGATCGGCGAGGAAAGCGCGGCAAGGTCCTTGAAGGGTGTTGTTGGCCACGTCGAGGATCCAGAAACCGAGAGCGAAGAACCATATGGCTCGTACTTTCGGAGTCTTTTCAAGATTGTCTCCGGCTAAGCGGCCAAGATCAGCAGCGTATCCAATAAGAATACCAGCGACAGCGACAAGGGCGGCACCGACTGCAATGAAAGGACGGCGACGGCCGAATCTGGAGGTGCATCTGTCGCTGTAGTAACCGACGGTTGGCTGGACAAGCATGCCGGAAATGGGACCACAAAGCCATATGAGAGATGACCATTTATGTGGGATTCCGAGTAGCTGAACGTATGGAGTCAGCAAAGAAAGCTGTAAGGCCCACCCAAACTGTACACCGCGGCGATTGAAGCCACCGATATGATTTTTTTCAATGGCGATGGCTCATTAAAATCAGTCGGACGACCGACGACTCTGTCTTTAGAACCTCGTCATCTTTGGCCGCTGTTTTGGCCTTGAGGTTAGTCATATCGATTTGGAGAATCTTAAGATTTTATTATTGTTGTTGTTGTGTTTGTATTTGAAGAAGAAGATGAGAGAATGAGGTTTTATATAAGCAAGGAGAAGGATGAGATGATTTTCTTTTTAAAACTGTTAGAGGTTGTATTTTTAGAATGTGTTTTTCTATAACTAAAATATTGGTTTGATTTTGTATAATAACTGTCTTGGTAAATGCTGTAACATATGCTGTTATAATCCTTTATAGATAATTTGTTACAATAATGACAAGTCAAACCTAATTGGTAAATGCCTGTATAACCAAAATCCGTGTTATCCTCATTCCATCGATATATTTTTTTTTCTTTCCGTTCTAATCTTCGACAAACTTTACTTAGATCATGCAAATTTCCATTTCAAGCGAATCTTTTACATTTTTTGGAGACGATTGTTTTAGCTTTACATGGAACCATGCATATTGGCTATTGCAAATTCATTACCAAAAGTGGTTATACTACACAAAGTGGTTAAAACCTAATTATATACTAGGTTTTAACCCGCGCACGCGCGGGTCTGTTCTAATGATTTTTTAAATTGTTATATTTAAATTTATTTTCTTCCAAAGCTTCACAATTTTTTATTTTTTGCTGTTTTTTTATAAACTTATCTTTGTAATATACTTTTTAATTATTTTTTTACTTTACCAATTTAATTATTTTATAATTAATCATAATAAGTAAGGTACTTTTTAAAAACGTATTTTCTGTAAAAAACATACAATAGCCCTATCCTCACATTTCTTAATATTTATATGTTTTGTCAATTGCTTCATAAAATTCGACATAAGAATAGATCCCAAACTTTTCTTTTTCAATATTATGACAACATGATCAGCCTGAACCAACATTGTTTTTAAGTGAACCGTATTAGAAACTTGTGAAAAAAAAAACCTTATAATTTGGCTTGTCGTCTTTGTTCTAAATTGGTAGCTTCTTTTTCTTTTTATTTATTCTTATTCGTTTTTTTGGTCATCTTCACTCATCTTCTTTGCTCTTCTTCGTCTTCGCTCGTCTTGCTTCCTCTTTTGGTTTCTTCTCCTCCTTTCTTCTTTGATTAATTCTTAATTTTCAATTTCATCTTCGTGGTTTCTTATTCGGTGTTTCCGTCTTCAACTTTGTTATTCTTTGGGTCTTTTTTTTTCTTTCTACTTTGGTATCTTCGTCTTCGATAATTTTTAATTTTATCTTCTTAATGTTCTTCTTTCATATCCTCTTCATATGTCATTTTTCAGTCTGAGTATATGATTCAGCCATTTTCTTCAACAAACTTGTGGCAAATGAGAACTCTTCACTGTAAATCCTTCAAGGTGCAACAAAGATGATTACTTTGTCTCCAATAGTTTTATTGTCTACTCCTTTCCACCCTTGGATTTTTTGGCATCCGTAGAAGGCTGGTACTCTCTTCCTATTTGAATATTGTGAGTTACAGTAAAATAAAATCTTCCTTAAGGCTGTGAAAGATGTCCATGAATGAATGCCCGAAGTTCAGCTAAGAAAGCAGCCTCTTTTTATCCTCTGTTTGGCATGCATTAGAATATGGAACACAAAATATTGTTTTTGTAATGCAACTTGGAATATTTTCTTAGAAAAATGTGGTATGATATGGATTATCAAATCTCCCTTGAACTCTCATCTGCTCCGTAGAAGTGCAAGTATACTAATTACTTCGTTTTTTCTTCCTCTTCACTTATATTCACTCATCCACACTCATCATCTACTTTGATCTTCTTCGTATTTGCTCGTCTTGCTTCTTCTTTAGACAAATGTGGTATGAGATGGATTATCAAATCTTCTCCGTAGAAGTGTAAGTATACTAATTACTTCGTTTTTTCTTCATCTTCACTTATATTCACTCATCTACACTCATCATCTACTTTGATCTTCTTCGTATTTGCTCGTCTTGCTTCTTCTTTTTCGTTCTTGTTTGGTTTATTCTCCTCTGTTCTTATTTGATTCCTTATATATCAATTTCATCTACGTGGTTTCAGATTCGGTGTTTCCATCTTCTACTTTATTCTTCTTTGGTTTTTTTTTTTTGTCTTTCTATTTTGGTATCTTCGTCTTCGATGTTCTTCATTTTTATCTTCTTATTGTTCTTATTCCATATCTTCTTCATATGGTATTTTATAATATGAATTTGTGATTCAGTCTTTTTTTCAACGAAGTTGCGGCAAGCGAACACCTTTCATTGAAACTTCTTCAAGGTGCAAAAAAGATGACTACTCTGTCTCCAATAGTTTTATTATCTACTCCTCTCTACCTTTGGATTTTTTTGCATTTGTAGAAGGCCCATAAACTTTTCCTATTTGAATATTGTGATTTACATAAAGATAAAATCCTCTTTAAAGTTGTGAATAATGCCCAATTGCCCATGAATGAGTGATGCCCGAAGTTCAGCTAAGAAAGCAGACTCTCTTTACCCTCTCTATTTGGCATGCATTATAATCTGAAATGGAAAATCTTGTTGTGATAATGCAACTTGGAATGTTTCCTTGGACAAATGTAGTATGAGATGGATTATCAAATCTCCCAAGAACTCTCCTTTGCAATGCAAGTCTAGTCTTTACTTGTTTGACCAATATTGTTGAAATTCTTGTGATAAATAAAGTGTAATTTAGTGGGCTATATGCATATTTTTCTTTTCCCAATGTAAGTTGGATCTCGCAAAACTTGATCTCTCTTATCATCTCAAAGGAACTACACATGAATTTAAATGTCTTCTTCATGACATTAGCCGTCTTTATTATTATTATTTTTTATCTTTTTTTATTATTTCATATCTAGATTATGTAATGTTAATATCCACTCACTTGCAAAGTTGGCTATATTTACTTTGAACAAATCTTTCAGTTATTACTTATTAGGGTGTAACTTTCTCTTTTTGTTTTTTTTTTTTTAAGTTAGCTAAAAAAGAAAACTCACCATATAATTTTTCATAATTAATATAGTAGTTCCCTTAAAATATTTTTGTATAAATCTTTCAAATATAGTTACTATTTTAACAAAAATTGAAGCACTTTATTTAATTATTTTGGAATTTTGAAGTTTAATAATTTAAAATCGGTTATATATTAGAGTTACTAAAAAATTAATATTACAAATTTACAAAATCGTTTATATATTAGTTTCTTTTTATTGGTTTAGAAAATATAATTTCTTTATTTAATAAATTATTTAATACGAAAATAAATAATTCCCTTAAATTCGGAAATTATCTGAAAATATAAAAAGGAAATCAATTAATTTTACAAAGACTGTAATTAAATTTATATGATGATGTGGAATGAAACTATTGATTGTTTAAAATTGGAAAAATTACTTAATTTTGGAGATGTTAATGTGGACCAATTAAATCGCGTCTTTAAATCTTATGTGGACACTTTTAGAGGCTTATAGCCTCAACTTTTATATTCTCTTAAAATATTTTTGTATAAATCTTTCAAATATATTACTAAATCGAATTTAAGTTTTAACAAAAATCGAAGCACTTTGTTTAATTATTTTGGAACTGTGAGGTTTCTTAATTTAAAATCAGTTATATATTAGAGTTATTAAAAAAAATATTACAAATTTAAAAATTGTTTATATATTAGTTTCTTTTCATTGGTATTTGAAAATATAATTTCCTTATTTAATAAATTAGTTAATACGAAAATAAATAATGCCCTTAAATTAGGAAATTTTCTGAAAATATAAAAAGGAAATCAATTAATTTTACAAATACTATAATTAAATTTATATGATGATGTGGAATGAAACTATTGGTTGTATAAAATTGAAAATTACTTAATTTTGGAGATGCTTATGTGGACCAATAAAATCGCGTCTTTTAATCCTATGTGGACGCTCTCAGAGGCTTATAGCCTCAACTTTTATATAGTATAGATTAGTACAACCCATGAATTATATGGTTATCAGACTTTTACTTTTTCTTTTAAATAGGCTTAATGCAAATTTTTTGTTGGATTTAGTTTGGTTAAAGTGGGGTTATAAAAAGGGTTTTTTTTTGCTGATGTAAACAACTTAAGAAGAGAGAACACTGAGATATTTTCATAGAAATTTCATTATATTCGGTGTTTTTTTAAATCTTATCTTTCCAAATAAAATCAAATTACTTCTCATAATATTAGCTAGTTGGGTGTAATTTTATTCAAATATTTATGTTTATCTTCCAAATAATATAGAGTTATTCAAGTTATGGTTTGCTTATAGAACGGAGGTTGCTGCTGGCTAGCTAGAATGTAAGTTAGAGGAGAAGGGCACACACACACGGAACATAAACCTCCAGGCTCCAACCAATTTCATGCATTCACAAAGATTAAAAAGGAATAAAAAACATGAATGGTACGTAAAAAATGTTATCGTTTGGTTGAATTAAAAAATTGCACAGAAACTATAATTAAGGAACATATATTCTCACGCATACATGACATCAAGCAGACATGTTACAGGCTACATATCGTGTAAAGCTCTATATACGTACTCTACATATATAACAGAAATAAATGATGCCGTAAGTTAAGCATGAAGTTTCGGTAATAAAAATATATAAAAAAAAAAAACATAAGGGAAAGTTTTGATGAAATGTAAATTTTTTTTAATCAGAAAACAAGACAGCGAGGTGGAGAACATGAGTGATTAAATTGAATGCAAATACACGTAAGGAGTTTACTTCATTAATCTCCATGCAAGTCCCATGCACTCAAACCCTTCTATATAAACCCCTCCAAGTTCATCATTTAATCATCATCAAATCAACATCGGTCTATAATCCCATCAAAGAAACCATAGATCTCTCATCCATGGCAATTCCAAAAGCTCTCTACTCTTTAACCATCCTTACCGTTCTCTTTGTGGTTTCGAGTAGTCAAACTGTCTGCAATCCAGAATGCAAGGCAAAAGAACCCTTCAACTGTGACGATGTTCTTACATTCAACCGATCTGGATTTGCAAAGAATTTCACTTTTGGTGCAGCTACTTCTGCATACCAGGTACATACATATATCTCTGTGGCCTTTGGATATCGATTCGTAAGCAATATTTGTCAAGTTCATAATTATTTACAAAATAGAATGATTGATTCTATTTAATTTGTTCTCCCAGATTGAAGGTGCTGCGTATAGAGCATTCAATGGATGGGACTACTACACTCATAGATATCCAGGTCATAACATCATTTACGTAGTACTGTTATTGTTTATATATATGCACCTCGAATCGAATGTATGGATTATTAGAAAGAACTAGTCATGCTCATATATTGGTTTGTTACATACAGAAAAAGTTCCGGATAGGAGTTCAGCAGACCTTGCTTGTGATTCGTATCATCTTTACAAGGTGAGTGGCCGGAATATGATGAATAATATGATGAATATATGTGTATATGATATTTGTTCCATTTAAAATTGGTAAACGTATTTAACTTTCAAATAATGTGAACAGGAGGATGTCGCACTACTAGTAAAACTCAAGGCTCAAGCATACCGATTCTCAATAGCATGGTCAAGGGTCTTACCAAGTAAGTACATATATAGACCTATATACTTCTGTCTTTTCTTCATGTCTTCATCTAATTAATTAACAAAAGAATATTAATTATATTTATATACACAGTTGACCTACATAACTAAATTGTGATTAGGCCTTTTAACAAAAAAAAAACACTAATTTGTGATTATATTCTAACCTTAGAGGGAAGAGGAAGAGTGGACGAGAATGGTATTTCATACTACAACAATCTCATCAACGAGTTAGTAAAGAATGGTAAATTCCGAATTCTTAATAATACTTTGTTCATACGGTTTTAATCATAATTAATTAACTTGCATGAGTACGTACGATTCACAGGCATTGAACCATATGTCACTATATTTCATTGGGATATGCCTCAAACTTTAGAAGACGAATACAAAGGCTTCCTAGACAAACGTATAGTGTAAGTCCATTAGATCATAATACTTGTTTAAATTCTTTGATTTGGTTCTGTACAGATCTATCCATATTTAATATATATGATATGAAACATAAACAGGGAGGATTACACAAACTACGCGGAGCTTCTATTCCAAAGATTTGGAGACAGAGTCAAATTTTGGATTACTCTGAACCAGCCTTACTCTCTCGCAACCAAAGGTTATGGTGATGGATCGTATCCTCCGGGACGGTGCACCGGCTGTGAATTTGGAGGAAACTCTGCAACCGAACCTTATATAGTTGCACATAACCAACTTCTTGCTCATGCAACTACTGTAGCTTTGTACCGAGAAAAATATAAGGTATATAAATCAATCTGATACAATCTCTTTCAAGATGATCATCTGTTTTAATTTACTTTGTGTTATGTATTTTATAATCTAAATTACTTTATGCAGAAATCTCAAGGTGGTAAGATAGGAACAACCTTAATCGGAAGATGGTTCGTCCCATTAAACGAAACTAGTGATGAGGACAAGGCTGCTGCAAAACGGGCATTCGATTTCATTGTCGGATGGTATATATGTTCAATTAATTGATTCTCACATCACCTATATATTAATAATTTTTTTACAAGGTTTTGTTCACAAAAGTTGTAACAAACATACCTTCAGTATTAATCTAGTTTATGAATATGCTCATACATTTATGAAGGTTCTTGGATCCATTGGTGTACGGAGACTATCCAGAGATAATGAAAAAGATGCTTGGAGATAGATTGCCAACATTCGGACCTAAAGAATCAGCTTTAGTTAAAGGATCACTCGATTTTCTAGGGTTGAACTATTACGTTACACATTATACAGCCGACGCATCTATTTCCATTCCTCCAATACCTAGTGTCGCAACCGATCCACGAATTACACTTACATGTATGTTAAACTTCTTTGTTGATTTTTCTTTTTTATAGAATATATTAGATTAATATTAGCTAATCTTTTTTTTTCCCTATAATTGGTCTCAGATTATCGCGATACAGTTCCTATTGGCGTTGTGGTTAGAATCAACTTCAATTTGGAATATTTTTTTTTTTATTAGAAGTTGGTTTGACTATTGTCTTCTTCTTCTACAGGCTCCCAGCTTTGTCTACTATCCTCCAGGATTCCGTATGATTCTAAATCACATCAAAGTCAACTACGGAAATCCACTTACCTACATTACTGAAAATGGTATGTACATATATTTTGTTTTTATCCAATAAGAAAAACCTAAATATGTGTTTATTATCAAATCTTGTGTGTTTCAGGAGTTGCTGATCCTGGAAACGGAAACTTACCGATTGGAGAAGCTCTTGCCGACACAAAAAGAATTCAAAATCATTGCAGCCATCTTTCATGTCTCAAATGCGCCATCGGGTGAGTTATAAAACCCGTATACTGTTTTATATACTTTTTTTTCAGAACTATAAATGTTAACGTACATCAACATTTTCTTATAGGGACGGATCCAACGTAGCAGGATATTTGCATGGTCCTTAATGGACAATTACGAATTCGGAAATGGTTACACTCTCCGGTTTGGTATGAATTGGGTCAACTTTACTAATCCTATTGACCGAAGGCAAAAGGATTCTGGCAAATGGTACTCTACATTCATCACAAAATAAGGGTCTCCGATAAATATAAATCAGTTACATGTATCCAACCTCAAAATCTAATAATAATACTATTGCATTATATTATAATTAATTACTAAAGCTTATATGTCGTGTATTTTACAAGCGTTGTAATAATCGGACCTTAATTCTAGGTCAAATCATAAATAAATCTTAATTTATATGAAGCTTGCTTTGTTATTGTTCTTGGTTCGATACTCATCTTGTTAAGGACAACTTTTCTAAAACCTATAACGTGCGCTAATTTGATATAACTACCACGCTCGCGAACAAAATATTAAGTCCAAGGATGTTATATGAAATTCTAGAGCAAAGTCAAATTCTTATTCTTGCATAAAAGTATTGACGTTTTTTATTAGAGCCGAAGATCATATACTATAACTTGTTTGAAAGCACCAAATCTACTTATAAAGAAAACCAAATTTGAAGCAAGTGTAACCGAATATGAAGACAAGCACAGCTTTTTCGTGCTAAGTCTATATTAGTATTTAAATATTTTAAGTCGTTTTAGGGAGAAAAAAAAGAACTATTTTGATTTTTGAGGTGCAAAAAGATGGCAGGTCGTGCATAAAATTAAAGAACCTGGATTCTATTGAAAAACTTTACATACTTGGTTCAAGATGAAATCTGGAGATAGTTTAGTCACTTGACTCATCTCTCATTTGGTGGTGGTGTAAGGTATTTCCGTTTCGAAAGTTATGCCAATTTTCTTGAATACTTGGTTGTTAATTTGTCGTAAAAAAACAGAGGAATCTGCATGAATTGACTCCGACAGTGATAGACTAACCAGTTTTAGATGCAAAATCTGGCTTAAACTCAATCGGTTTCACTCTACATCCGAACCATTTCGGTTTTTATTGTTTTGGTAGCCTAGACTTACTTTCAAAGCCTTGTTTTTCATTTTTGAACCGAAGAAATGATTAAAAAATAATAAAAAGTACAGTATGTGGTATCAATCATTTTACGAAGTATATTTGTTTTCTCTCTATAGACATCAAGTAGCAAATCAACTTTCACTTCCGCCATATTTATACAAGGCCATATTATTTGTCTTCATCTAGGGGTTAAGGTAGAACGGTTAATGCCACCACGCCACTGACTGCCGCTGCAATTGCTCCGACCACAAATCCAGGTAAGTTTCCACCTCCAAACAAGGCGTCGAAAGGCCCAGCTTCGAGTGACACCACCATTTGTGGTATCACGATTGCCAGATTTAGAACTCCGAGTGAAAGTCCTGTAAAGTTGAACAACACCAATTATAAACTTGAAAAATATACTATTTCTTATGATCTTATCTATACATGTCTGGTAAAATTCCATACACTATCCATATCAGTGAATATCCATTCTTGGGAAGACAAAAAAAAAAAAAATTTAAAATACCTTGGCCGGCGCCGGAGTTGCTTGAGATAATGGAAGCTAGTGCAAACGGAATACTGAAAGTAATCTATCATAATATCCAAAAATTATGGTTAGTTTAAACAAAATAATTAACGAATGGATATTAATAGTATCATAATTGGAAAAAAAAAAAAAAAAAGAAAGGCCAACTGGACTTACAGCAAGAGGGATTCCAAGAAAAGCAAAGATTGTCAATGCTCCACCTCTAATCGCATCGGTGGGACCGGCAAACGCACCAGCGGTTTTCCTGTGAGCCTCCGCCAACTTTGTAATCAAAACGTCAAACCCAAACACACGGCAAGGATAAAGTTGACAACTCCCCAAAGCCGTTTAGCTCCTCCCATTTTCTGACTGATCCATTCAATAAAAAGGGACACGACTCCAAGAACGATTGCATTAATCATCAAACCCAACGCACCAGCGTGGACTCCTTTGTTGTAAAGGTCCTTCATTTTGTCGTCTCCACTAGAGTCTCCACCGTACACTTCACGACCCATCCAGTCAGTATCGAATAGAAGAAAAGGGAACCACGCGATCCAGTTTAAGGCAGTGACGATAATCAACATCCACATGGGACGTTCCATGACCCTGAAAGCTCCAAAGATCTCGCCGAAGAACGGAGTTTTCACGTTGGAGGCTCCTTTCTCGGGAGACCATTGCTTGTCTTCCACGTACCAGAGTGACATGATGGTGACAGCGAGGAGGAGAATGATGGAGAGGAAGAAACAGCTCTTGAGGTTGGCGCAATAGATGTCGCATGCTTCAGTCATCGTGAAAGGAAACATCTTGTGGAGGTTAGTGTAGGATCCAGCAGCGTATCCCAAAATGTTTCCAACTGCCATAAAGAAAGAGAAAACCGCGTTTGCGGTCCGAGTTTGCTTAGCGTCTCCTGCGGAGAGATCGGCGAGGAAAGCGCGGCAAGGTCCTTGAAGGGTGTTGTTGGCCACGTCGAGGATCCAGAAACCGAGAGCGAAGAACCAGCTGGCTCGTACTTTCGGAGTCTTTTCAAGATTGTCTCCGGCTAAGCGGCCGAGATCAGCAGCGTATCCAATAAGAATACCAGCGACAGCGACAAGGGCGGCACCGCTGCGATGAAAGGACGGCGACGGCCGAATCTGGAGGTGCATCTGTCGCTGTAGTAACCGACGGTTGGCTGGACAAGCATGCCGGAAATGGGACCACAAAGCCATATGAGAGATGACCATTTATGTGGGATTCCGAGTAGCTGAACGTATGGAGTCAGCAAAGAAAGCTGTAAGGCCCACCCAAACTGTACACCAGCGGCGATTGAAGCCACCGATATGATTTTTTTCAGAGGTGATGGCTCACCAAATCTGTTGGGACGACCGACGACTCTGTCTTTAGAACCGCATCATCTTTGGCCGCTGTTTCGGCTTTGAGGTTATTCATATCGATTCGGAGGATCTTGAGATTTTATTATTGTTGTTGTTGTGTTTGTGTTTGAAGACGATGAGAAAATGGGGTTTTATAAAGAAGGATGTGATGGTTTTTTAAGAAAAAAACTGTCAGAGGTTATATTTTTGGAATGTGTTTTTTATAACTGAAATATTCGTTTTATTTTGTATAATAACTGTCTTGGTAAATCTTGTAAAATATGCTGTCATAACACATATTATCTTTTTAGATAATTTGTTACAATAATGACAAGTCAAACCTAATTGGTAAATGCCTGTATAACAAAAATCCGTGTTATCCTCTTTCCATCGATATTTTTTTTTTCCCTTCTAATCTTCGACAAACTTTACCTAGATGGCTAGATCATGCAAATATCTTTTACATTTTTTGGAGACGATCGTTTTAGCTTTACATGGAGAGAACCATGTATGCATATTGCAAATTTATTACCAAAAGTGGTTATACTACACAAAGTGGTTAATTATTAGTACAACCCATGAATTATATGGCTAGTACAAACCTAATTACTTTTTTCTTTTAAATTGGCTTAAATAGGCTTAATGCAACTTTTTGTTGGTTTTGGTTATGAATAATTATTATGTTTGGGATTTAGTTTGGTTAGAAATGGGGTCATAATCTTTTTTTTTTCCGCATAACTTAAACAACTTAAGAAGAGAGAAAACTCCCAGGTTATATGTGATATATTTTTTTATCTTACTAATTTTCATAGAAAATTCATTATATTCGGTGTTTGTTGAAATCTTATCTTTCCAAATAAAATCAAACTACTTCTCATATATAATATTAGCTAGTTGGGTGTAATTTTATTCAAATAATTATGTTTATTTTCCAAATAATATGGAGTTATTCAAATGTATTGTATGGGGTTTGTAAATTAGTAATTTAATATTTGAAACTTATTAATGAGACAAGTCATGGTTTGCTTTTAGAACAAAGGTTGCTGCTGGCTATAGCCACACACACACACACACACACGGAACTTAAACCTCCGAGCTCCAACTAGTTTCATGCATCCACAAGATTAAAAAGGAATAGAAATATGAATGGTACGTAAACTGTAATAGTTTGACTGAATTAAAAAATTGCATTTAAATTACAATTAAGGAACATATATTCTCACGCAGACATGTTACATGCTACATATCGTGTAAAGCTATATACGTATTCTACAAATATACGGGAACTCTATGATGCCGTGAACTCGAAGTGCTACTTTCTTGTTTTTTTTCTTTTATAAGGGATATAGTTTTGGTGAAATGTGATTTATTTATATTAGAAAACAAAGTCAGCGAGGTGGAGAACATGGGTGATCAAATTGAATGCAAATATACGTAAGGAGTTTACTTCATTAATCTCCATGCAAGTTGTCCCATGCACTAAAACCTTTCTATATATAAACTCCCTCCAAGTTCATCATTTAATCATCATCAAATTAACATACTTATATACACAATCTATAAGCCCAACAAAGAAACCATAGATCTCTCATCCATGGCAATTCCAAAAGCTCTCTACTCTTTAGCCATCCTTGTCCTTCTCTTTGTTGTTTCGAATAGTCAAACAGTCTGCAATCCAGGATGCAAGGCTAAAGAACCGTTCAACTGCGACAATGTTCATACATTCAACCGAACTGGATTTGCAAAGAATTTCACTTTTGGTGCAGCTACTTCTGCATACCAGGTACATATATATATATATATATCTTCGTAATAATATATATGGCTTTTGGTTATTGATTCGTAACAGTGGCAATATTTTGTCAGAATAAAATGATTGGATTCTATTTAAATTCTTCTACCAGAGTGAAGGTGCTGCACATAGAGCATTGAACGGATGGGACTATTTCACTCATAGATATCCAGGTCATAACATCATTTACGTAGTACTGTATTGTTAATATATATATATATATGGACCTGGAATCGAATGTATAAATTATTAGAGAAAGAAGTATTCATGCTCATATCTTGGTTTGTTTTGTTACGTACAGAAAAAGTTCCGGATAAGAGTTCAGCAGACCTTGCTTGTGATTCGTATAATCTTTACAAGGTGAGAGGCCGGTGATGATGAATTCATATTGATAAATTTGTATATGATCTATTTGTTACATTTTTATTTTGGATACGTACGTAATTTAACTTTCATTCAATCTGAACAGGAGGATGTCAAACTACTAGTAAAACTCAATACCGATTCTCAATAGCATGGTCAAGGGTCTTACCAAGTAAGTACAGAAACATATCTATCGGTCTTTTCTTCATGTCTTCATCTAATTAACCAAAGGATTTTGATTGGATGTTGAGCTACTTAATTAATTTGTGATTATATACTACTCTTAGAGGGAAGACTGATTGGAGGGTTGGACGAGAATGGTATTCAATACTACAACAATCTCATCAACGAGTTACTAAAACATGGTAAATTCCGAATTCTCTTAATATTGTACTACTAATTAATCATGCAGTTTGATCATACTTAATTAACTTGCGTGAGTACGATTCACAGGCATAAAACCATATGTCACTATATTTCATTGGGATGTTCCCCAAACTTTAGAAGACGAATACGGAGGCTTCCTAAGCAAACGTATAGTGTAAGCCCATCAACTAATATTTTTAGTTATGTACATATATCCATATTTAATATATATGACATCATATGATACATGAACAGGGAGGATTACACAAACTACGCGGAGCTTCTATTCCAAAGATTCGGAGACAGAGTTAAACATTGGATCACTTTGAACCAGCCTTACTCTCTCGCAACCAAAGGTTATGGAGATGGATCGTATCCACCCGGACGGTGCACTGGCTGTGAATTTGGAGGAAATTCTGCAACCGAGCCTTACATAGTTGCACACCACCAACTTCTAGCTCATGCAACAACTGTAGCTTTATACCGAGAAAGATATAAGGTGTTTAGATGGATATATATACATAATCAATCATATATAGTATCTTTCAAGATGAGAATCAGTTTTAATTTGCTTTTGTGTGCCAATATAATTGTATATTAATCTAAATAACCTATGCAGAAATCTCAAGGGGGTAAGATAGGAACGACTTTGATTGGAAGATGGTTTGTCCCATTAAACGAAACTAGCGAACAAGATAAGGCTGCTGCAAAACGGGCATTCGATTTCATCGTCGGATGGTATATATGTTCAATTTATTGATTCTCACATCACCTATATATGTAGAAAATTTTGGTCATAACAAACGTACTTTCAATATTTTATTTATGCATATGTTTTGTAAATGTATAAAGGTTTTTGGATCCATTGGTGTACGGAGACTATCCAAAGATAATGAAAGAGATGGTTGGAGATAGATTGCCAAAATTCAAACCTGGAGAATCAGCTTTAGTTAAAGGATCACTTGATTTTCTAGGGTTGAACTATTATGTTACACATTATACGGCCGATGCATCTATTTCGTACCTAGTGTCGCAACTGATCCATGCGTTACTCTTGGATGTATGTTAATTGTTCTTCTTCTTTTATATATAAATATATTAGATTTTAATTAGCCAATCTCAAATTTTCTATAATTGGTTTCAGATTATCGCAATGGAGTTACTATTGGCGTTGTGGTTAGAATCGACTTCAATTTGGAATATTCTCATAATTTTTTTTCATTAGAAATTGGTTTAACCCTTGTCCTCTTCTTCTTCTATAGGCTCCCAGCTTTTTGTATTATCCTCCAGGATTCCGTATGATTCTAAATCACATCAAAGTTAACTACGGAAACCCACTTACCTATATTACCGAAAACGGTATGTACATATCATTTTTTTGTATTGCATTGAAATATGTTTATCCAAATAAAAAATCTAAATATGTGTTTATTATCAAATCTTTTGGTTTCAGGAGTTGCTGATCCTGGAAACGGAAACTTACCGATTAAAGAAGCTCTTGCCGACAAAGGAAGAATTCAAAATCACTGCAGCCATCTTTCGTGCCTCAAATGCGCCATCGAGTGAGTTATACGGTTCATATATTACTTTATATCCTTCTTCTTTTGAGAATTACTAATGTTAATAAATTACATCAACATTATCTTATAAATATTATAGGAACGGATCCAACGTAGCAGGATATTTTGCATGGTCTTTGATGGACAACTACGAATTCGGAAATGGTTACACTCTCCGGTTTGGTATGAATTGGGTCAACTTCACTAATCCTATTGATCGAAGACAAAAGGATTCTGGCAAATGGTTCTCTAAATTCATCACAAAATAAGGGTCTCCGATAAATATAAATCAGTTACATGTAACCAACCTCAAAATCTAATAATACTATTGCATTATATTTTAATAAAATACTAAAGCTTATATGTCGTGTATGTTGTTAATACGCGTTGTAATAATCGGACCTTAATTCTAGGTCAAATCATAAATAAATCTTAATTTCTATGAAGCTTGCTTTGCCATTGTTCTTGGTTCTATACTCATCTTGGGAAGTATAACTTTCTCTTTTATTTTTCTTTCGTCTAGAAGTATAACTTTTCTAAAATCTATAACATGATGTTATATGAAATACAAAAGCAAAGCCAAATTCTTATTCTTACATAAAAGTGTAAAACTAGTAAAGTTTTTTATTAGAGCCGAAGAGTTGACAAAAAAATTACAGATATTTTATCTTTGAGAGTTAAATACAACAAAGAATGAGATATAGTTAGTTGTCCTATATAAATTACATGACTCGAAAAATGCCAAATCACATCCACAAAAGGATCAATCAAAATAAATCAAATAACCTCAAAAAACCAACGTTATCTCTCCC
>CACVBM020000220.1:0-15311 GCA_902728155.2 Microthlaspi erraticum | reverse complement strand
AGCTTTTAATCGCAAACTCCCGCTTCCGCAAACTCCCCCAGTCGCAAACTCCCGCAACCGCAACCGCAGCGGTTAAACCAGTCAGACCCTTAAACAACCATACACCCAAAATCTAAACCCCACAGATTTATCTCATTCCTCCTCTCTCTTTATCTTTATCATCTTCGTCTTCTCTCACATCATTTTATTTTAGTTTTTATTTATCTCTTCTTTGTCTTTTTCTGTCACATTCCATTTTTTCTTCATTGTTTTCTTTTTCTTCATGTTCGAGTTTTCTTCTTCTCGAAATTTTCCCATCTTCTTTTCTTTTACTCGTATTTTTGTTCCTTCTTGTTTACGTCTTGTATTTCACCTATTTTTATCTTTATATAGTCTAAATCTTTTAAAAATATATTTATCTTGTTATCTTTTGTTTCTGAATTTCAATTGTTTTATTTTTTTTTCTATTTGTGAATGTATTTTAGAATGTAGATATAAATTTATAATCAATGATTGTTAATTTTGATTACTTCATAATAATTCAAAATTTTAAAAATGCACAAAAAACTAAACCCTACACCCATCAATATAAACCCTAAACCCAAACCCAACATTATAATTTTCCCATAAACAACTCTATACCCTAAACCTAAACCCCACATTATACATCCGCCCCCCTAAACAACCTAAACCCACACCCACATTATAACAAATCACCCCCTCCCCTAAACAACTTTACACCCTAAACTAACACCTACATTATACCCCCTCTTAACCACACACATGAATCCCACATTACAAACTGGTTTTGGATTTACTTTTATTTTCTTTTTCTTTTTTTGAAAAAGTTTTTCATTTTGTAATGGTTGTTTCGTCTCCCTCTTATTCTTCTCTAGTGATCACATCTTCTTCTTTTTCTTCAATTTGTTTATTCCTTGTCATCATCTTTTTTTATTTCTTATTCTTCTTCTTCTTTCAATTTTTATTCTTCAGTCTTTTCTTGTTTCTTTACATCCTTTAATTCACTATTTTTCTTTTTATTTCTAATTTTCTTTATATTTATTTTCCGGTTTTTCTTCTTCTTGATTCCATCTCTCTATCTTTATCATCTTCATCTTCTGTGGCATCATCTTATTCCATTATCTCTCTATCTTTTTATCTCTTCGATTTTTCAATCTTAATTTTTATCTTTTGATTTGTCAATTTATTCTTTATTCCATATTCTTCAATTCTTTTTTTTTTTGGTTTTGTGTCTATCATTTCCGTCTTCACCTTTTTCTTTTTGTCATTTTCATCTTCCAAACTTTTTCTTCTTCTACTCCGCCTACTCTAAATGTTATTCATATTTCTTCTTCGTATGGCTTTTTATTTATATTCTATTTCTTTATTTATATTTTTTTCTCCGACATTAATAACGATCTAATCTTGTCAAGAATCGTTTCTCATTTACAAATATAAAATAAAAAAATAGAATTTTTTGACAATCATCCAACAATCTACATATAGATTTTCAAGGTCGATAAGTGAAAAGATCTCTTAAGTTTTTAAAAAACATATAGACTTTCAAGGATTATTTTCATATATATTTTTATTATTCCCAATTTTTTCATGATGTTTATTCTCCCTGATGGACAAAGCCATTTAAGTTAATTCAAAATAAATTTCTTGAAAGAACAATTTAAACTCCAACGATTTCATCTTCTTCGTCATTGTTCTTTCCTTCTGATTTTATTTGTCATCTTCTTTACCTTTCATTTTTTATCATTTAAAGAAAAGAAAATAATTTAACAAATAATGATTTCTCTCATTAAAATATTCCATATGTGTTAGATCAAAGACGAAAATATTCCTCTCTTTCTGAATTTTGTTTTCATTACCTTTCAAATTCAATATCTGATGTTTTTTCATTACTTTTCATATTACATTTATTTATCAGATTCAAATAAAATATTAAATAATTTAGTTATTTTTCTATGTCTTTTTTCGTAAATGTGTTCATGAACTATTTTTTTTTATGCACACAAAACTAAACCCTACACCCACCAATATTAACTCTATATTTTAAACCCTAACCCTACAATAACCCTCCCCTTCCCTCTCCATCAACACTACACCATAACCAATACTCGGATCATTTTGAATTGTCTAATAATTTTCAGAACCGTTAACACATGTGCTCAGTCTGAGGCCTCTATCCATCTTTAATCCGGATATTGTATGCCTTCAGATTTTCTACCTTAACCATATCCAGCTCCAGAAAATTATAGCACTCTATCATCAAACTAAAAGTAGGCTAAACAATCTTAAATGTTAATCATATAGTTCATTACTCTATCTGATCAGGGGAGAAGCTACACGATCCCTTGTCTTCTCTTCGCGTCCAACTGCTTTAAAACTTCCTATCTCATCGAGCATTGAACGAATTCAGTCTTGCGACACCGACAATGCACATCTAAATGATATGTCTTTCCTTAATCAGTCAACAGACTGAGCACTATGAGAGAACCACAAGCTCACATCCGAACCCAAGAAGGACAACACGGTGGATATTAAAAGCAAGAACATATTTTGGAGGCAAAATCACATATATATGAATCAACAGTTACCCACAAAAGCTTAGGCCTTAAGAAACAATTTCCACAAGCTCACAAATCAATTACGTAAACGGCATTCGTAAACCAGTCTCGCTTACCAGTGACAACGACATGTTCTACTCAACGCAACAACAGCTCAAAGGTGGAGGGAGGTAACTTGGATCACGATTCTCCTAATAATAACTTGGATGAAATTTTCCACCATTCACTCTCTCATGAAAAATAAGCGGAGACACGGCGACGATGAGCGTAAAAGAGGTCAGCTTCCACTCGACGACTTCACGAAAGACGGTGGTATCTAGGAGTAGATGGGCGACGGAAGACGGTGGCTTTGGTGATTGCACTTTCTCGGCTTCCTCAGGTACATTTCTCTTCTTTTTTGGTAAAAAAAATTAGAGAATTTTGTGTTCTTCTCTCAACCAAAAAAAAAACATGTGATCATTTTTATATACTCGTTACAACAGAAGCACCCGAGTCCTTCATGAGACGTAGACCGACGCTTTCCACATCACTGTCCCATAGCTGGACCTTTTCCTGATGATCGTGTAAAATTATGGCACGTGTTTCTTTGGAAACTGAGAAATATGTACCACTTGAGCCTTTAACGCGGATTGGAAACAGTGCCGGTCTTTGCCATCTGCCCATCTCCGATCAAATATTTAGGACAAAACTGAGGGCTCTAAACTGCTATTTGCTGCAAGATATTCGAAAATAACATAACCATCATCAAACTCTAGTGGAGATAATAGTATTTCAAAATCAAGTCAAAGAATTTATGAAACAATCAATCAAATATATTTCGTAAAAGAAGAAGTCATAGAAAATCGGCACATATGAATCAAAATTGGTTGTTACCTGATGTGTCACATATACACAGTTGTAATCTTCTTATTAAAAGAAGAAGTCATAGAAAGTCGGCACATATGAATCAAAATTGGTTGTTACCTGTGTCACATATACACAGTACGTAATCTTCTTATTAAAACATGAGATCAACCCTTAAAAAACAAAAACGTTGTTTTTTTACCTCTAATATCTACTTTCTTTTTGGAGGTTTAGATTTTCTGTTACGGCAGCAATGAGAGTTTGTAGTGGTGGGCTCTTCTCTACGTAACTTAATAACTTGAGTAAGAAATTTTACCAGACCACTATTTGTAATACTAACCGATAACAACTAATTCATGGATCTGTTTCAGCAAAGGAAGATTACTCCATAGTCAAATCCCAAAGCAGCCTAACATCTAATCCATTGTACTAACTCAAATTCCTTGAAATCAGGAGCTGTAGAGCCCTTTGTTCTTCTTCTTTTTTCACTTGTGCAGTAAGCTTTTTCTGCCTAGATCAAAGGTAGGGTTTACTTAAGCCACTTTACGTCTAGCAAAAAGTTGACTTATGAACTACGGTATGGCTATCATCGGCAGAAGAAAACTATGTTCATGTCATGGAGAGAGATTTAGGGTTAAATATATATAGTGTATATATAGATTTGTAGAGGTTTAACTTTTTTTAAATAGTGGTGATCATCCTAAATAATATATGCGATTGTATAAAAGGATAATAGTAATGTTTACTTTTTATCAAAAAAAAAAGAATAAATAAATAAAGATATTCATGAGATTTTCATTAAGGGTATGTGGGTAATCAACCAGCTGAGAGTTAACGTGGTGGCTGGAAACGAAATTTTCACTTCGCAAATAATATATTAGATATAAGCAGATGTTAAAAAAAAAAAAAAACTGAGTTATAAAAAAAAAAAGTAGATTAAATTATGCACTATTTAATTAGTTTTTAGTCCAAGCCCCTATAGACTTGGAATTTACCTTGAGTTAAAAAAAAAAAAAGTATGCACTATTTAATTAGTTTTTTTGGTATAAATAAAATAAGGTAAAATTGGCAAATGTGCGGGTATATCATCAAACAATCCTCTCCCTATCCACACACGTCGTGACTCGTGAGCGGTCGAATCAGGCAAAGACTCTCAGTTCGGTGAGAGATTCCGGTGAAGCCCAAACACCGTATCCTCCAAATATGGCGACAGCTCATGCATGCGTTATCGGACAGAGAATCCCCGTCTCTCAATTTCACATCCTCTTTGCTCCGAGATCTCCAAATCCGGAGCTCGCGGCGACCAATAAACGCGCGAATTTCTGCGTATCTTTCAGCCAATCACATTCCTTCGCTTCTCCTATAACAACCCGGAACCTTAAAAAACCATCTCCGATCTGTCTTCGCCGTCGTCGATGGCCCTGAAACCAGTTCGTGTGAGGATAAGTGGGATTGGAATCGTTGGAATCGCCACTTCTCCGAGATTGAAGAAATCGAAAGCGCAGTTTCTCTTCTCAAGGTTCTATCCATCAAGTCACAGCCTTCTAAATGATGCTTATGTAACAGTTTCAACTTGAAGAGGCCATTGAAAGTGAAGACTTTGAAGAAGCAGCGAAGTTGAAAAAAGCTATTGGAGAAGCCACTGTGAAATGTGAATGATCATGTGGCTGAGATCATGTCATGTGCCAGTTACAGGTTAAAAAAATATACGTGATAACAGTCAAGTCAAGCTCTTTATGTTATCTTCTTGTACTCATTATATGATAGTTTCCTTGCAGACTACAGTACGCGAAGAGCGTTACCATGATGCTTCTAGAATATGTAGCCAGACAGGAAGTGGACTGGTAACTTTATTTTGCCTCTTTCTGGTTAAGCTTGTAAGATAGTCCTCAATCACCCAAATTATACCAAAAAAATATAACAAGTACAAAATTTCACAAACATTATAAGTGTTGCAAATGTATTAAATGACACCTACACACCTAAATCTAGAAAAGGGCAACAAGTAGATGAGCTCTTAAGCTTTTATAAGGTATTGCCGAAAATTGTTTCATGTCGATAAATCATCAAGGTAGGTAAGGTTAGTTGAATGAATATATGTTTCCTGACATAAGTGATGGTCTCACCAAGTCAATTTGTTAAGAATTTCTTCATATTATTCCCTAAATCTGTAGTCAAGAATCTATGCTTTTATCTGGACTTGGATTGGTTTAGAAGTTCAAAGCATTATCACACGTTTCTGATGTATATGTAGGTGGGCTGGTGAGTTGGTTATCCTCAAGATTCTGATGAACCATTTGGTAGAATTTTGCGTATAGAGCCAGGTGTTGGGAGGTTTATCGGCAAGAGTTACAGTCCAAGGTGCAAGTTCTGCAGATAATTTTACTTCGTTTTTTTTAATTGAGTCTGATAACTGCTTCATACAGACAGGTGGTGACTGCACCAGCTAGAACACCTCTTTTTGAGATTTTCAATGTTAAAGACAATGGCGGAGGATATGTTATGCAGGTACTTAAACCAATCACATTTGTAAAACTAAATTTTGCAGTTCTGGTGACATAATATCTTATTACCATGTTTCTTGTATTAAGATTAGCGTTACGTAATTATACTGTAACCAACCACCCTTTGAGTTTTTGTTTTTCTCCTTCTCACATATACGCATTTGTTCAGGTGGTGTATTTGGAACATGTCAAGCAAAAACCATCCGATTCCGAGAAGTCCTATTTAAAAGCACAGCAACCATCCAATGCCTCAATTGAGAGCCCATCCATTCTAGACGTACGAGGAAGTGAAGTCCAGGTGGATAAAAAAGAAGATAGGTTACAACTACTAAATCCTCAGGAACCAACTGAAGAAGCGATTAAAAATGTGATAGACTTTCTAAAAGATAGAATCCCGGGGCTAAAAATGAGAATGGATGTTAGAATCCCCGATGAGGAGACTGTAGGCAGCGATGGTGCTACTGAGGAGCTGGTTGGAGAAGGCATTGATGAAACTAATTCTGGTGATGAAGGACAAGACGACATTGTTGAAGAAATTGCAGACCATGGAAAGCATTTTAACACTAAAGTTTTGTTCGGAGGGGTTCTACATGACACAGAGGATTCCTCTATCGAGGATGAGCTTCTCCGTGTTTCGGCATATATAACAGATACTGAAAGAGATTCCTTTATCTTGCATGTTCCTGGGAGAAGTAAGAAAGGTATTGATACAAGAAAGAACACAGTATCCAAGGAACAAGTCTCCGCTCAAGGAATTTCAGATCTGATGCCACCAGAGGTTGCTGAGGCTCTCTGGGGTCTCGAGAAAGCTCCTTTGAAGGTAATAAGCTTGACTGAGGAAGGAGTTTGTGAATTTTAGCAGCCTTTTGACATAAGTAGCATTCTGTGTGATGTATATATCTGCTTGCCATGAATAGATTCTGCTCTCAGAACTATATCACAGTTTTAAAATACATATAGGAAGATTCTACCCGTTTACAGTTCCATATTAAGATCTACAGTCATTGTTCTAGGTATCAAGAAATGTGCGAGAGATTGTCAAGCTTGCTATAAATCAGGCACAAAGAGGAAACCGGCTCTTTGAGTATACATCATTTAATAGAATCGTATCTCCTGAAAGCGACCTAGACCCTTTTGAGGGTAAGCATGTTGTAAATTAGCATTAGGTTTGAATGTGTTTGCACAACTCAACTTGGGACATGTTCTGCATATGAAGTGCAGGCCTATATGTGGGTGCGTTCGGACCTTATGGGACAGAGGTAGTACAACTTAAGCGTAAGTATGGTCGGTGGGATGATGCAGAGGGGAGTAACTCGTCAGATACAGAGTTCTTTGAATATGTCGAGGCTGTGAAGTTGACAGGGGATCCAAATGTGCCGGCTGGCCAGGTTTATTTTTACTTTTTTTGAATTTTCAGTTTCTGAGTATTTATTTTGTGGAATGAAGAACTTAAAGATAGGATCACAAATTCTTGGTAGGTGACATTTCGTGCAAAGATTGGGAAAGGGAGTCGCATGAGAGATCATACAATGTACCCAGAGGAAATGGGAGTGGTAATGACACACAATCGGAACAAGAGCCAAAAAAAAAACAATATTTAATTTCCTATTGAAGCAATAGCATGTTGATATATGAAACTGAAAGCCCATCCAAAAGTTGTTAACGTTTATGCAGCTTTCGAGTTACGTAGGAGAAGGAAGGATCGCAGACTTTGGGGTTTAAAAACCCAAAATGGGTCGGAGGGCAGCTTTTAAAACTCAATGGAAAGGTAATAGTATTATATAGAAACACAACAGAGCCAAGCATCATTATTTTGTTTGTCTCCAGTGTTAATGGTTTTTTTATATTTTGTGAACAGGGAATGGGACCATATGTGACGGGTGTGGATCTTGGATTTATATATTTTGGCCCTGAGAAGAGTTTCTTGGTCATTTCCAACCGTCTGAGACTGCCTGAGTGAACAATGCCTTAGTGACCAATAAGCGGTAGTTTCATTGTAATTATATTCTCCTTTGGCTTTGTTTCATACACTTAACACTTACACTTACCAATTTTAAAGCAGTGTTTAGAATGTGGAGATCTATTTGTTTTGTTTTTGTTTTTACCAATAGGACGAATGTAGAAGAAAATTGCTACGACATAGATATTCCATCCGAATTTTTGATGTGGTTTTATTAAAGATATTTTTGTTTTAGAAAAGTACATAGTAACTAATTTCAAGCAGAAACAGAAAATCGATTGAAAGAGAAATCCGAATTGATTGAGTAAGTTATAACGTAAAACTTTACATGTTTATTTTACCCCTAAAATTCAGTTTCTCCAAATTTAGCTGAACTGGCGTGGTGATTTGATATTTGAAGTAAAAAAGTACCAACATAAATGCAGTTTTTTTGGTGAGAAGTAAAATGACAGCGCAATAGAGAAGAAAGAAGCATGGCGGGGCATTAAGAGAGAGAGAGAATAATAATAACCTTTTTTTCTTTCTCTCTCTTCCCGCTCCTCCCACTTTGACATTCCACCGAAAAAAATTGAAATTTCAACTCTCACCTTCGACCCATTTCTTGACTCTTTTCAATTCTACATTTACCCTCCCCTCCTCTCAGATTTCCATTTTCTTCTTGTCTCCTTCCGAGGATTCCGACTCCGACAGAAATCCCAACAGGTTAGAAATTTGTTTGTATGTTTCTTCTCTCTTTGTCCCCTTTGGATTTTGTTTTTCTTTTCCAATATAATCTCTGAAAACAAGGTATTGCCTCTTGTAACTTGTTTGTCCTACAATGGCTGCTAATATGTCGCAATGAAGTTCTGAAATTTTGATATACGAGCTTCAATGCTTTCTTTGATATTCGTATTGTTCCAGGAATATCCGATTGAATATATGTTTCTTTATGCAATTTTTTTTGTTTTTTTGTTTTTTTAATTTTCCAAACTTAAGAGCCTTAAATTCGCATTTTTTCGACAAGAATTGCACATCCGATTTGAGTTCTTTATCTCCTCCATGGATGATTCATGTTTATGAATTGTGTCTGTTTTCATGTGCAGAGAGAGAGAGAGCTGTAATATTTGGAGGAAATAAATGGAAGGAGGGTCTGTTAACAACTTAAATGGCAATTCCAAAGAACAATCAAATGCAGATGAAGCGTTCGACACAACGATAGAGGAGCTCTGTAAGAATCTCTGCGAATTGCAGAGTTCCACTAACCAGTCACCATCAAGGCAGAGCTTTGGATCGTACGGTGACGAGTCCAAGATTGATTCTGATCTACAACATCTTGCTTTAGGAGAGACGCGAGATTTCGATATAACAACGGAAGAGGAAGAAGACCAAGTGGAAAAGCCACAAGAATTTGATGTGGTGAGACCAGGAACAGGAAGTAGTAGTAGAAAGTCAAGCTCTTCAAAGGATACCGAGAAACAAGCTGGTAAGAAGAATGCGAACAGATCGAGCTTGGGACTTGGTGGTACCGCCACGAGGAAGAAGAAAGCCGGAACCAAGTTACAAAACGGAAACGAAGAGCAACCATCATCTGAAAATGTAGAGCTGGCACGTTTCTTACTGAACCAAGCGAGGAACTTGGTAAGTTCTGGCGATAATATCAACAAAGCTCTCGAGTTATCTCTCCGAGCAGCTAAGTTGTTCGAGGCTTCTGCGGATAACGGGAAGCCTTGTTTGGAATGGATCATGTGTTTGCATGTTACTGCAGCAATCCACTGTAAGTTAAAGGAGCACAAGGAGGCGATTCCTGTTCTGCAGCGCTCCGTTGAGATTCCAGTTCCCGAAGAAGGTGAAGAGCATGCACTTGCCAAATTTGCTGGCTTGATGCAGTTAGGTGACACTTATGCTATGGTGGGGCAGCTAGAGAACGCGGTGTCGTGTTACACTGAAGGATTGCAAATCCAGAAGAAGGTTTTGGGAGAGAATGATCCAAGAGTTGGTGAAACGTGCAGATATTTAGCCGAGGCTCTTGTGCAAGCATTACGGTTTGATGAGGCTCAGGAGGTCTGCGAGACGGCTCTCTCTATACATAGAGAAAACGGTTTGCCAGCTTCAATCGCAGAGGCAGCGGATAGGAGACTCATGGGACTTATCTGTGAGACTAAGGGAGATCATGAGAATGCTCTCGAGCATTTGGTGTTAGCTAGTATGGCCATGGCGGCAAATGGACAGGAGTCCGAGGTTGCTTTTGTTGACACCAGCATTGGTGACTCCTACTTGTCTTTGTCTCGGTATGATGAAGCGATCTGTGCGTATCAGAAATCTCTCACGGCACTGAAGACAGCAAAGGGAGAGAACCATCCAGCTGTTGGTTCGGTTTACATCCGTCTAGCTGATCTCTATAACCGAACAGGGAAAGTGAGAGAGGCAAAGGCTTATTGTGAGAATGCTCTTCGGATATATGAGTCACATAACTTGGAGATCTCTCCTGAAGAGATTGCAAGTGGTCTTACGGATATCTCAGTGATCTTCGAGTCGATGAACGAGGTGGAACAAGCGATAACCTTGCTGCAAAAGGCCCTGAAGATATACGCCGACTCACCTGGTCAGAAAATCATGATTGCTGGCATTGAAGCTCAAATGGGAGTCTTGTACTATATGATGGGGCAATACATTGAGTCATACAACACGTTCAAGAGCGCTGTCTCGAAACTACGGGCCACCGGAAAGAAACAATCGACGTTTTTCGGGATTGCGCTTAACCAAATGGGTTTAGCTTGCATTCAGCTAGATGCAATAGAAGAGGCTGTTGAGTTGTTTGAAGAAGCCAAGTGTATTTTAGAACAAGAGTGTGGTCCATTTCACCCGGAAACACTTGGAGTCTACAGCAACCTTGCAGGAGCTTATGATGCTATTGGCAGGTACTTGTGTTACTTTCTTCTTTTTTTTTTTTTTTTTTTTGGTGACATCCTCTCCTATTGAGGATCTTGAACATGATGTGGTTTGGTTGTGATTTTAGGTTGGATGATGCGATCGCGCTGCTAGGACATGTGGTTGGGGTTCGGGAGGAAAAGCTCGGGACAGCAGCGAGTTCTGGAACAGAAGACGAGAAGAAGAGGTTGGTCCAACTCTTGAAAGAATCTGGCAAGGTTTCAAGAAGAAAAACTAAATCCCTCAAGACTCTTATTGATTCTGAGCTCATGACTTCCTCAGCTCTTCGTTAACATGTGGTATTATTTATAACTATCTTATTATATAAAATGTGAATACATTATTTCATCTTTGTGATTATGTTTGTGGAAGCGTTTTAGTTTCGTTTTGTCTACTTTGATAAGAAAGTATTACATATTTGTTTTAATTGTTGAATGAGAGAGGATCATTACCACTTTAGAGTTTAGACTGCTCTCTTTTCATTAATAATCGAAATCTGCTTCACAATCTCTTTAAGTGCGATCTCATCTTTAAGTATAGAGGTATGCGAGACTCCACCAATCTCTACAGTTGTCAAGCTCTCAACTCTGTGAATCAACTCCAAAGCTTTTAAGCTCGCCAAATTAACAGTTCCGTCTCCATCTCCATACTTAATCTCTGGTTGCTCATCAAATCCTCCTTCTCCATACACCAAAACCTCCGGAGTATCAAACCCTTTCCCGTATATACAAGTGACCGGCACTCCAGGAGTCACAACTTCCACTGTTAAAGGCAACACTCTTGTCTTGTAATTAGGGACTACACCTTCAGAGAACCCAATGTCTTCAAGAAACTTACCATCTCGTAAGCTGTGTAGTTACCCCAGGGAGTAACAACAATCGGTGGTAGATGGAAGTAACCATTGGTTACTCTCGGATCGCCTCTGTTGCGGCATGACAAGCAAAGGGTTAACAAAAGGAACACCGAGTGTGTTTCCAGAAGCAAATGTCTTCATCTTCTCAACGGTACCGCCCCACGGCGCAGCGAGTGCGACAAAGTGTTTGATGTACTTGCGGCGCCAGGAAGGGGTGGTACGGTTGATGAAATGGAGAACGAAAAGGCCTCCTAGGCTATGGGAGAGGAGTATCACTGGCTTTCCTTCGTTCTTGCTGCTCGTTTTCTCCACCAAATTTTTGAGGTCTTTGTAGGTATTGTGAGGCTACACGAGTAGGGTGGCCCGACGCAGCCAAGCCGTACCTGAAGTCATATGGAGCTCCCAGGATGGTTTGGTCGTTAACATACTCGCTGTCTTTCTCTAGAGCTTTCACCAAATGTGACATGTACGATGTGGCATCTCTGCAGCAAGTCACACCTTATTGTTAAGCTACATTTACATATTGAAGATCTTTACTCTAAGTATTTGATGCATAAACCATAAAAATATATTCTTATCACATTCTTGCAAGATTATATCAAGCTACAACCTTCTAGCTTCACTTAGGATGGAAAATACAGTTTACGGTTTGATTCTGTTTCCGTTTTTTTTGTTCTGGTTTTATTAGCTTAATATCGATTTTCTCCTTGATTGTGAATCCCCTCGAGAAATTAAAAGCCCTTTTCTTTCATTAATGTCAGAAAACGCAAACGAGTAACAAGAAATGTTGGAAGGTACAGTACTACTAACCGGAGAAGAGGGTTGAGGTAGAGAAGGGATTTGGTAGAACCGAAATTGCAAACCCGGGTGTGTACAGGTGGAGCGTTTTGATAATCATCCAAATCGGCGTCATAGTACAATATCATTCGCTTGTTGAAGCACTTGGTGAAGGGAGACAATAGCACTGATGGATCGAACCATAGCCTGAACCATTCACCACTCTTCTTGCGGATCGGGCATAACCAGCTGCTACACCAGACGCTCTTTGGCTTGTAATGTTGGTCAAGTCTTACCTCTATCTGATTACCTCCGTTTCCTGGGACTAGAATCAGAGGGTGGATGTTGTTACCCAGGCCACAGCTTGACACATCGAGGTCATTAGGAGCATCTCTATGAGTATAAGTATATCTACCAAACAAAGTGAAGATGGTTTGTTCATTTTCTTGACAAGAAAAAGAGTCTGATTGTGATAGGTCTATGCAGAGCTGGAGATTTAAAGAGAAAGGTCCACTGAATTTCGAATGAGTAATGTAGAGAGCAGAGTAGTGTATCTAATACGTATGTATGGCTTATAAGATACTCCCTCCCATATTATAAGCTGTTTTGGCATAATGTATCTCCAAATACATCCAGAAAATTGCAGATACATTATGCCAAAACAGCTTATAATATGGGACAAAAGGAGTAAGTTGTATTTGGTCGTATGGTACCGGCTTACTGGCCTGGAGGCTCTGCAGATATTTATTTCCCATTTCTTTCCATGATTTTATTTCCTTTCTTATTATTATTTTTCTTTATTTGCGTGACCTAGGCGTGGGTTCCGGTTAGGTTATGTTCGGGTCAGGTTTTTTGGATTTTTGGGTTTAGAGATATAGAAACTGTTCGGGTTTTTTAAAGTCTCGGTTCGGTTTTTTTTCGGGGTTTTTGGGATTTTATTAAGTTTTTTTTTTTTTTTTTTTTTTTTTTTTTTCCTGGGTTCTTTCGGCTTTCGGGTAAAAAACTCAGGCATAGTGTGACCCTACAAAGTCGTAACCGCGCCATTACCATTTGAAAAATGTAATTTATGTTTTGTATTTTTCAGTTCATAGTAAAAATTCCATTATTCAATCAATTCAAATATTAATTTTGGTAGCAATATATATTATACAGATTTGAATATAATTGGAAATGCATAAAACGTCGATGACACTAGTCGATACACTACTGATATATATCTATTTTACAAGCTTTTGCATGATTTTAATATGTTTTTCATATGGTTTTTAATAGGTTTTCAATCTAAAAATATAGTTTTTATGGATTTATAGTACTAAGGACCTGATTAGTGTAAACGATGCGGTTGCGGTTATAGGAATTTGCTGTAGCGCACGGTTGCAGCTAGGAGCTTTATCAAGCGGTTTGTACGACTGGTATAGCGGTTGAAAACGGATATGTTTGCGAAACACTTATGACTGGTTAAATAGCGGTTAAACAATAAATTAACAATATAAACACATTATATAATTATAAAAATATCAAAATTATTATATTAAACAATTATAAAATTATAGTTCAATATAACTAATACTAAAAATTTATAAGAAAATAATATGTGTATAATGCTTACATTTATCTTTTAATTTCTATAATTTGGATGAAAAATGTGATTTTTAATAAAAAAATATATTTAGTGTGAATACTAAGTTTATGTTATAATTTCATTTATTAGATATATATACTAGTATGAAGAGCATTTAAGAAGAGAATTTTGATTTAATATATATATATATATATAATTGATATATTTTTAGTGAATATTTACTAAAAATGTCAAATTTATTTATTTATATTTAAAATATAATATAAAAATCTCAATTTTTTAATAATCTACATATATGCTAATTTTAAATAACTAAAAAAGAAAATTCCACCCGTAATCACCAGCAACCGGAAACGCTGCTGGAAATGAGTTTTTGATTTTGAGGGTTCTGGAGCGGTTTTGAACGTTTTCAAGGGGTAGAAAGCGTTTTTCGGTGATTGTTGTCAAACGCCAACAACCTCTACCTTCCGCCAAAACTGCGTTGCGGATTGCAACGGTGAACCAGTCACCCCCTATCGCAACCACCCGCAAACACAGCTTTTGTGAAGGGGTGGGGTTGCGATTGTTGGCGTTTATTATTTATAATGTCATTCATCAACAAAAATTAATTTAGGAAATAACATAATTGAAAGAGAAATCATCTTTTAAAAATAAAAATTAGCCAATTTATGATTTAGGACGTCATCATCCAAAAAAAACTTGTTGTTGTTGATCATTAGTGGGTGTTAACTATATGCGGTAATCAGCTTTGTTCTAATATCATGTACTAGATTAGGCCCCGCGTATACCCGGGTTTATTATACAATTTTTAAAATAAATCATAGAAAATATCAAATAAATTTGACACTATAAAAGTAAATAGATTCATATTAAAACCCCGATACAAGACCTCTAAATAATATTATATTGGTAATATTTTTACATTTTTATTATAATTGACATATTTTCTGAATTCATGAAACGAAAAATGAATTAATTTGTTATCCTTTACTTTTATCTAAAATTGAAAGACTTACACATGTGTAAGTCTGATTGATTGATTAATTCGTGAAAATTTTATTATTTCATTGAATAGATTTCGGTTAATGAAATGTTTTTTTTAATATTTTTTTATCTAACAAAAAAAATAAACTATTAAAATTAGAATATCAGTTTAATATTAGTTAGTTTCTTGATAATTATTTTATTAATTTTCTATTTATATTGTTTTTTCAGTTTTGTTTTTGACTCAGGCCATTGTAAAATTTCCTTTCCATTATTAGTTAGTTGATTTCTAATTATTTTGTTAGTTTTTTTTTATTTATTTTATACATTTTTCCAATTTTCTTGA
>CACVBM020000219.1:0-15318 GCA_902728155.2 Microthlaspi erraticum | reverse complement strand
ATCCACAATCTGGAGTCACAGATGTACATTTCGGACTCCTTACCTCTTCCGGTTCCCAAATTAGGTCCATTTGATGTTCCTCCCTTGGATTGAGACCGTTTCACTCATGTTTGTCCTCATAGTCATGTGTAGAACCTATTAATCCATGTTTGGGTAAGTATGGGTCCATCTAGTTCATCTTATACACTACAAGTGAGTTTCCTCAATGTGGAGTCACAGAGGTACATTTCGGACTCCTTACCTCTTCCGGTTCCCAAATTAGGTCCATTTGATGTTCCTCCCTTGGATTGAGACCGTTTCACTCATGTTTGTCCTCATAGTCATGTGGAGAACCTATTAATCCATGTTTGGATAAGTATGGGTCCATCTAGTTCATCTTATACACTACAAGTGAGTTTCCACAATGTGGAGTCACAGAGGTACATTTCGGACTCCTTACCTCTTCCGGTTCCCAAATTAGGTCCATTTGATGTTCCTCCCTTGGATTGAGACCGTTTCACTCATGTTTGTCCTCATAGTCATGTGTAGAACCTATTAATCCATGTTTGGATAAGTATGGGTCCATCTAGTTCATCTTATACACTACAAGTGAGTTTCCTCAATGTGGAGTCACAGAGGTACATTTCGGACTCCTTACCTCTTCCGGTTCCCAAATTAGGTCCATTTGATGTTCCTCCCTTGGATTGAGACCGTTTCACTCATGTTTGTCCTCATAGTCATGTGTAGAACCTATTAATCCATGTTTGGATAAGTATGGGTCCATCTAGTTCATCTTATACACTACAAGTGAGTTTCCACAATGTGGAGTCACAGAGGTACATTTCGGACTCCTTACCTCTTCCGGTTCCCAAATTAGGTCCATTTGATGTTCCTCCCTTGGATTGAGACCGTTTCACTCATGTTTGTCCTCATAGTCATGTGTAGAACCTATTAATCCATGTTTGGGTAAGTATGGGTCCATCTAGTTCATCTTATACACTACAAGTGAGTTTCCACAATGTGGAGTCACAGAGGTACATTTCGGACTCCTTACCTCTTCCGGTTCCCAAATTAGGTCCATTTGATGTTCCTCCCTTGGATTGAGACCGTTTCACTCATGTTTGTCCTCATAGTCATGTGTAGAACCTATTAATCCATGTTTGGATAAGTATGGGTCCATCTAGTTCATCTTATACACTACAAGTGAGTTTCCACAATGTGGAGTCACAGAGGTACATTTCGGACTCCTTACCTCTTCCGGTTCCCAAATTAGGTCCATTTGATGTTCCTCCCTTGGATTGAGACCGTTTCACTCATGTTTGTCCTCATAGTCATGTGTAGAACCTATTAATCCATGTTTGGATAAGTATGGGTCCATCTAGTTCATCTTATACACTACAAGTGAGTTTCCACAATGTGGAGTCACAGAGGTACATTTCGGACTCCTTACCTCTTCCGGTTCCCAAATTAGGTCCATTTGATGTTCCTCCCTTGGATTGAGACCGTTTCACTCATGTTTGTCCTCATAGTCATGTGTAGAACCTATTAATCCATGTTTGGATAAGTATGGGTCCATCTAGTTCATCTTATACACTACAAGTGAGTTTCCTCAATCTGGAGTCACAGAGTACATTTCGGACTCCTTACCTCTTCCGGTTCCCAAATTAGGTCCATTTGATGTTCCTCCCTTGGATTGAGACCGTTTCACTCATGTTTGTCCTCATAGTCATGTGTAGAACCTATTAATCCATGTTTGGATAAGTATGGGTCCATCTAGTTCATCTTATACACTACAAGTGAGTTTCCACAATGTGGAGTCACAGAGGTACATTTCGGACTCCTTACCTCTTCCGGTTCCCAAATTAGGTCCATTTGATGTTCCTCCCTTGGATTGAGACCGTTTCACTCATGTTTGTCCTCATAGTCATGTGTAGAACCTATTAATCCATGTTTGGATAAGTATGGGTCCATCTAGTTCATCTTATACACTACAAGTGAGTTTCCACAATCTGGAGTCACAGAGGTACATTTCGGACTCCTTACCTCTTCCGGTTCCCAAATTAGGTCCATTTGATGTTCCTCCCTTGGATTGAGACCGTTTCACTCATGTTTGTCCTCATAGTCATGTGTAGAACCTATTAATCCATGTTTGGATAAGTATGGGTCCATCTAGTTCATCTTATACACTACAAGTGAGTTTCCACAATCTGGAGTCACAGAGGTACATTTCGGACTCCTTACCTCTTCCGGTTCCCAAATTAGGTCCATTTGATGTTCCTCCCTTGGATTGAGACCGTTTCACTCATGTTTGTCCTCATAGAGAGTCCTCATCATGTGT
This sequence comes from Microthlaspi erraticum, assembly GCA_902728155.2. Taxonomy (NCBI): domain Eukaryota; kingdom Viridiplantae; phylum Streptophyta; class Magnoliopsida; order Brassicales; family Brassicaceae; genus Microthlaspi; species Microthlaspi erraticum. The sequence continues at coordinate 13,001 of CACVBM020000219.1, read as the reverse complement.
AGAACCTATTAATCCATGTTTGGTAAGTATGGGTCCATCTAGTTCATCTTATACACTACAAGTGAGTTTCCACAATGTGGAGTCACAGAGGTACATTTCGGACTCCTTACCTCTTCCGGTTCCCAAATTAGGTCCATTTGATGTTCCTCCCTTGGATTGAGACCGTTTCACTCATGTTTGTCCTCATAGTCATGTGTAGAACCTATTAATCCATGTTTGGATAAGTATGGGTCCATCTAGTTCATCTTATACACTACAAGTGAGTTTCCACAATGTGGAGTCACAGAGGTACATTTCGGACTCCTTACCTCTTCCGGTTCCCAAATTAGGTCCATTTGATGTTCCTCCCTTGGATTGAGACCGTTTCACTCATGTTTGTCCTCATAGTCATGTGTAGAACCTATTAATCCATGTTTGGATAAGTATGGGTCCATCTAGTTCATCTTATACACTACAAGTGAGTTTCCACAATGTGGAGTCACAGAGGTACATTTCGGACTCCTTACCTCTTCCGGTTCCCAAATTAGGTCCATTTGATGTTCCTCCCTTGGATTGAGACCGTTTCACTCATGTTTGTCCTCATAGTCATGTGTAGAACCTATTAATCCATGTTTGGTAAGTATGGGTCCATCTAGTTCATCTTATACACTACAAGTGAGTTTCCACAATGTGGAGTCACAGAGGTACATTTCGGACTCCTTACCTCTTCCGGTTCCCAAATTAGGTCCATTTGATGTTCCTCCCTTGGATTGAGACCGTTTCACTCATGTTTGTCCTCATAGTCATGTGTAGAACCTATTAATCCATGTTTGGTAAGTATGGGTCCATCTAGTTCATCTTATACACTACAAGTGAGTTTCCACAATGTGGAGTCACAGAGGTACATTTCGGACTCCTTACCTCTTCCGGTTCCCAAATTAGGTCCATTTGATGTTCCTCCCTTGGATTGAGACCGTTTCACTCATGTTTGTCCTCATAGTCATGTGTAGAACCTATTAATCCATGTTTGGTAAGTATGGGTCCATCTAGTTCATCTTATACACTACAAGTGAGTTTCCACAATGTGGAGTCACAGAGGTACATTTCGGACTCCTTACCTCTTCCGGTTCCCAAATTAGGTCCATTTGATGTTCCTCCCTTGGATTGAGACCGTTTCACTCATGTTTGTCCTCATAGTCATGTGTAGAACCTATTAATCCATGTTTGGTAAGTATGGGTCCATCTAGTTCATCTTATACACTACAAGTGAGTTTCCACAATGTGGAGTCACAGAGGTACATTTCGGACTCCTTACCTCTTCCGGTTCCCAAATTAGGTCCATTTGATGTTCCTCCCTTGGATTGAGACCGTTTCACTCATGTTTGTCCTCATAGTCATGTGTAGAACCTATTAATCCATGTTTGGTAAGTATGGGTCCATCTAGTTCATCTTATACACTACAAGTGAGTTTCCAATGTGGAGTCACAGAGGTACATTTCGGACTCCTTACCTCTTCCGGTTCCCAAATTAGGTCCATTTGATGTTCCTCCCTTGGATTGAGACCGTTTCACTCATGTTTGTCCTCATAGTCATGTGTAGAACCTATTAATCCATGTTTGGTAAGTATGGGTCCATCTAGTTCATCTTATACACTACAAGTGAGTTTCCACAATGTGGAGTCACAGAGGTACATTTCGGACTCCTTACCTCTTCCGGTTCCCAAATTAGGTCCATTTGATGTTCCTCCCTTGGATTGAGACCGTTTCACTCATGTTTGTCCTCATAGTCATGTGTAGAACCTATTAATCCATGTTTGGTAAGTATGGGTCCATCTAGTTCATCTTATACACTACAAGTGAGTTTCCACAATCTGGAGTCACAGAGGTACATTTCGGACTCCTTACCTCTTCCGGTTCCCAAATTAGGTCCATTTGATGTTCCTCCCTTGGATTGAGACCGTTTCACTCATGTTTGTCCTCATAGTCATGTGTAGAACCTATTAATCCATGTTTGGATAAGTATGGGTCCATCTAGTTCATCTTATACACTACAAGTGAGTTTCCACAATGTGGAGTCACAGAGGTACATTTCGGACTCCTTACCTCTTCCGGTTCCCAAATTAGGTCCATTTGATGTTCCTCCCTTGGATTGAGACCGTTTCACTCATGTTTGTCCTCATAGTCATGTGTAGAACCTATTAATCCATGTTTGGTAAGTATGGGTCCATCTAGTTCATCTTATACACTACAAGTGAGTTTCCACAATGTGGAGTCACAGAGGTACATTTCGGACTCCTTACCTCTTCCGGTTCCCAAATTAGGTCCATTTGATGTTCCTCCCTTGGATTGAGACCGTTTCACTCATGTTTGTCCTCATAGTCATGTGTAGAACCTATTAATCCATGTTTGGATAAGTATGGGTCCATCTAGTTCATCTTATACACTACAAGTGAGTTTCCACAATGTGGAGTCACAGAGGTACATTTCGGACTCCTTACCTCTTCCGGTTCCCAAATTAGGTCCATTTGATGTTCCTCCCTTGGATTGAGACCGTTTCACTCATGTTTGTCCTCATAGTCATGTGTAGAACCTATTAATCCATGTTTGGTAAGTATGGGTCCATCTAGTTCATCTTATACACTACAAGTGAGTTTCCACAATGTGGAGTCACAGAGGTACATTTCGGACTCCTTACCTCTTCCGGTTCCCAAATTAGGTCCATTTGATGTTCCTCCCTTGGATTGAGACCGTTTCACTCATGTTTGTCCTCATAGTCATGTGTAGAACCTATTAATCCATGTTTGGTAAGTATGGGTCCATCTAGTTCATCTTATACACTACAAGTGAGTTTCCACAATGTGGAGTCACAGAGGTACATTTCGGACTCCTTACCTCTTCCGGTTCCCAAATTAGGTCCATTTGATGTTCCTCCCTTGGATTGAGACCGTTTCACTCATGTTTGTCCTCATAGTCATGTGTAGAACCTATTAATCCATGTTTGGTAAGTATGGGTCCATCTAGTTCATCTTATACACTACAAGTGAGTTTCCACAATGTGGAGTCACAGAGGTACATTTCGGACTCCTTACCTCTTCCGGTTCCCAAATTAGGTCCATTTGATGTTCCTCCCTTGGATTGAGACCGTTTCACTCATGTTTGTCCTCATAGTCATGTGTAGAACCTATTAATCCATGTTTGGTAAGTATGGGTCCATCTAGTTCATCTTATACACTACAAGTGAGTTTCCACAATGTGGAGTCACAGAGGTACATTTCGGACTCCTTACCTCTTCCGGTTCCCAAATTAGGTCCATTTGATGTTCCTCCCTTGGATTGAGACCGTTTCACTCATGTTTGTCCTCATAGTCATGTGTAGAACCTATTAATCCATGTTTGGTAAGTATGGGTCCATCTAGTTCATCTTATACACTACAAGTGAGTTTCCACAATGTGGAGTCACAGAGGTACATTTCGGACTCCTTACCTCTTCCGGTTCCCAAATTAGGTCCATTTGATGTTCCTCCCTTGGATTGAGACCGTTTCACTCATGTTTGTCCTCATAGTCATGTGTAGAACCTATTAATCCATGTTTGGTAAGTATGGGTCCATCTAGTTCATCTTATACACTACAAGTGAGTTTCCACAATGTGGAGTCACAGAGGTACATTTCGGACTCCTTACCTCTTCCGGTTCCCAAATTAGGTCCATTTGATGTTCCTCCCTTGGATTGAGACCGTTTCACTCATGTTTGTCCTCATAGTCATGTGTAGAACCTATTAATCCATGTTTGGTAAGTATGGGTCCATCTAGTTCATCTTATACACTACAAGTGAGTTTCCACAATGTGGAGTCACAGAGGTACATTTCGGACTCCTTACCTCTTCCGGTTCCCAAATTAGGTCCATTTGATGTTCCTCCCTTGGATTGAGACCGTTTCACTCATGTTTGTCCTCATAGTCATGTGTAGAACCTATTAATCCATGTTTGGTAAGTATGGGTCCATCTAGTTCATCTTATACACTACAAGTGAGTTTCCACAATGTGGAGTCACAGAGGTACATTTCGGACTCCTTACCTCTTCCGGTTCCCAAATTAGGTCCATTTGATGTTCCTCCCTTGGATTGAGACCGTTTCACTCATGTTTGTCCTCATAGTCATGTGTAGAACCTATTAATCCATGTTTGGATAAGTATGGGTCCATCTAGTTCATCTTATACACTACAAGTGAGTTTCCACAATGTGGAGTCACAGAGGTACATTTCGGACTCCTTACCTCTTCCGGTTCCCAAATTAGGTCCATTTGATGTTCCTCCCTTGGATTGAGACCGTTTCACTCATGTTTGTCCTCATAGTCATGTGTAGAACCTATTAATCCATGTTTGGTAAGTATGGGTCCATCTAGTTCATCTTATACACTACAAGTGAGTTTCCACAATGTGGAGTCACAGAGGTACATTTCGGACTCCTTACCTCTTCCGGTTCCCAAATTAGGTCCATTTGATGTTCCTCCCTTGGATTGAGACCGTTTCACTCATGTTTGTCCTCATAGTCATGTGTAGAACCTATTAATCCATGTTTGGTAAGTATGGGTCCATCTAGTTCATCTTATACACTACAAGTGAGTTTCCACAATGTGGAGTCACAGAGGTACATTTCGGACTCCTTACCTCTTCCGGTTCCCAAATTAGGTCCATTTGATGTTCCTCCCTTGGATTGAGACCGTTTCACTCATGTTTGTCCTCATAGTCATGTGTAGAACCTATTAATCCATGTTTGGATAAGTATGGGTCCATCTAGTTCATCTTATACACTACAAGTGAGTTTCCACAATGTGGAGTCACAGAGGTACATTTCGGACTCCTTACCTCTTCCGGTTCCCAAATTAGGTCCATTTGATGTTCCTCCCTTGGATTGAGACCGTTTCACTCATGTTTGTCCTCATAGTCATGTGTAGAACCTATTAATCCATGTTTGGATAAGTATGGGTCCATCTAGTTCATCTTATACACTACAAGTGAGTTTCCACAATGTGGAGTCACAGAGGTACATTTCGGACTCCTTACCTCTTCCGGTTCCCAAATTAGGTCCATTTGATGTTCCTCCCTTGGATTGAGACCGTTTCACTCATGTTTGTCCTCATAGTCATGTGTAGAACCTATTAATCCATGTTTGGATAAGTATGGGTCCATCTAGTTCATCTTATACACTACAAGTGAGTTTCCACAATGTGGAGTCACAGAGGTACATTTCGGACTCCTTACCTCTTCCGGTTCCCAAATTAGGTCCATTTGATGTTCCTCCCTTGGATTGAGACCGTTTCACTCATGTTTGTCCTCATAGTCATGTGTAGAACCTATTAATCCATGTTTGGATAAGTATGGGTCCATCTAGTTCATCTTATACACTACAAGTGAGTTTCCACAATGTGGAGTCACAGAGGTACATTTCGGACTCCTTACCTCTTCCGGTTCCCAAATTAGGTCCATTTGATGTTCCTCCCTTGGATTGAGACCGTTTCACTCATGTTTGTCCTCATAGTCATGTGTAGAACCTATTAATCCATGTTTGGATAAGTATGGGTCCATCTAGTTCATCTTATACACTACAAGTGAGTTTCCACAATGTGGAGTCACAGAGGTACATTTCGGACTCCTTACCTCTTCCGGTTCCCAAATTAGGTCCATTTGATGTTCCTCCCTTGGATTGAGACCGTTTCACTCATGTTTGTCCTCATAGTCATGTGTAGAACCTATTAATCCATGTTTGGATAAGTATGGGTCCATCTAGTTCATCTTATACACTACAAGTGAGTTTCCACAATGTGGAGTCACAGAGGTACATTTCGGACTCCTTACCTCTTCCGGTTCCCAAATTAGGTCCATTTGATGTTCCTCCCTTGGATTGAGACCGTTTCACTCATGTTTGTCCTCATAGTCATGTGTAGAACCTATTAATCCATGTTTGGATAAGTATGGGTCCATCTAGTTCATCTTATACACTACAAGTGAGTTTCCACAATGTGGAGTCACAGAGGTACATTTCGGACTCCTTACCTCTTCCGGTTCCCAAATTAGGTCCATTTGATGTTCCTCCCTTGGATTGAGACCGTTTCACTCATGTTTGTCCTCATAGTCATGTGTAGAACCTATTAATCCATGTTTGGATAAGTATGGGTCCATCTAGTTCATCTTATACACTACAAGTGAGTTTCCACAATGTGGAGTCACAGAGGTACATTTCGGACTCCTTACCTCTTCCGGTTCCCAAATTAGGTCCATTTGATGTTCCTCCCTTGGATTGAGACCGTTTCACTCATGTTTGTCCTCATAGTCATGTGTAGAACCTATTAATCCATGTTTGGATAAGTATGGGTCCATCTAGTTCATCTTATACACTACAAGTGAGTTTCCACAATGTGGAGTCACAGAGGTACATTTCGGACTCCTTACCTCTTCCGGTTCCCAAATTAGGTCCATTTGATGTTCCTCCCTTGGATTGAGACCGTTTCACTCATGTTTGTCCTCATAGTCATGTGTAGAACCTATTAATCCATGTTTGGATAAGTATGGGTCCATCTAGTTCATCTTATACACTACAAGTGAGTTTCCACAATGTGGAGTCACAGAGGTACATTTCGGACTCCTTACCTCTTCCGGTTCCCAAATTAGGTCCATTTGATGTTCCTCCCTTGGATTGAGACCGTTTCACTCATGTTTGTCCTCATAGTCATGTGTAGAACCTATTAATCCATGTTTGGATAAGTATGGGTCCATCTAGTTCATCTTATACACTACAAGTGAGTTTCCACAATGTGGAGTCACAGAGGTACATTTCGGACTCCTTACCTCTTCCGGTTCCCAAATTAGGTCCATTTGATGTTCCTCCCTTGGATTGAGACCGTTTCACTCATGTTTGTCCTCATAGTCATGTGTAGAACCTATTAATCCATGTTTGGATAAGTATGGGTCCATCTAGTTCATCTTATACACTACAAGTGAGTTTCCACAATGTGGAGTCACAGAGGTACATTTCGGACTCCTTACCTCTTCCGGTTCCCAAATTAGGTCCATTTGATGTTCCTCCCTTGGATTGAGACCGTTTCACTCATGTTTGTCCTCATAGTCATGTGTAGAACCTATTAATCCATGTTTGGTAAGTATGGGTCCATCTAGTTCATCTTATACACTACAAGTGAGTTTCCACAATGTGGAGTCACAGAGGTACATTTCGGACTCCTTACCTCTTCCGGTTCCCAAATTAGGTCCATTTGATGTTCCTCCCTTGGATTGAGACCGTTTCACTCATGTTTGTCCTCATAGTCATGTGTAGAACCTATTAATCCATGTTTGGATAAGTATGGGTCCATCTAGTTCATCTTATACACTACAAGTGAGTTTCCACAATGTGGAGTCACAGAGGTACATTTCGGACTCCTTACCTCTTCCGGTTCCCAAATTAGGTCCATTTGATGTTCCTCCCTTGGATTGAGACCGTTTCACTCATGTTTGTCCTCATAGTCATGTGTAGAACCTATTAATCCATGTTTGGTAAGTATGGGTCCATCTAGTTCATCTTATACACTACAAGTGAGTTTCCACAATGTGGAGTCACAGAGGTACATTTCGGACTCCTTACCTCTTCCGGTTCCCAAATTAGGTCCATTTGATGTTCCTCCCTTGGATTGAGACCGTTTCACTCATGTTTGTCCTCATAGTCATGTGTAGAACCTATTAATCCATGTTTGGTAAGTATGGGTCCATCTAGTTCATCTTATACACTACAAGTGAGTTTCCACAATGTGGAGTCACAGAGGTACATTTCGGACTCCTTACCTCTTCCGGTTCCCAAATTAGGTCCATTTGATGTTCCTCCCTTGGATTGAGACCGTTTCACTCATGTTTGTCCTCATAGTCATGTGTAGAACCTATTAATCCATGTTTGGATAAGTATGGGTCCATCTAGTTCATCTTATACACTACAAGTGAGTTTCCACAATGTGGAGTCACAGAGGTACATTTCGGACTCCTTACCTCTTCCGGTTCCCAAATTAGGTCCATTTGATGTTCCTCCCTTGGATTGAGACCGTTTCACTCATGTTTGTCCTCATAGTCATGTGTAGAACCTATTAATCCATGTTTGGTAAGTATGGGTCCATCTAGTTCATCTTATACACTACAAGTGAGTTTCCACAATGTGGAGTCACAGAGGTACATTTCGGACTCCTTACCTCTTCCGGTTCCCAAATTAGGTCCATTTGATGTTCCTCCCTTGGATTGAGACCGTTTCACTCATGTTTGTCCTCATAGTCATGTGTAGAACCTATTAATCCATGTTTGGTAAGTATGGGTCCATCTAGTTCATCTTATACACTACAAGTGAGTTTCCACAATGTGGAGTCACAGAGGTACATTTCGGACTCCTTACCTCTTCCGGTTCCCAAATTAGGTCCATTTGATGTTCCTCCCTTGGATTGAGACCGTTTCACTCATGTTTGTCCTCATAGTCATGTGTAGAACCTATTAATCCATGTTTGGATAAGTATGGGTCCATCTAGTTCATCTTATACACTACAAGTGAGTTTCCACAATGTGGAGTCACAGAGGTACATTTCGGACTCCTTACCTCTTCCGGTTCCCAAATTAGGTCCATTTGATGTTCCTCCCTTGGATTGAGACCGTTTCACTCATGTTTGTCCTCATAGTCATGTGTAGAACCTATTAATCCATGTTTGGTAAGTATGGGTCCATCTAGTTCATCTTATACACTACAAGTGAGTTTCCACAATGTGGAGTCACAGAGGTACATTTCGGACTCCTTACCTCTTCCGGTTCCCAAATTAGGTCCATTTGATGTTCCTCCCTTGGATTGAGACCGTTTCACTCATGTTTGTCCTCATAGTCATGTGTAGAACCTATTAATCCATGTTTGGTAAGTATGGGTCCATCTAGTTCATCTTATACACTACAAGTGAGTTTCCACAATGTGGAGTCACAGAGGTACATTTCGGACTCCTTACCTCTTCCGGTTCCCAAATTAGGTCCATTTGATGTTCCTCCCTTGGATTGAGACCGTTTCACTCATGTTTGTCCTCATAGTCATGTGTAGAACCTATTAATCCATGTTTGGATAAGTATGGGTCCATCTAGTTCATCTTATACACTACAAGTGAGTTTCCACAATGTGGAGTCACAGAGGTACATTTCGGACTCCTTACCTCTTCCGGTTCCCAAATTAGGTCCATTTGATGTTCCTCCCTTGGATTGAGACCGTTTCACTCATGTTTGTCCTCATAGTCATGTGTAGAACCTATTAATCCATGTTTGGTAAGTATGGGTCCATCTAGTTCATCTTATACACTACAAGTGAGTTTCCACAATGTGGAGTCACAGAGGTACATTTCGGACTCCTTACCTCTTCCGGTTCCCAAATTAGGTCCATTTGATGTTCCTCCCTTGGATTGAGACCGTTTCACTCATGTTTGTCCTCATAGTCATGTGTAGAACCTATTAATCCATGTTTGGATAAGTATGGGTCCATCTAGTTCATCTTATACACTACAAGTGAGTTTCCACAATGTGGAGTCACAGAGGTACATTTCGGACTCCTTACCTCTTCCGGTTCCCAAATTAGGTCCATTTGATGTTCCTCCCTTGGATTGAGACCGTTTCACTCATGTTTGTCCTCATAGTCATGTGTAGAACCTATTAATCCATGTTTGGATAAGTATGGGTCCATCTAGTTCATCTTATACACTACAAGTGAGTTTCCACAATGTGGAGTCACAGAGGTACATTTCGGACTCCTTACCTCTTCCGGTTCCCAAATTAGGTCCATTTGATGTTCCTCCCTTGGATTGAGACCGTTTCACTCATGTTTGTCCTCATAGTCATGTGTAGAACCTATTAATCCATGTTTGGTAAGTATGGGTCCATCTAGTTCATCTTATACACTACAAGTGAGTTTCCACAATGTGGAGTCACAGAGGTACATTTCGGACTCCTTACCTCTTCCGGTTCCCAAATTAGGTCCATTTGATGTTCCTCCCTTGGATTGAGACCGTTTCACTCATGTTTGTCCTCATAGTCATGTGTAGAACCTATTAATCCATGTTTGGATAAGTATGGGTCCATCTAGTTCATCTTATACACTACAAGTGAGTTTCCACAATGTGGAGTCACAGAGGTACATTTCGGACTCCTTACCTCTTCCGGTTCCCAAATTAGGTCCATTTGATGTTCCTCCCTTGGATTGAGACCGTTTCACTCATGTTTGTCCTCATAGTCATGTGTAGAACCTATTAATCCATGTTTGGATAAGTATGGGTCCATCTAGTTCATCTTATACACTACAAGTGAGTTTCCACAATGTGGAGTCACAGAGGTACATTTCGGACTCCTTACCTCTTCCGGTTCCCAAATTAGGTCCATTTGATGTTCCTCCCTTGGATTGAGACCGTTTCACTCATGTTTGTCCTCATAGTCATGTGTAGAACCTATTAATCCATGTTTGGATAAGTATGGGTCCATCTAGTTCATCTTATACACTACAAGTGAGTTTCCACAATGTGGAGTCACAGAGGTACATTTCGGACTCCTTACCTCTTCCGGTTCCCAAATTAGGTCCATTTGATGTTCCTCCCTTGGATTGAGACCGTTTCACTCATGTTTGTCCTCATAGTCATGTGTAGAACCTATTAATCCATGTTTGGTAAGTATGGGTCCATCTAGTTCATCTTATACACTACAAGTGAGTTTCCACAATGTGGAGTCACAGAGGTACATTTCGGACTCCTTACCTCTTCCGGTTCCCAAATTTGGTCCATTTGATGTTCCTCCCTTGGATTGAGACCGTTTCACTCATGTTTGTCCTCATAGTCATGTGTAGAACCTATTAATCCATGTTTGGTAAGTATGGGTCCATCTAGTTCATCTTATACACTACAAGTGAGTTTCCACAATGTGGAGTCACAGAGGTACATTTCGGACTCCTTACCTCTTCCGGTTCCCAAATTTGGTCCATTTGATGTTCCTCCCTTGGATTGAGACCGTTTCACTCATGTTTGTCCTCATAGTCATGTGTAGAACCTATTAATCCATGTTTGGTAAGTATGGGTCCATCTAGTTCATCTTATACACTACAAGTGAGTTTCCACAATGTGGAGTCACAGAGGTACATTTCGGACTCCTTACCTCTTCCGGTTCCCAAATTAGGTCCATTTGATGTTCCTCCCTTGGATTGAGACCGTTTCACTCATGTTTGTCCTCATAGTCATGTGTAGAACCTATTAATCCATGTTTGGTAAGTATGGGTCCATCTAGTTCATCTTATACACTACAAGTGAGTTTCCACAATGTGGAGTCACAGAGGTACATTTCGGACTCCTTACCTCTTCCGGTTCCCAAATTTGGTCCATTTGATGTTCCTCCCTTGGATTGAGACCGTTTCACTCATGTTTGTCCTCATAGTCATGTGTAGAACCTATTAATCCATGTTTGGTAAGTATGGGTCCATCTAGTTCATCTTATACACTACAAGTGAGTTTCCACAATGTGGAGTCACAGAGGTACATTTCGGACTCCTTACCTCTTCCGGTTCCCAAATTAGGTCCATTTGATGTTCCTCCCTTGGATTGAGACCGTTTCACTCATGTTTGTCCTCATAGTCATGTGTAGAACCTATTAATCCATGTTTGGTAAGTATGGGTCCATCTAGTTCATCTTATACACTACAAGTGAGTTTCCACAATGTGGAGTCACAGAGGTACATTTCGGACTCCTTACCTCTTCCGGTTCCCAAATTAGGTCCATTTGATGTTCCTCCCTTGGATTGAGACCGTTTCACTCATGTTTGTCCTCATAGTCATGTGTAGAACCTATTAATCCATGTTTGGTAAGTATGGGTCCATCTAGTTCATCTTATACACTACAAGTGAGTTTCCACAATGTGGAGTCACAGAGGTACATTTCGGACTCCTTACCTCTTCCGGTTCCCAAATTTGGTCCATTTGATGTTCCTCCCTTGGATTGAGACCGTTTCACTCATGTTTGTCCTCATAGTCATGTGTAGAACCTATTAATCCATGTTTGGTAAGTATGGGTCCATCTAGTTCATCTTATACACTACAAGTGAGTTTCCACAATGTGGAGTCACAGAGGTACATTTCGGACTCCTTACCTCTTCCGGTTCCCAAATTAGGTCCATTTGATGTTCCTCCCTTGGATTGAGACCGTTTCACTCATGTTTGTCCTCATAGTCATGTGTAGAACCTATTAATCCATGTTTGGTAAGTATGGGTCCATCTAGTTCATCTTATACACTACAAGTGAGTTTCCACAATGTGGAGTCACAGAGGTACATTTCGGACTCCTTACCTCTTCCGGTTCCCAAATTAGGTCCATTTGATGTTCCTCCCTTGGATTGAGACCGTTTCACTCATGTTTGTCCTCATAGTCATGTGTAGAACCTATTAATCCATGTTTGGTAAGTATGGGTCCATCTAGTTCATCTTATACACTACAAGTGAGTTTCCACAATGTGGAGTCACAGAGGTACATTTCGGACTCCTTACCTCTTCCGGTTCCCAAATTTGGTCCATTTGATGTTCCTCCCTTGGATTGAGACCGTTTCACTCATGTTTGTCCTCATAGTCATGTGTAGAACCTATTAATCCATGTTTGGTAAGTATGGGTCCATCTAGTTCATCTTATACACTACAAGTGAGTTTCCACAATGTGGAGTCACAGAGGTACATTTCGGACTCCTTACCTCTTCCGGTTCCCAAATTTGGTCCATTTGATGTTCCTCCCTTGGATTGAGACCGTTTCACTCATGTTTGTCCTCATAGTCATGTGTAGAACCTATTAATCCATGTTTGGTAAGTATGGGTCCATCTAGTTCATCTTATACACTACAAGTGAGTTTCCACAATGTGGAGTCACAGAGGTACATTTCGGACTCCTTACCTCTTCCGGTTCCCAAATTTGGTCCATTTGATGTTCCTCCCTCCCTTGGATTGAGACGTTTA
>CACVBM020000218.1:0-15323 GCA_902728155.2 Microthlaspi erraticum | reverse complement strand
AACCTATTTATCCATGTTTGGGTAAGTATGGGTCCATCTAGTTCATCTTATACACTACAAGTGAGTTTCCACAATGTGGAGTCACAGAGGTACATTTCGGACTCCTTACCTCTTCCGGTTCCCAAATTAGGTCCATTTGATGTTCCTCCCTTGGATTGAGACCGTTTCACTCATGTTTGTCCTCATAGTCATGTGAGAACCTATTAATCCATGTTTGGGTAAGTATGGGTCCATCTAGTTCATCTTATACACTACAAGTGAGTTTCCACAATGTGGAGTCACAGAGGTACATTTCGGACTCCTTACCTCTTCCGGTTCCCAAATTAGGTCCATTTGATGTTCCTCCCTTGGATTGAGACCGTTTCACTCATGTTTGTCCTCATAGTCATGTGTAGAACCTATTAATCCATGTTTGGATAAGTATGGGTCCATCTAGTTCATCTTATACACTACAAGTGAGTTTCCACAATGTGGAGTCACAGAGGTACATTTCGGACTCCTTACCTCTTCCGGTTCCCAAATTAGGTCCATTTGATGTTCCTCCCTTGGATTGAGACCGTTTCACTCATGTTTGTCCTCATAGTCATGTGTAGAACCTATTAATCCATGTTTGGTAAGTATGGGTCCATCTAGTTCATCTTATACACTACAAGTGAGTTTCCACAATGTGGAGTCACAGAGGTACATTTCGGACTCCTTACCTCTTCCGGTTCCCAAATTAGGTCCATTTGATGTTCCTCCCTTGGATTGAGACCGTTTCACTCATGTTTGTCCTCATAGTCATGTGTAGAACCTATTAATCCATGTTTGGTAAGTATGGGTCCATCTAGTTCATCTTATACACTACAAGTGAGTTTCCACAATGTGGAGTCACAGAGGTACATTTCGGACTCCTTACCTCTTCCGGTTCCCAAATTAGGTCCATTTGATGTTCCTCCCTTGGATTGAGACCGTTTCACTCATGTTTGTCCTCATAGTCATGTGTAGAACCTATTAATCCATGTTTGGATAAGTATGGGTCCATCTAGTTCATCTTATACACTACAAGTGAGTTTCCACAATGTGGAGTCACAGAGGTACATTTCGGACTCCTTACCTCTTCCGGTTCCCAAATTAGGTCCATTTGATGTTCCTCCCTTGGATTGAGACCGTTTCACTCATGTTTGTCCTCATAGTCATGTGAGAACCTATTAATCCATGTTTGGTAAGTATGGGTCCATCTAGTTCATCTTATACACTACAAGTGAGTTTCCACAATGTGGAGTCACAGAGGTACATTTCGGACTCCTTACCTCTTCCGGTTCCCAAATTAGGTCCATTTGATGTTCCTCCCTTGGATTGAGACCGTTTCACTCATGTTTGTCCTCATAGTCATGTGTAGAACCTATTAATCCATGTTTGGATAAGTATGGGTCCATCTAGTTCATCTTATACACTACAAGTGAGTTTCCACAATGTGGAGTCACAGAGGTACATTTCGGACTCCTTACCTCTTCCGGTTCCCAAATTAGGTCCATTTGATGTTCCTCCCTTGGATTGAGACCGTTTCACTCATGTTTGTCCTCATAGTCATGTGTAGAACCTATTAATCCATGTTTGGATAAGTATGGGTCCATCTAGTTCATCTTATACACTACAAGTGAGTTTCCACAATGTGGAGTCACAGAGGTACATTTCGGACTCCTTACCTCTTCCGGTTCCCAAATTAGGTCCATTTGATGTTCCTCCCTTGGATTGAGACCGTTTCACTCATGTTTGTCCTCATAGTCATGTGTAGAACCTATTAATCCATGTTTGGGTAAGTATGGGTCCATCTAGTTCATCTTATACACTACAAGTGAGTTTCCACAATGTGGAGTCACAGAGGTACATTTCGGACTCCTTACCTCTTCCGGTTCCCAAATTAGGTCCATTTGATGTTCCTCCCTTGGATTGAGACCGTTTCACTCATGTTTGTCCTCATAGTCATGTGTAGAACCTATTAATCCATACCTATTAATCCATGTTTGGTAAGTATGGGTCCATCTAGTTCATCTTATACACTACAAGTGAGTTTCCACAATGTGGAGTCACAGAGGTACATTTCGGACTCCTTACCTCTTCCGGTTCCCAAATTAGGTCCATTTGATGTTCCTCCCTTGGATTGAGACCGTTTCACTCATGTTTGTCCTCATAGTCATGTGTAGAACCTATTAATCCATGTTTGGTAAGTATGGGTCCATCTAGTTCATCTTATACACTACAAGTGAGTTTCCACAATGTGGAGTCACAGAGGTACATTTCGGACTCCTTACCTCTTCCGGTTCCCAAATTAGGTCCATTTGATGTTCCTCCCTTGGATTGAGACCGTTTCACTCATGTTTGTCCTCATAGTCATGTGTAGAACCTATTAATCCATGTTTGGATAAGTATGGGTCCATCTAGTTCATCTTATACACTACAAGTGAGTTTCCACAATGTGGAGTCACAGAGGTACATTTCGGACTCCTTACCTCTTCCGGTTCCCAAATTAGGTCCATTTGATGTTCCTCCCTTGGATTGAGACCGTTTCACTCATGTTTGTCCTCATAGTCATGTGTAGAACCTATTAATCCATGTTTGGATAAGTATGGGTCCATCTAGTTCATCTTATACACTACAAGTGAGTTTCCACAATGTGGAGTCACAGAGGTACATTTCGGACTCCTTACCTCTTCCGGTTCCCAAATTAGGTCCATTTGATGTTCCTCCCTTGGATTGAGACCGTTTCACTCATGTTTGTCCTCATAGTCATGTGTAGAACCTATTAATCCATGTTTGGTAAGTATGGGTCCATCTAGTTCATCTTATACACTACAAGTGAGTTTCCACAATGTGGAGTCACAGAGGTACATTTCGGACTCCTTACCTCTTCCGGTTCCCAAATTAGGTCCATTTGATGTTCCTCCCTTGGATTGAGACCGTTTCACTCATGTTTGTCCTCATAGTCATGTGTAGAACCTATTAATCCATGTTTGGTAAGTATGGGTCCATCTAGTTCATCTTATACACTACAAGTGAGTTTCCACAATGTGGAGTCACAGAGGTACATTTCGGACTCCTTACCTCTTCCGGTTCCCAAATTAGGTCCATTTGATGTTCCTCCCTTGGATTGAGACCGTTTCACTCATGTTTGTCCTCATAGTCATGTGTAGAACCTATTAATCCATGTTTGGTAAGTATGGGTCCATCTAGTTCATCTTATACACTACAAGTGAGTTTCCACAATGTGGAGTCACAGAGGTACATTTCGGACTCCTTACCTCTTCCGGTTCCCAAATTAGGTCCATTTGATGTTCCTCCCTTGGATTGAGACCGTTTCACTCATGTTTGTCCTCATAGTCATGTGTAGAACCTATTAATCCATGTTTGGATAAGTATGGGTCCATCTAGTTCATCTTATACACTACAAGTGAGTTTCCACAATGTGGAGTCACAGAGGTACATTTCGGACTCCTTACCTCTTCCGGTTCCCAAATTAGGTCCATTTGATGTTCCTCCCTTGGATTGAGACCGTTTCACTCATGTTTGTCCTCATAGTCATGTGTAGAACCTATTAATCCATGTTTGGTAAGTATGGGTCCATCTAGTTCATCTTATACACTACAAGTGAGTTTCCACAATGTGGAGTCACAGAGGTACATTTCGGACTCCTTACCTCTTCCGGTTCCCAAATTAGGTCCATTTGATGTTCCTCCCTTGGATTGAGACCGTTTCACTCATGTTTGTCCTCATAGTCATGTGTAGAACCTATTAATCCATGTTTGGTAAGTATGGGTCCATCTAGTTCATCTTATACACTACAAGTGAGTTTCCACAATGTGGAGTCACAGAGGTACATTTCGGACTCCTTACCTCTTCCGGTTCCCAAATTAGGTCCATTTGATGTTCCTCCCTTGGATTGAGACCGTTTCACTCATGTTTGTCCTCATAGTCATGTGTAGAACCTATTAATCCATGTTTGGTAAGTATGGGTCCATCTAGTTCATCTTATACACTACAAGTGAGTTTCCACAATGTGGAGTCACAGAGGTACATTTCGGACTCCTTACCTCTTCCGGTTCCCAAATTAGGTCCATTTGATGTTCCTCCCTTGGATTGAGACCGTTTCACTCATGTTTGTCCTCATAGTCATGTGTAGAACCTATTAATCCATGTTTGGTAAGTATGGGTCCATCTAGTTCATCTTATACACTACAAGTGAGTTTCCACAATGTGGAGTCACAGAGGTACATTTCGGACTCCTTACCTCTTCCGGTTCCCAAATTAGGTCCATTTGATGTTCCTCCCTTGGATTGAGACCGTTTCACTCATGTTTGTCCTCATAGTCATGTGTAGAACCTATTAATCCATGTTTGGATAAGTATGGGTCCATCTAGTTCATCTTATACACTACAAGTGAGTTTCCACAATGTGGAGTCACAGAGGTACATTTCGGACTCCTTACCTCTTCCGGTTCCCAAATTAGGTCCATTTGATGTTCCTCCCTTGGATTGAGACCGTTTCACTCATGTTTGTCCTCATAGTCATGTGTAGAACCTATTAATCCATGTTTGGATAAGTATGGGTCCATCTAGTTCATCTTATACACTACAAGTGAGTTTCCACAATGTGGAGTCACAGAGGTACATTTCGGACTCCTTACCTCTTCCGGTTCCCAAATTAGGTCCATTTGATGTTCCTCCCTTGGATTGAGACCGTTTCACTCATGTTTGTCCTCATAGTCATGTGTAGAACCTATTAATCCATGTTTGGTAAGTATGGGTCCATCTAGTTCATCTTATACACTACAAGTGAGTTTCCACAATGTGGAGTCACAGAGGTACATTTCGGACTCCTTACCTCTTCCGGTTCCCAAATTAGGTCCATTTGATGTTCCTCCCTTGGATTGAGACCGTTTCACTCATGTTTGTCCTCATAGTCATGTGTAGAACCTATTAATCCATGTTTGGATAAGTATGGGTCCATCTAGTTCATCTTATACACTACAAGTGAGTTTCCACAATGTGGAGTCACAGAGGTACATTTCGGACTCCTTACCTCTTCCGGTTCCCAAATTAGGTCCATTTGATGTTCCTCCCTTGGATTGAGACCGTTTCACTCATGTTTGTCCTCATAGTCATGTGTAGAACCTATTAATCCATGTTTGGATAAGTATGGGTCCATCTAGTTCATCTTATACACTACAAGTGAGTTTCCACAATGTGGAGTCACAGAGGTACATTTCGGACTCCTTACCTCTTCCGGTTCCCAAATTAGGTCCATTTGATGTTCCTCCCTTGGATTGAGACCGTTTCACTCATGTTTGTCCTCATAGTCATGTGTAGAACCTATTAATCCATGTTTGGATAAGTATGGGTCCATCTAGTTCATCTTATACACTACAAGTGAGTTTCCACAATGTGGAGTCACAGAGGTACATTTCGGACTCCTTACCTCTTCCGGTTCCCAAATTAGGTCCATTTGATGTTCCTCCCTTGGATTGAGACCGTTTCACTCATGTTTGTCCTCATAGTCATGTGTAGAACCTATTAATCCATGTTTGGATAAGTATGGGTCCATCTAGTTCATCTTATACACTACAAGTGAGTTTCCACAATGTGGAGTCACAGAGGTACATTTCGGACTCCTTACCTCTTCCGGTTCCCAAATTAGGTCCATTTGATGTTCCTCCCTTGGATTGAGACCGTTTCACTCATGTTTGTCCTCATAGTCATGTGTAGAACCTATTAATCCATGTTTGGTAAGTATGGGTCCATCTAGTTCATCTTATACACTACAAGTGAGTTTCCACAATGTGGAGTCACAGAGGTACATTTCGGACTCCTTACCTCTTCCGGTTCCCAAATTAGGTCCATTTGATGTTCCTCCCTTGGATTGAGACCGTTTCACTCATGTTTGTCCTCATAGTCATGTGTAGAACCTATTAATCCATGTTTGGTAAGTATGGGTCCATCTAGTTCATCTTATACACTACAAGTGAGTTTCCACAATGTGGAGTCACAGAGGTACATTTCGGACTCCTTACCTCTTCCGGTTCCCAAATTAGGTCCATTTGATGTTCCTCCCTTGGATTGAGACCGTTTCACTCATGTTTGTCCTCATAGTCATGTGTAGAACCTATTAATCCATGTTTGGTAAGTATGGGTCCATCTAGTTCATCTTATACACTACAAGTGAGTTTCCACAATGTGGAGTCACAGAGGTACATTTCGGACTCCTTACCTCTTCCGGTTCCCAAATTAGGTCCATTTGATGTTCCTCCCTTGGATTGAGACCGTTTCACTCATGTTTGTCCTCATAGTCATGTGTAGAACCTATTAATCCATGTTTGGATAAGTATGGGTCCATCTAGTTCATCTTATACACTACAAGTGAGTTTCCACAATGTGGAGTCACAGAGGTACATTTCGGACTCCTTACCTCTTCCGGTTCCCAAATTAGGTCCATTTGATGTTCCTCCCTTGGATTGAGACCGTTTCACTCATGTTTGTCCTCATAGTCATGTGTAGAACCTATTAATCCATGTTTGGTAAGTATGGGTCCATCTAGTTCATCTTATACACTACAAGTGAGTTTCCACAATGTGGAGTCACAGAGGTACATTTCGGACTCCTTACCTCTTCCGGTTCCCAAATTAGGTCCATTTGATGTTCCTCCCTTGGATTGAGACCGTTTCACTCATGTTTGTCCTCATAGTCATGTGTAGAACCTATTAATCCATGTTTGGTAAGTATGGGTCCATCTAGTTCATCTTATACACTACAAGTGAGTTTCCACAATGTGGAGTCACAGAGGTACATTTCGGACTCCTTACCTCTTCCGGTTCCCAAATTAGGTCCATTTGATGTTCCTCCCTTGGATTGAGACCGTTTCACTCATGTTTGTCCTCATAGTCATGTGTAGAACCTATTAATCCATGTTTGGTAAGTATGGGTCCATCTAGTTCATCTTATACACTACAAGTGAGTTTCCACAATGTGGAGTCACAGAGGTACATTTCGGACTCCTTACCTCTTCCGGTTCCCAAATTAGGTCCATTTGATGTTCCTCCCTTGGATTGAGACCGTTTCACTCATGTTTGTCCTCATAGTCATGTGTAGAACCTATTAATCCATGTTTGGTAAGTATGGGTCCATCTAGTTCATCTTATACACTACAAGTGAGTTTCCACAATGTGGAGTCACAGAGGTACATTTCGGACTCCTTACCTCTTCCGGTTCCCAAATTAGGTCCATTTGATGTTCCTCCCTTGGATTGAGACCGTTTCACTCATGTTTGTCCTCATAGTCATGTGTAGAACCTATTAATCCATGTTTGGATAAGTATGGGTCCATCTAGTTCATCTTATACACTACAAGTGAGTTTCCACAATGTGGAGTCACAGAGGTACATTTCGGACTCCTTACCTCTTCCGGTTCCCAAATTAGGTCCATTTGATGTTCCTCCCTTGGATTGAGACCGTTTCACTCATGTTTGTCCTCATAGTCATGTGTAGAACCTATTAATCCATGTTTGGTAAGTATGGGTCCATCTAGTTCATCTTATACACTACAAGTGAGTTTCCACAATGTGGAGTCACAGAGGTACATTTCGGACTCCTTACCTCTTCCGGTTCCCAAATTAGGTCCATTTGATGTTCCTCCCTTGGATTGAGACCGTTTCACTCATGTTTGTCCTCATAGTCATGTGTAGAACCTATTAATCCATGTTTGGATAAGTATGGGTCCATCTAGTTCATCTTATACACTACAAGTGAGTTTCCACAATGTGGAGTCACAGAGGTACATTTCGGACTCCTTACCTCTTCCGGTTCCCAAATTAGGTCCATTTGATGTTCCTCCCTTGGATTGAGACCGTTTCACTCATGTTTGTCCTCATAGTCATGTGTAGAACCTATTAATCCATGTTTGGATAAGTATGGGTCCATCTAGTTCATCTTATACACTACAAGTGAGTTTCCACAATGTGGAGTCACAGAGGTACATTTCGGACTCCTTACCTCTTCCGGTTCCCAAATTAGGTCCATTTGATGTTCCTCCCTTGGATTGAGACCGTTTCACTCATGTTTGTCCTCATAGTCATGTGTAGAACCTATTAATCCATGTTTGGTAAGTATGGGTCCATCTAGTTCATCTTATACACTACAAGTGAGTTTCCACAATGTGGAGTCACAGAGGTACATTTCGGACTCCTTACCTCTTCCGGTTCCCAAATTAGGTCCATTTGATGTTCCTCCCTTGGATTGAGACCGTTTCACTCATGTTTGTCCTCATAGTCATGTGTAGAACCTATTAATCCATGTTTGGTAAGTATGGGTCCATCTAGTTCATCTTATACACTACAAGTGAGTTTCCACAATGTGGAGTCACAGAGGTACATTTCGGACTCCTTACCTCTTCCGGTTCCCAAATTAGGTCCATTTGATGTTCCTCCCTTGGATTGAGACCGTTTCACTCATGTTTGTCCTCATAGTCATGTGTAGAACCTATTAATCCATGTTTGGTAAGTATGGGTCCATCTAGTTCATCTTATACACTACAAGTGAGTTTCCACAATGTGGAGTCACAGAGGTACATTTCGGACTCCTTACCTCTTCCGGTTCCCAAATTAGGTCCATTTGATGTTCCTCCCTTGGATTGAGACCGTTTCACTCATGTTTGTCCTCATAGTCATGTGTAGAACCTATTAATCCATGTTTGGTAAGTATGGGTCCATCTAGTTCATCTTATACACTACAAGTGAGTTTCCACAATGTGGAGTCACAGAGGTACATTTCGGACTCCTTACCTCTTCCGGTTCCCAAATTAGGTCCATTTGATGTTCCTCCCTTGGATTGAGACCGTTTCACTCATGTTTGTCCTCATAGTCATGTGTAGAACCTATTAATCCATGTTTGGATAAGTATGGGTCCATCTAGTTCATCTTATACACTACAAGTGAGTTTCCACAATGTGGAGTCACAGAGGTACATTTCGGACTCCTTACCTCTTCCGGTTCCCAAATTAGGTCCATTTGATGTTCCTCCCTTGGATTGAGACCGTTTCACTCATGTTTGTCCTCATAGTCATGTGTAGAACCTATTAATCCATGTTTGGTAAGTATGGGTCCATCTAGTTCATCTTATACACTACAAGTGAGTTTCCACAATGTGGAGTCACAGAGGTACATTTCGGACTCCTTACCTCTTCCGGTTCCCAAATTAGGTCCATTTGATGTTCCTCCCTTGGATTGAGACCGTTTCACTCATGTTTGTCCTCATAGTCATGTGTAGAACCTATTAATCCATGTTTGGTAAGTATGGGTCCATCTAGTTCATCTTATACACTACAAGTGAGTTTCCACAATGTGGAGTCACAGAGGTACATTTCGGACTCCTTACCTCTTCCGGTTCCCAAATTAGGTCCATTTGATGTTCCTCCCTTGGATTGAGACCGTTTCACTCATGTTTGTCCTCATAGTCATGTGTAGAACCTATTAATCCATGTTTGGTAAGTATGGGTCCATCTAGTTCATCTTATACACTACAAGTGAGTTTCCACAATGTGGAGTCACAGAGGTACATTTCGGACTCCTTACCTCTTCCGGTTCCCAAATTAGGTCCATTTGATGTTCCTCCCTTGGATTGAGACCGTTTCACTCATGTTTGTCCTCATAGTCATGTGTAGAACCTATTAATCCATGTTTGGATAAGTATGGGTCCATCTAGTTCATCTTATACACTACAAGTGAGTTTCCACAATGTGGAGTCACAGAGGTACATTTCGGACTCCTTACCTCTTCCGGTTCCCAAATTAGGTCCATTTGATGTTCCTCCCTTGGATTGAGACCGTTTCACTCATGTTTGTCCTCATAGTCATGTGTAGAACCTATTAATCCATGTTTGGATAAGTATGGGTCCATCTAGTTCATCTTATACACTACAAGTGAGTTTCCACAATGTGGAGTCACAGAGGTACATTTCGGACTCCTTACCTCTTCCGGTTCCCAAATTAGGTCCATTTGATGTTCCTCCCTTGGATTGAGACCGTTTCACTCATGTTTGTCCTCATAGTCATGTGTAGAACCTATTAATCCATGTTTGGATAAGTATGGGTCCATCTAGTTCATCTTATACACTACAAGTGAGTTTCCACAATGTGGAGTCACAGAGGTACATTTCGGACTCCTTACCTCTTCCGGTTCCCAAATTAGGTCCATTTGATGTTCCTCCCTTGGATTGAGACCGTTTCACTCATGTTTGTCCTCATAGTCATGTGTAGAACCTATTAATCCATGTTTGGTAAGTATGGGTCCATCTAGTTCATCTTATACACTACAAGTGAGTTTCCACAATGTGGAGTCACAGAGGTACATTTCGGACTCCTTACCTCTTCCGGTTCCCAAATTAGGTCCATTTGATGTTCCTCCCTTGGATTGAGACCGTTTCACTCATGTTTGTCCTCATAGTCATGTGTAGAACCTATTAATCCATGTTTGGTAAGTATGGGTCCATCTAGTTCATCTTATACACTACAAGTGAGTTTCCACAATGTGGAGTCACAGAGGTACATTTCGGACTCCTTACCTCTTCCGGTTCCCAAATTAGGTCCATTTGATGTTCCTCCCTTGGATTGAGACCGTTTCACTCATGTTTGTCCTCATAGTCATGTGTAGAACCTATTAATCCATGTTTGGTAAGTATGGGTCCATCTAGTTCATCTTATACACTACAAGTGAGTTTCCACAATGTGGAGTCACAGAGGTACATTTCGGACTCCTTACCTCTTCCGGTTCCCAAATTAGGTCCATTTGATGTTCCTCCCTTGGATTGAGACCGTTTCACTCATGTTTGTCCTCATAGTCATGTGTAGAACCTATTAATCCATGTTTGGTAAGTATGGGTCCATCTAGTTCATCTTATACACTACAAGTGAGTTTCCACAAAGTGGAGTCACAGAGGTACATTTCGGACTCCTTACCTCTTCCGGTTCCCAAATTAGGTCCATTTGATGTTCCTCCCTTGGATTGAGACCGTTTCACTCATGTTTGTCCTCATAGTCATGTGTAGAACCTATTAATCCATGTTTGGTAAGTATGGGTCCATCTAGTTCATCTTATACACTACAAGTGAGTTTCCACAATGTGGAGTCACAGAGGTACATTTCGGACTCCTTACCTCTTCCGGTTCCCAAATTAGGTCCATTTGATGTTCCTCCCTTGGATTGAGACCGTTTCACTCATGTTTGTCCTCATAGTCATGTGTAGAACCTATTAATCCATGTTTGGTAAGTATGGGTCCATCTAGTTCATCTTATACACTACAAGTGAGTTTCCACAATGTGGAGTCACAGAGGTACATTTCGGACTCCTTACCTCTTCCGGTTCCCAAATTAGGTCCATTTGATGTTCCTCCCTTGGATTGAGACCGTTTCACTCATGTTTGTCCTCATAGTCATGTGTAGAACCTATTAATCCATGTTTGGTAAGTATGGGTCCATCTAGTTCATCTTATACACTACAAGTGAGTTTCCACAATGTGGAGTCACAGAGGTACATTTCGGACTCCTTACCTCTTCCGGTTCCCAAATTAGGTCCATTTGATGTTCCTCCCTTGGATTGAGACCGTTTCACTCATGTTTGTCCTCATAGTCATGTGTAGAACCTATTAATCCATGTTTGGATAAGTATGGGTCCATCTAGTTCATCTTATACACTACAAGTGAGTTTCCACAATGTGGAGTCACAGAGGTACATTTCGGACTCCTTACCTCTTCCGGTTCCCAAATTAGGTCCATTTGATGTTCCTCCCTTGGATTGAGACCGTTTCACTCATGTTTGTCCTCATAGTCATGTGTAGAACCTATTAATCCATGTTTGGATAAGTATGGGTCCATCTAGTTCATCTTATACACTACAAGTGAGTTTCCACAATGTGGAGTCACAGAGGTACATTTCGGACTCCTTACCTCTTCCGGTTCCCAAATTAGGTCCATTTGATGTTCCTCCCTTGGATTGAGACCGTTTCACTCATGTTTGTCCTCATAGTCATGTGTAGAACCTATTAATCCATGTTTGGATAAGTATGGGTCCATCTAGTTCATCTTATACACTACAAGTGAGTTTCCACAATGTGGAGTCACAGAGGTACATTTCGGACTCCTTACCTCTTCCGGTTCCCAAATTAGGTCCATTTGATGTTCCTCCCTTGGATTGAGACCGTTTCACTCATGTTTGTCCTCATAGTCATGTGTAGAACCTATTAATCCATGTTTGGTAAGTATGGGTCCATCTAGTTCATCTTATACACTACAAGTGAGTTTCCACAATGTGGAGTCACAGAGGTACATTTCGGACTCCTTACCTCTTCCGGTTCCCAAATTAGGTCCATTTGATGTTCCTCCCTTGGATTGAGACCGTTTCACTCATGTTTGTCCTCATAGTCATGTGTAGAACCTATTAATCCATGTTTGGTAAGTATGGGTCCATCTAGTTCATCTTATACACTACAAGTGAGTTTCCACAATGTGGAGTCACAGAGGTACATTTCGGACTCCTTACCTCTTCCGGTTCCCAAATTAGGTCCATTTGATGTTCCTCCCTTGGATTGAGACCGTTTCACTCATGTTTGTCCTCATAGTCATGTGTAGAACCTATTAATCCATGTTTGGTAAGTATGGGTCCATCTAGTTCATCTTATACACTACAAGTGAGTTTCCACAATGTGGAGTCACAGAGGTACATTTCGGACTCCTTACCTCTTCCGGTTCCCAAATTAGGTCCATTTGATGTTCCTCCCTTGGATTGAGACCGTTTCACTCATGTTTGTCCTCATAGTCATGTGTAGAACCTATTAATCCATGTTTGGTAAGTATGGGTCCATCTAGTTCATCTTATACACTACAAGTGAGTTTCCACAATGTGGAGTCACAGAGGTACATTTCGGACTCCTTACCTCTTCCGGTTCCCAAATTAGGTCCATTTGATGTTCCTCCCTTGGATTGAGACCGTTTCACTCATGTTTGTCCTCATAGTCATGTGTAGAACCTATTAATCCATGTTTGGTAAGTATGGGTCCATCTAGTTCATCTTATACACTACAAGTGAGTTTCCACAATGTGGAGTCACAGAGGTACATTTCGGACTCCTTACCTCTTCCGGTTCCCAAATTAGGTCCATTTGATGTTCCTCCCTTGGATTGAGACCGTTTCACTCATGTTTGTCCTCATAGTCATGTGTAGAACCTATTAATCCATGTTTGGTAAGTATGGGTCCATCTAGTTCATCTTATACACTACAAGTGAGTTTCCACAATGTGGAGTCACAGAGGTACATTTCGGACTCCTTACCTCTTCCGGTTCCCAAATTAGGTCCATTTGATGTTCCTCCCTTGGATTGAGACCGTTTCACTCATGTTTGTCCTCATAGTCATGTGTAGAACCTATTAATCCATGTTTGGATAAGTATGGGTCCATCTAGTTCATCTTATACACTACAAGTGAGTTTCCACAATGTGGAGTCACAGAGGTACATTTCGGACTCCTTACCTCTTCCGGTTCCCAAATTAGGTCCATTTGATGTTCCTCCCTTGGATTGAGACCGTTTCACTCATGTTTGTCCTCATAGTCATGTGTAGAACCTATTAATCCATGTTTGGATAAGTATGGGTCCATCTAGTTCATCTTATACACTACAAGTGAGTTTCCACAATGTGGAGTCACAGAGGTACATTTCGGACTCCTTACCTCTTCCGGTTCCCAAATTAGGTCCATTTGATGTTCCTCCCTTGGATTGAGACCGTTTCACTCATGTTTGTCCTCATAGTCATGTGTAGAACCTATTAATCCATGTTTGGATAAGTATGGGTCCATCTAGTTCATCTTATACACTACAAGTGAGTTTCCACAATGTGGAGTCACAGAGGTACATTTCGGACTCCTTACCTCTTCCGGTTCCCAAATTAGGTCCATTTGATGTTCCTCCCTTGGATTGAGACCGTTTCACTCATGTTTGTCCTCATAGTCATGTGTAGAACCTATTAATCCATGTTTGGTAAGTATGGGTCCATCTAGTTCATCTTATACACTACAAGTGAGTTTCCACAATGTGGAGTCACAGAGGTACATTTCGGACTCCTTACCTCTTCCGGTTCCCAAATTAGGTCCATTTGATGTTCCTCCCTTGGATTGAGACCGTTTCACTCATGTTTGTCCTCATAGTCATGTGTAGAACCTATTAATCCATGTTTGGATAAGTATGGGTCCATCTAGTTCATCTTATACACTACAAGTGAGTTTCCACAATGTGGAGTCACAGAGGTACATTTCGGACTCCTTACCTCTTCCGGTTCCCAAATTAGGTCCATTTGATGTTCCTCCCTTGGATTGAGACCGTTTCACTCATGTTTGTCCTCATAGTCATGTGTAGAACCTATTAATCCATGTTTGGTAAGTATGGGTCCATCTAGTTCATCTTATACACTACAAGTGAGTTTCCACAATGTGGAGTCACAGAGGTACATTTCGGACTCCTTACCTCTTCCGGTTCCCAAATTAGGTCCATTTGATGTTCCTCCCTTGGATTGAGACCGTTTCACTCATGTTTGTCCTCATAGTCATGTGTAGAACCTATTAATCCATGTTTGGTAAGTATGGGTCCATCTAGTTCATCTTATACACTACAAGTGAGTTTCCTACAATGTGGAGTCACAGAGGTACATTTCGGACTCCTTACCTCTTCCGGTTCCCAAATTAGGTCCATTTGATGTTCCTCCCTTGGATTGAGACCGTTTCACTCATGTTTGTCCTCATAGTCATGTGTAGAACCTATTAATCCATGTTTGGTAAGTATGGGTCCATCTAGTTCATCTTATACACTACAAGTGAGTTTCCACAATGTGGAGTCACAGAGGTACATTTCGGACTCCTTACCTCTTCCGGTTCCCAAATTAGGTCCATTTGATGTTCCTCCCTTGGATTGAGACCGTTTCACTCATGTTTGTCCTCATAGTCATGTGTAGAACCTATTAATCCATGTTTGGATAAGTATGGGTCCATCTAGTTCATCTTATACACTACAAGTGAGTTTCCACAATGTGGAGTCACAGAGGTACATTTCGGACTCCTTACCTCTTCCGGTTCCCAAATTAGGTCCATTTGATGTTCCTCCCTTGGATTGAGACCGTTTCACTCATGTTTGTCCTCATAGTCATGTGTAGAACCTATTAATCCATGTTTGGTAAGTATGGGTCCATCTAGTTCATCTTATACACTACAAGTGAGTTTCCACAATGTGGAGTCACAGAGGTACATTTCGGACTCCTTACC
>CACVBM020000217.1:0-15329 GCA_902728155.2 Microthlaspi erraticum | reverse complement strand
AGAACGAACTAGATGGACCCATACTTACCAAAACATGGATTAATAGCTTCTACACATGACTATGAGGACAAACATGAGTGAAACGGTCTCAATCCAAGGGAGGAACATCAAATGGACCAAATTTGGGAACCGGAAGAGGTAAGGAGTCCGAAATGTACCTCTGTGCATCCACATTGTGGAAACTCACTTGTAGTGTATAAGATGAACTAGATGGACCCATACTTACCAAAACATGGATTAATAGCTTCTACACATATGAGGACAAACATGAGTGAAACGGTCTCAATCCAAGGGAGGAACATCAAATGGACCAAATTTGGGAACCGGAAGAGGTAAGGAGTCCGAAATGTACCTCTGTGCCTCCACATTGTGGAAACTCACTTGTAGTGTATAAGATGAACTAGATGGACCCATACTTACCAAAACATGGATTAATAGCTTCTACACATGACTATGAGGACAAACATGAGTGAAACGGTCTCAATCCAAGGGAGGAACATCAAATGGACCAAATTTGGGAACCGGAAGAGGTAAGGAGTCCGAAATGTACCTCTGTGCCTCCACATTGTGGAAACTCACTTGTAGTGTATAAGATGAACTAGATGGACCCATACTTACCAAAACATGGATTAATAGCTTCTACACATGACTATGAGGACAAACATGAGTGAAACGGTCTCAATCCAAGGGAGGAACATCAAATGGACCAAATTTGGGAACCGGAAGAGGTAAGGAGTCCGAAATGTAAATGTACCCTCCACATTGTGGAAACTCACTTGTAGTGTATAAGATGAACTAGATGGACCCATACTTACCAAAACATGGATTAATAGCTTCTACACATGACTATGAGGACAAACATGAGTGAAACGGTCTCAATCCAAGGGAGGAACATCAAATGGACCAAATTTGGGAACCGGAAGAGGTAAGGAGTCCGAAATGTACCTCTGTGCCTCCACATTGTGGAAACTCACTTGTAGTGTATAAGATGAACTAGATGGACCCATACTTACCAAAACATGGATTAATAGCTTCTACACATGACTATGAGGACAAACATGAGTGAAACGGTCTCAATCCAAGGGAGGAACATCAAATGGACCAAATTTGGGAACCGGAAGAGGTAAGGAGTCCGAAATGTACCTCTGTGACTCCACATTGTGGAAACTCACTTGTAGTGTATAAGATGAACTAGATGGACCCATACTTACCAAAACATGGATTAATAGCTTCTACACATGACTATGAGGACAAACATGAGTGAAACGGTCTCAATCCAAGGGAGGAACATCAAATGGACCAAATTTGGGAACCGGAAGAGGTAAGGAGTCCGAAATGTACCTCTGTGCCTCCACATTGTGGAAACTCACTTGTAGTGTATAAGATGAACTAGATGGACCCATACTTACCAAACATGGATTAATAGCTTCTACACATGACTATGAGGACAAACATGAGTGAAACGGTCTCAATCCAAGGGAGGAACATCAAATGGACCAAATTTGGGAACCGGAAGAGGTAAGGAGTCCGAAATGTACCTCTGTGCCTCCACATTGTGGAAACTCACTTGTAGTGTATAAGATGAACTAGATGGACCCATACTTACCAAAACATGGATTAATAGGTTCTACACATGACTATGAGGACAAACATGAGTGAAACGGTCTCAATCCAAGGGAGGAACATCAAATGGACCAAATTTGGGAACCGGAAGAGGTAAGGAGTCCGAAATGTACCTCTGTGCCTCCACATTGTGGAAACTCACTTGTAGTGTATAAGATGAACTAGATGGACCCATACTTACCAAAACATGGATTAATAGCTTCTACACATGACTATGAGGACAAACATGAGTGAAACGGTCTCAATCCAAGGGAGGAACATCAAATGGACCAAATTTGGGAACCGGAAGAGGTAAGGAGTCCGAAATGTACCTTGTGCCTCCACATTGTGGAAACTCACTTGTAGTGTATAAGATGAACTAGATGGACCCATACTTACCAAAACATGGATTAATAGCTTCTACACATGACTATGAGGACAAACATGAGTGAAACGGTCTCAATCCAAGGGAGGAACATCAAATGGACCAAATTTGGGAACCGGAAGAGGTAAGGAGTCCGAAATGTACCTCTGTGCCTCCACATTGTGGAAACTCACTTGTAGTGTATAAGATGAACTAGATGGACCCATACTTACCAAACATGGATTAATAGGTTCTACACATGACTATGAGGACAAACATGAGTGAAACGGTCTCAATCCAAGGGAGGAACATCAAATGGACCAAATTTGGGAACCGGAAGAGGTAAGGAGTCCGAAATGTACCTCTGTGCCTCCACATTGTGGAAACTCACTTGTAGTGTATAAGATGAACTAGATGGACCCATACTTACCCAAACATGGATTAATAGGTTCTACACATGACTATGAGGACAAACATGAGTGAAACGGTCTCAATCCAAGGGAGGAACATCAAATGGACCAAATTTGGGAACCGGAAGAGGTAAGGAGTCCGAAATGTACCTCTGTGCCTCCACATTGTGGAAACTCACTTGTAGTGTATAAGATGAACTAGATGGACCCATACTTACCCAAACATGGATTAATAGGTTCTACACATGACTATGAGGACAAACATGAGTGAAACGGTCTCAATCCAAGGGAGGAACATCAAATGGACCAAATTTGGGAACCGGAAGAGGTAAGGAGTCCGAAATGTACCTCTGTGCCTCCACATTGTGGAAACTCACTTGTAGTGTATAAGATGAACTAGATGGACCCATACTTACCAAACATGGATTAATAGGTTCTACACATGACTATGAGGACAAACATGAGTGAAACGGTCTCAATCCAAGGGAGGAACATCAAATGGACCAAATTTGGGAACCGGAAGAGGTAAGGAGTCCGAAATGTACCTCTGTGCCTCCACATTGTGGAAACTCACTTGTAGTGTATAAGATGAACTAGATGGACCCATACTTACCAAACATGGATTAATAGGTTCTACACATGACTATGAGGACAAACATGAGTGAAACGGTCTCAATCCAAGGGAGGAACATCAAATGGACCAAATTTGGGAACCGGAAGAGGTAAGGAGTCCGAAATGTACCTCTGTGCCTCCACATTGTGGAAACTCACTTGTAGTGTATAAGATGAACTAGATGGACCCATACTTACCAAACATGGATTAATAGGTTCTACACATGACTATGAGGACAAACATGAGTGAAACGGTCTCAATCCAAGGGAGGAACATCAAATGGACCAAATTTGGGAACCGGAAGAGGTAAGGAGTCCGAAATGTACCTCTGTGCCTCCACATTGTGGAAACTCACTTGTAGTGTATAAGATGAACTAGATGGACCCATACTTACCAAACATGGATTAATAGGTTCTACACATGACTATGAGGACAAACATGAGTGAAACGGTCTCAATCCAAGGGAGGAACATCAAATGGACCAAATTTGGGAACCGGAAGAGGTAAGGAGTCCGAAATGTACCTCTGTGCCTCCACATTGTGGAAACTCACTTGTAGTGTATAAGATGAACTAGATGGACCCATACTTACCAAACATGGATTAATAGGTTCTACACATGACTATGAGGACAAACATGAGTGAAACGGTCTCAATCCAAGGGAGGAACATCAAATGGACCAAATTTGGGAACCGGAAGAGGTAAGGAGTCCGAAATGTACCTCTGTGACTCCACATTGTGGAAACTCACTTGTAGTGTATAAGATGAACTAGATGGACCCATACTTACCCAAACATGGATTAATAGGTTCTACACATGACTATGAGGACAAACATGAGTGAAACGGTCTCAATCCAAGGGAGGAACATCAAATGGACCAAATTTGGGAACCGGAAGAGGTAAGGAGTCCGAAATGTACCTCTGTGCCTCCACATTGTGGAAACTCACTTGTAGTGTATAAGATGAACTAGATGGACCCATACTTACCCAAACATGGATTAATAGGTTCTACACATGACTATGAGGACAAACATGAGTGAAACGGTCTCAATCCAAGGGAGGAACATCAAATGGACCAAATTTGGGAACCGGAAGAGGTAAGGAGTCCGAAATGTACCTCTGTGCCTCCACATTGTGGAAACTCACTTGTAGTGTATAAGATGAACTAGATGGACCCATACTTACCCAAACATGGATTAATAGGTTCTACACATGACTATGAGGACAAACATGAGTGAAACGGTCTCAATCCAAGGGAGGAACATCAAATGGACCAAATTTGGGAACCGGAAGAGGTAAGGAGTCCGAAATGTACCTCTGTGCTCCACATTGTGGAAACTCACTTGTAGTGTATAAGATGAACTAGATGGACCCATACTTACCAAACATGGATTAATAGGTTCTACACATGACTATGAGGACAAACATGAGTGAAACGGTCTCAATCCAAGGGAGGAACATCAAATGGACCAAATTTGGGAACCGGAAGAGGTAAGGAGTCCGAAATGTACCTCTGTGCCTCCACATTGTGGAAACTCACTTGTAGTGTATAAGATGAACTAGATGGACCCATACTTACCAAACATGGATTAATAGGTTCTACACATGACTATGAGGACAAACATGAGTGAAACGGTCTCAATCCAAGGGAGGAACATCAAATGGACCAAATTTGGGAACCGGAAGAGGTAAGGAGTCCGAAATGTACCTCTGTGACTCCACATTGTGGAAACTCACTTGTAGTGTATAAGATGAACTAGATGGACCCATACTTACCCAAACATGGATTAATAGGTTCTACACATGACTATGAGGACAAACATGAGTGAAACGGTCTCAATCCAAGGGAGGAACATCAAATGGACCAAATTTGGGAACCGGAAGAGGTAAGGAGTCCGAAATGTACCTCTGTGCCTCCACATTGTGGAAACTCACTTGTAGTGTATAAGATGAACTAGATGGACCCATACTTACCAAACATGGATTAATAGGTTCTACACATGACTATGAGGACAAACATGAGTGAAACGGTCTCAATCCAAGGGAGGAACATCAAATGGACCAAATTTGGGAACCGGAAGAGGTAAGGAGTCCGAAATGTACCTCTGTGCCTCCACATTGTGGAAACTCACTTGTAGTGTATAAGATGAACTAGATGGACCCATACTTACCCAAACATGGATTAATAGGTTCTACACATGACTATGAGGACAAACATGAGTGAAACGGTCTCAATCCAAGGGAGGAACATCAAATGGACCAAATTTGGGAACCGGAAGAGGTAAGGAGTCCGAAATGTACCTCTGTGCCTCCACATTGTGGAAACTCACTTGTAGTGTATAAGATGAACTAGATGGACCCATACTTACCAAACATGGATTAATAGGTTCTACACATGACTATGAGGACAAACATGAGTGAAACGGTCTCAATCCAAGGGAGGAACATCAAATGGACCAAATTTGGGAACCGGAAGAGGTAAGGAGTCCGAAATGTACCTCTGTGCCTCCACATTGTGGAAACTCACTTGTAGTGTATAAGATGAACTAGATGGACCCATACTTACCCAAACATGGATTAATAGGTTCTACACATGACTATGAGGACAAACATGAGTGAAACGGTCTCAATCCAAGGGAGGAACATCAAATGGACCAAATTTGGGAACCGGAAGAGGTAAGGAGTCCGAAATGTACCTCTGTGCCTCCACATTGTGGAAACTCACTTGTAGTGTATAAGATGAACTAGATGGACCCATACTTAC
Source organism: Microthlaspi erraticum (assembly GCA_902728155.2). NCBI lineage: Eukaryota > Viridiplantae > Streptophyta > Magnoliopsida > Brassicales > Brassicaceae > Microthlaspi > Microthlaspi erraticum. The sequence continues at coordinate 9,577 of CACVBM020000217.1, read as the reverse complement.
CAAACATGGATTAATAGGTTCTACACATGACTATGAGGACAAACATGAGTGAAACGGTCTCAATCCAAGGGAGGAACATCAAATGGACCAAATTTGGGAACCGGAAGAGGTAAGGAGTCCGAAATGTACCTCTGTGACTCCACATTGTGGAAACTCACTTGTAGTGTATAAGATGAACTAGATGGACCCATACTTACCCAAACATGGATTAATAGGTTCTACACATGACTATGAGGACAAACATGAGTGAAACGGTCTCAATCCAAGGGAGGAACATCAAATGGACCAAATTTGGGAACCGGAAGAGGTAAGGAGTCCGAAATGTACCTCTGTGACTCCACATTGTGGAAACTCACTTGTAGTGTATAAGATGAACTAGATGGACCCATACTTACCCAAACATGGATTAATAGGTTCTACACATGACTATGAGGACAAACATGAGTGAAACGGTCTCAATCCAAGGGAGGAACATCAAATGGACCAAATTTGGGAACCGGAAGAGGTAAGGAGTCCGAAATGTACCTCTGTGCCTCCACATTGTGGAAACTCACTTGTAGTGTATAAGATGAACTAGATGGACCCATACTTACCAAACATGGATTAATAGGTTCTACACATGACTATGAGGACAAACATGAGTGAAACGGTCTCAATCCAAGGGAGGAACATCAAATGGACCAAATTTGGGAACCGGAAGAGGTAAGGAGTCCGAAATGTACCTCTGTGACTCCACATTGTGGAAACTCACTTGTAGTGTATAAGATGAACTAGATGGACCCATACTTACCAAACATGGATTAATAGGTTCTACACATGACTATGAGGACAAACATGAGTGAAACGGTCTCAATCCAAGGGAGGAACATCAAATGGACCAAATTTGGGAACCGGAAGAGGTAAGGAGTCCGAAATGTACCTCTGTGCCTCCACATTGTGGAAACTCACTTGTAGTGTATAAGATGAACTAGATGGACCCATACTTACCCAAACATGGATTAATAGGTTCTACACATGACTATGAGGACAAACATGAGTGAAACGGTCTCAATCCAAGGGAGGAACATCAAATGGACCAAATTTGGGAACCGGAAGAGGTAAGGAGTCCGAAATGTACCTCTGTGCCTCCACATTGTGGAAACTCACTTGTAGTGTATAAGATGAACTAGATGGACCCATACTTACCAAACATGGATTAATAGGTTCTACACATGACTATGAGGACAAACATGAGTGAAACGGTCTCAATCCAAGGGAGGAACATCAAATGGACCAAATTTGGGAACCGGAAGAGGTAAGGAGTCCGAAATGTACCTCTGTGACTCCACATTGTGGAAACTCACTTGTAGTGTATAAGATGAACTAGATGGACCCATACTTACCAAACATGGATTAATAGGTTCTACACATGACTATGAGGACAAACATGAGTGAAACGGTCTCAATCCAAGGGAGGAACATCAAATGGACCAAATTTGGGAACCGGAAGAGGTAAGGAGTCCGAAATGTACCTCTGTGACTCCACATTGTGGAAACTCACTTGTAGTGTATAAGATGAACTAGATGGACCCATACTTACCAAACATGGATTAATAGGTTCTACACATGACTATGAGGACAAACATGAGTGAAACGGTCTCAATCCAAGGGAGGAACATCAAATGGACCAAATTTGGGAACCGGAAGAGGTAAGGAGTCCGAAATGTACCTCTGTGCCTCCACATTGTGGAAACTCACTTGTAGTGTATAAGATGAACTAGATGGACCCATACTTACCAAACATGGATTAATAGGTTCTACACATGACTATGAGGACAAACATGAGTGAAACGGTCTCAATCCAAGGGAGGAACATCAAATGGACCAAATTTGGGAACCGGAAGAGGTAAGGAGTCCGAAATGTACCTCTGTGACTCCACATTGTGGAAACTCACTTGTAGTGTATAAGATGAACTAGATGGACCCATACTTACCAAACATGGATTAATAGGTTCTACACATGACTATGAGGACAAACATGAGTGAAACGGTCTCAATCCAAGGGAGGAACATCAAATGGACCAAATTTGGGAACCGGAAGAGGTAAGGAGTCCGAAATGTACCTCTGTGACTCCACATTGTGGAAACTCACTTGTAGTGTATAAGATGAACTAGATGGACCCATACTTACCCAAACATGGATTAATAGGTTCTACACATGACTATGAGGACAAACATGAGTGAAACGGTCTCAATCCAAGGGAGGAACATCAAATGGACCAAATTTGGGAACCGGAAGAGGTAAGGAGTCCGAAATGTACCTCTGTGACTCCACATTGTGGAAACTCACTTGTAGTGTATAAGATGAACTAGATGGACCCATACTTACCCAAACATGGATTAATAGGTTCTACACATGACTATGAGGACAAACATGAGTGAAACGGTCTCAATCCAAGGGAGGAACATCAAATGGACCAAATTTGGGAACCGGAAGAGGTAAGGAGTCCGAAATGTACCTCTGTGACTCCACATTGTGGAAACTCACTTGTAGTGTATAAGATGAACTAGATGGACCCATACTTACCAAACATGGATTAATAGGTTCTACACATGACTATGAGGACAAACATGAGTGAAACGGTCTCAATCCAAGGGAGGAACATCAAATGGACCAAATTTGGGAACCGGAAGAGGTAAGGAGTCCGAAATGTACCTCTGTGCCTCCACATTGTGGAAACTCACTTGTAGTGTATAAGATGAACTAGATGGACCCATACTTACCAAACATGGATTAATAGGTTCTACACATGACTATGAGGACAAACATGAGTGAAACGGTCTCAATCCAAGGGAGGAACATCAAATGGACCAAATTTGGGAACCGGAAGAGGTAAGGAGTCCGAAATGTACCTCTGTGCCTCCACATTGTGGAAACTCACTTGTAGTGTATAAGATGAACTAGATGGACCCATACTTACCAAACATGGATTAATAGGTTCTACACATGACTATGAGGACAAACATGAGTGAAACGGTCTCAATCCAAGGGAGGAACATCAAATGGACCAAATTTGGGAACCGGAAGAGGTAAGGAGTCCGAAATGTACCTCTGTGCCTCCACATTGTGGAAACTCACTTGTAGTGTATAAGATGAACTAGATGGACCCATACTTACCAAACATGGATTAATAGGTTCTACACATGACTATGAGGACAAACATGAGTGAAACGGTCTCAATCCAAGGGAGGAACATCAAATGGACCAAATTTGGGAACCGGAAGAGGTAAGGAGTCCGAAATGTACCTCTGTGCCTCCACATTGTGGAAACTCACTTGTAGTGTATAAGATGAACTAGATGGACCCATACTTACCAAACATGGATTAATAGGTTCTACACATGACTATGAGGACAAACATGAGTGAAACGGTCTCAATCCAAGGGAGGAACATCAAATGGACCAAATTTGGGAACCGGAAGAGGTAAGGAGTCCGAAATGTACCTCTGTGCCTCCACATTGTGGAAACTCACTTGTAGTGTATAAGATGAACTAGATGGACCCATACTTACCCAAACATGGATTAATAGGTTCTACACATGACTATGAGGACAAACATGAGTGAAACGGTCTCAATCCAAGGGAGGAACATCAAATGGACCAAATTTGGGAACCGGAAGAGGTAAGGAGTCCGAAATGTACCTCTGTGCCTCCACATTGTGGAAACTCACTTGTAGTGTATAAGATGAACTAGATGGACCCATACTTACCAAACATGGATTAATAGGTTCTACACATGACTATGAGGACAAACATGAGTGAAACGGTCTCAATCCAAGGGAGGAACATCAAATGGACCAAATTTGGGAACCGGAAGAGGTAAGGAGTCCGAAATGTACCTCTGTGCCTCCACATTGTGGAAACTCACTTGTAGTGTATAAGATGAACTAGATGGACCCATACTTACCAAACATGGATTAATAGGTTCTACACATGACTATGAGGACAAACATGAGTGAAACGGTCTCAATCCAAGGGAGGAACATCAAATGGACCAAATTTGGGAACCGGAAGAGGTAAGGAGTCCGAAATGTACCTCTGTGCCTCCACATTGTGGAAACTCACTTGTAGTGTATAAGATGAACTAGATGGACCCATACTTACCAAACATGGATTAATAGGTTCTACACATGACTATGAGGACAAACATGAGTGAAACGGTCTCAATCCAAGGGAGGAACATCAAATGGACCAAATTTGGGAACCGGAAGAGGTAAGGAGTCCGAAATGTACCTCTGTGCCTCCACATTGTGGAAACTCACTTGTAGTGTATAAGATGAACTAGATGGACCCATACTTACCCAAACATGGATTAATAGGTTCTACACATGACTATGAGGACAAACATGAGTGAAACGGTCTCAATCCAAGGGAGGAACATCAAATGGACCAAATTTGGGAACCGGAAGAGGTAAGGAGTCCGAAATGTACCTCTGTGCCTCCACATTGTGGAAACTCACTTGTAGTGTATAAGATGAACTAGATGGACCCATACTTACCAAACATGGATTAATAGGTTCTACACATGACTATGAGGACAAACATGAGTGAAACGGTCTCAATCCAAGGGAGGAACATCAAATGGACCAAATTTGGGAACCGGAAGAGGTAAGGAGTCCGAAATGTACCTCTGTGACTCCACATTGTGGAAACTCACTTGTAGTGTATAAGATGAACTAGATGGACCCATACTTACCAAACATGGATTAATAGGTTCTACACATGACTATGAGGACAAACATGAGTGAAACGGTCTCAATCCAAGGGAGGAACATCAAATGGACCAAATTTGGGAACCGGAAGAGGTAAGGAGTCCGAAATGTACCTCTGTGCCTCCACATTGTGGAAACTCACTTGTAGTGTATAAGATGAACTAGATGGACCCATACTTACCCAAACATGGATTAATAGGTTCTACACATGACTATGAGGACAAACATGAGTGAAACGGTCTCAATCCAAGGGAGGAACATCAAATGGACCAAATTTGGGAACCGGAAGAGGTAAGGAGTCCGAAATGTACCTCTGTGACTCCACATTGTGGAAACTCACTTGTAGTGTATAAGATGAACTAGATGGACCCATACTTACCCAAACATGGATTAATAGGTTCTACACATGACTATGAGGACAAACATGAGTGAAACGGTCTCAATCCAAGGGAGGAACATCAAATGGACCAAATTTGGGAACCGGAAGAGGTAAGGAGTCCGAAATGTACCTCTGTGACTCCACATTGTGGAAACTCACTTGTAGTGTATAAGATGAACTAGATGGACCCATACTTACCCAAACATGGATTAATAGGTTCTACACATGACTATGAGGACAAACATGAGTGAAACGGTCTCAATCCAAGGGAGGAACATCAAATGGACCAAATTTGGGAACCGGAAGAGGTAAGGAGTCCGAAATGTACCTCTGTGACTCCACATTGTGGAAACTCACTTGTAGTGTATAAGATGAACTAGATGGACCCATACTTACCCAAACATGGATTAATAGGTTCTACACATGACTATGAGGACAAACATGAGTGAAACGGTCTCAATCCAAGGGAGGAACATCAAATGGACCAAATTTGGGAACCGGAAGAGGTAAGGAGTCCGAAATGTACCTCTGTGCCTCCACATTGTGGAAACTCACTTGTAGTGTATAAGATGAACTAGATGGACCCATACTTACCCAAACATGGATTAATAGGTTCTACACATGACTATGAGGACAAACATGAGTGAAACGGTCTCAATCCAAGGGAGGAACATCAAATGGACCAAATTTGGGAACCGGAAGAGGTAAGGAGTCCGAAATGTACCTCTGTGACTCCACATTGTGGAAACTCACTTGTAGTGTATAAGATGAACTAGATGGACCCATACTTACCAAACATGGATTAATAGGTTCTACACATGACTATGAGGACAAACATGAGTGAAACGGTCTCAATCCAAGGGAGGAACATCAAATGGACCAAATTTGGGAACCGGAAGAGGTAAGGAGTCCGAAATGTACCTCTGTGACTCCACATTGTGGAAACTCACTTGTAGTGTATAAGATGAACTAGATGGACCCATACTTACCCAAACATGGATTAATAGGTTCTACACATGACTATGAGGACAAACATGAGTGAAACGGTCTCAATCCAAGGGAGGAACATCAAATGGACCAAATTTGGGAACCGGAAGAGGTAAGGAGTCCGAAATGTACCTCTGTGACTCCACATTGTGGAAACTCACTTGTAGTGTATAAGATGAACTAGATGGACCCATACTTACCCAAACATGGATTAATAGGTTCTACACATGACTATGAGGACAAACATGAGTGAAACGGTCTCAATCCAAGGGAGGAACATCAAATGGACCAAATTTGGGAACCGGAAGAGGTAAGGAGTCCGAAATGTACCTCTGTGACTCCACATTGTGGAAACTCACTTGTAGTGTATAAGATGAACTAGATGGACCCATACTTACCCAAACATGGATTAATAGGTTCTACACATGACTATGAGGACAAACATGAGTGAAACGGTCTCAATCCAAGGGAGGAACATCAAATGGACCAAATTTGGGAACCGGAAGAGGTAAGGAGTCCGAAATGTACCTCTGTGCCTCCACATTGTGGAAACTCACTTGTAGTGTATAAGATGAACTAGATGGACCCATACTTACCCAAACATGGATTAATAGGTTCTACACATGACTATGAGGACAAACATGAGTGAAACGGTCTCAATCCAAGGGAGGAACATCAAATGGACCAAATTTGGGAACCGGAAGAGGTAAGGAGTCCGAAATGTACCTCTGTGCCTCCACATTGTGGAAACTCACTTGTAGTGTATAAGATGAACTAGATGGACCCATACTTACCAAACATGGATTAATAGGTTCTACACATGACTATGAGGACAAACATGAGTGAAACGGTCTCAATCCAAGGGAGGAACATCAAATGGACCAAATTTGGGAACCGGAAGAGGTAAGGAGTCCGAAATGTACCTCTGTGACTCCACATTGTGGAAACTCACTTGTAGTGTATAAGATGAACTAGATGGACCCATACTTACCAAACATGGATTAATAGGTTCTACACATGACTATGAGGACAAACATGAGTGAAACGGTCTCAATCCAAGGGAGGAACATCAAATGGACCAAATTTGGGAACCGGAAGAGGTAAGGAGTCCGAAATGTACCTCTGTGCCTCCACATTGTGGAAACTCACTTGTAGTGTATAAGATGAACTAGATGGACCCATACTTACCAAACATGGATTAATAGGTTCTACACATGACTATGAGGACAAACATGAGTGAAACGGTCTCAATCCAAGGGAGGAACATCAAATGGACCAAATTTGGGAACCGGAAGAGGTAAGGAGTCCGAAATGTACCTCTGTGACTCCACATTGTGGAAACTCACTTGTAGTGTATAAGATGAACTAGATGGACCCATACTTACCCAAACATGGATTAATAGGTTCTACACATGACTATGAGGACAAACATGAGTGAAACGGTCTCAATCCAAGGGAGGAACATCAAATGGACCAAATTTGGGAACCGGAAGAGGTAAGGAGTCCGAAATGTACCTCTGTGACTCCACATTGTGGAAACTCACTTGTAGTGTATAAGATGAACTAGATGGACCCATACTTACCCAAACATGGATTAATAGGTTCTACACATGACTATGAGGACAAACATGAGTGAAACGGTCTCAATCCAAGGGAGGAACATCAAATGGACCAAATTTGGGAACCGGAAGAGGTAAGGAGTCCGAAATGTACCTCTGTGACTCCACATTGTGGAAACTCACTTGTAGTGTATAAGATGAACTAGATGGACCCATACTTACCCAAACATGGATTAATAGGTTCTACACATGACTATGAGGACAAACATGAGTGAAACGGTCTCAATCCAAGGGAGGAACATCAAATGGACCAAATTTGGGAACCGGAAGAGGTAAGGAGTCCGAAATGTACCTCTGTGACTCCACATTGTGGAAACTCACTTGTAGTGTATAAGATGAACTAGATGGACCCATACTTACCCAAACATGGATTAATAGGTTCTACACATGACTATGAGGACAAACATGAGTGAAACGGTCTCAATCCAAGGGAGGAACATCAAATGGACCAAATTTGGGAACCGGAAGAGGTAAGGAGTCCGAAATGTACCTCTGTGACTCCACATTGTGGAAACTCACTTGTAGTGTATAAGATGAACTAGATGGACCCATACTTACCCAAACATGGATTAATAGGTTCTACACATGACTATGAGGACAAACATGAGTGAAACGGTCTCAATCCAAGGGAGGAACATCAAATGGACCAAATTTGGGAACCGGAAGAGGTAAGGAGTCCGAAATGTACCTCTGTGCCTCCACATTGTGGAAACTCACTTGTAGTGTATAAGATGAACTAGATGGACCCATACTTACCCAAACATGGATTAATAGGTTCTACACATGACTATGAGGACAAACATGAGTGAAACGGTCTCAATCCAAGGGAGGAACATCAAATGGACCAAATTTGGGAACCGGAAGAGGTAAGGAGTCCGAAATGTACCTCTGTGACTCCACATTGTGGAAACTCACTTGTAGTGTATAAGATGAACTAGATGGACCCATACTTACCCAAACATGGATTAATAGGTTCTACACATGACTATGAGGACAAACATGAGTGAAACGGTCTCAATCCAAGGGAGGAACATCAAATGGACCAAATTTGGGAACCGGAAGAGGTAAGGAGTCCGAAATGTACCTCTGTGACTCCACATTGTGGAAACTCACTTGTAGTGTATAAGATGAACTAGATGGACCCATACTTACCCAAACATGGATTAATAGGTTCTACACATGACTATGAGGACAAACATGAGTGAAACGGTCTCAATCCAAGGGAGGAACATCAAATGGACCAAATTTGGGAACCGGAAGAGGTAAGGAGTCCGAAATGTACCTCTGTGCCTCCACATTGTGGAAACTCACTTGTAGTGTATAAGATGAACTAGATGGACCCATACTTACCCAAACATGGATTAATAGGTTCTACACATGACTATGAGGACAAACATGAGTGAAACGGTCTCAATCCAAGGGAGGAACATCAAATGGACCAAATTTGGGAACCGGAAGAGGTAAGGAGTCCGAAATGTACCTCTGTGACTCCACATTGTGGAAACTCACTTGTAGTGTATAAGATGAACTAGATGGACCCATACTTACCCAAACATGGATTAATAGGTTCTACACATGACTATGAGGACAAACATGAGTGAAACGGTCTCAATCCAAGGGAGGAACATCAAATGGACCAAATTTGGGAACCGGAAGAGGTAAGGAGTCCGAAATGTACCTCTGTGACTCCACATTGTGGAAACTCACTTGTAGTGTATAAGATGAACTAGATGGACCCATACTTACCCAAACATGGATTAATAGGTTCTACACATGACTATGAGGACAAACATGAGTGAAACGGTCTCAATCCAAGGGAGGAACATCAAATGGACCAATTA
>CACVBM020000216.1:0-15333 GCA_902728155.2 Microthlaspi erraticum | reverse complement strand
GTTTCACTCATGTTTGTCCTCATAGTCATGTGTAGAACCTATTAATCCATGTTTGGTAAGTATGGGTCCATCTAGTTCATCTTATACACTACAAGTGAGTTTCCACAATGTGGAGTCACAGAGGTACATTTCGGACTCCTTACCTCTTCCGGTTCCCAAATTAGGTCCATTTGATGTTCCTCCCTTGGATTGAGACCGTTTCACTCATGTTTGTCCTCATAGTCATGTGTAGAACCTATTAATCCATGTTTGGATAAGTATGGGTCCATCTAGTTCATCTTATACACTACAAGTGAGTTTCCACAATGTGGAGTCACAGAGGTACATTTCGGACTCCTTACCTCTTCCGGTTCCCAAATTAGGTCCATTTGATGTTCCTCCCTTGGATTGAGACCGTTTCACTCATGTTTGTCCTCATAGTCATGTGTAGAACCTATTAATCCATGTTTGGTAAGTATGGGTCCATCTAGTTCATCTTATACACTACAAGTGAGTTTCCACAATGTGGAGTCACAGAGGTACATTTCGGACTCCTTACCTCTTCCGGTTCCCAAATTAGGTCCATTTGATGTTCCTCCCTTGGATTGAGACCGTTTCACTCATGTTTGTCCTCATAGTCATGTGTAGAACCTATTAATCCATGTTTGGGTAAGTATGGGTCCATCTAGTTCATCTTATACACTACAAGTGAGTTTCCACAATGTGGAGTCACAGAGGTACATTTCGGACTCCTTACCTCTTCCGGTTCCCAAATTAGGTCCATTTGATGTTCCTCCCTTGGATTGAGACCGTTTCACTCATGTTTGTCCTCATAGTCATGTGTAGAACCTATTAATCCATGTTTGGTAAGTATGGGTCCATCTAGTTCATCTTATACACTACAAGTGAGTTTCCACAATGTGGAGTCACAGAGGTACATTTCGGACTCCTTACCTCTTCCGGTTCCCAAATTAGGTCCATTTGATGTTCCTCCCTTGGATTGAGACCGTTTCACTCATGTTTGTCCTCATAGTCATGTGTAGAACCTATTAATCCATGTTTGGGTAAGTATGGGTCCATCTAGTTCATCTTATACACTACAAGTGAGTTTCCACAATGTGGAGTCACAGAGGTACATTTCGGACTCCTTACCTCTTCCGGTTCCCAAATTAGGTCCATTTGATGTTCCTCCCTTGGATTGAGACCGTTTCACTCATGTTTGTCCTCATAGTCATGTGTAGAACCTATTAATCCATGTTTGGGTAAGTATGGGTCCATCTAGTTCATCTTATACACTACAAGTGAGTTTCCACAATGTGGAGTCACAGAGGTACATTTCGGACTCCTTACCTCTTCCGGTTCCCAAATTAGGTCCATTTGATGTTCCTCCCTTGGATTGAGACCGTTTCACTCATGTTTGTCCTCATAGTCATGTGTAGAACCTATTAATCCATGTTTGGTAAGTATGGGTCCATCTAGTTCATCTTATACACTACAAGTGAGTTTCCACAATGTGGAGTCACAGAGGTACATTTCGGACTCCTTACCTCTTCCGGTTCCCAAATTAGGTCCATTTGATGTTCCTCCCTTGGATTGAGACCGTTTCACTCATGTTTGTCCTCATAGTCATGTGTAGAACCTATTAATCCATGTTTGGATAAGTATGGGTCCATCTAGTTCATCTTATACACTACAAGTGAGTTTCCACAATGTGGAGTCACAGAGGTACATTTCGGACTCCTTACCTCTTCCGGTTCCCAAATTAGGTCCATTTGATGTTCCTCCCTTGGATTGAGACCGTTTCACTCATGTTTGTCCTCATAGTCATGTGTAGAACCTATTAATCCATGTTTGGATAAGTATGGGTCCATCTAGTTCATCTTATACACTACAAGTGAGTTTCCACAATGTGGAGTCACAGAGGTACATTTCGGACTCCTTACCTCTTCCGGTTCCCAAATTAGGTCCATTTGATGTTCCTCCCTTGGATTGAGACCGTTTCACTCATGTTTGTCCTCATAGTCATGTGTAGAACCTATTAATCCATGTTTGGATAAGTATGGGTCCATCTAGTTCATCTTATACACTACAAGTGAGTTTCCACAATGTGGAGTCACAGAGGTACATTTCGGACTCCTTACCTCTTCCGGTTCCCAAATTAGGTCCATTTGATGTTCCTCCCTTGGATTGAGACCGTTTCACTCATGTTTGTCCTCATAGTCATGTGTAGAACCTATTAATCCATGTTTGGAGTATGGGTCCATCTAGTTCATCTTATACACTACAAGTGAGTTTCCACAATGTGGAGTCACAGAGGTACATTTCGGACTCCTTACCTCTTCCGGTTCCCAAATTAGGTCCATTTGATGTTCCTCCCTTGGATTGAGACCGTTTCACTCATGTTTGTCCTCATAGTCATGTGTAGAACCTATTAATCCATGTTTGGGTAAGTATGGGTCCATCTAGTTCATCTTATACACTACAAGTGAGTTTCCACAATGTGGAGTCACAGAGGTACATTTCGGACTCCTTACCTCTTCCGGTTCCCAAATTAGGTCCATTTGATGTTCCTCCCTTGGATTGAGACCGTTTCACTCATGTTTGTCCTCATAGTCATGTGTAGAACCTATTAATCCATGTTTGGGTAAGTATGGGTCCATCTAGTTCATCTTATACACTACAAGTGAGTTTCCACAATGTGGAGTCACAGAGGTACATTTCGGACTCCTTACCTCTTCCGGTTCCCAAATTAGGTCCATTTGATGTTCCTCCCTTGGATTGAGACCGTTTCACTCATGTTTGTCCTCATAGTCATGTGTAGAACCTATTAATCCATGTTTGGTAAGTATGGGTCCATCTAGTTCATCTTATACACTACAAGTGAGTTTCCACAATGTGGAGTCACAGAGGTACATTTCGGACTCCTTACCTCTTCCGGTTCCCAAATTAGGTCCATTTGATGTTCCTCCCTTGGATTGAGACCGTTTCACTCATGTTTGTCCTCATAGTCATGTGTAGAACCTATTAATCCATGTTTGGATAAGTATGGGTCCATCTAGTTCATCTTATACACTACAAGTGAGTTTCCACAATGTGGAGTCACAGAGGTACATTTCGGACTCCTTACCTCTTCCGGTTCCCAAATTAGGTCCATTTGATGTTCCTCCCTTGGATTGAGACCGTTTCACTCATGTTTGTCCTCATAGTCATGTGTAGAACCTATTAATCCATGTTTGGTAAGTATGGGTCCATCTAGTTCATCTTATACACTACAAGTGAGTTTCCACAATGTGGAGTCACAGAGGTACATTTCGGACTCCTTACCTCTTCCGGTTCCCAAATTAGGTCCATTTGATGTTCCTCCCTTGGATTGAGACCGTTTCACTCATGTTTGTCCTCATAGTCATGTGTAGAACCTATTAATCCATGTTTGGGTAAGTATGGGTCCATCTAGTTCATCTTATACACTACAAGTGAGTTTCCACAATGTGGAGTCACAGAGGTACATTTCGGACTCCTTACCTCTTCCGGTTCCCAAATTAGGTCCATTTGATGTTCCTCCCTTGGATTGAGACCGTTTCACTCATGTTTGTCCTCATAGTCATGTGTAGAACCTATTAATCCATGTTTGGGTAAGTATGGGTCCATCTAGTTCATCTTATACACTACAAGTGAGTTTCCACAATGTGGAGTCACAGAGGTACATTTCGGACTCCTTACCTCTTCCGGTTCCCAAATTAGGTCCATTTGATGTTCCTCCCTTGGATTGAGACCGTTTCACTCATGTTTGTCCTCATAGTCATGTGTAGAACCTATTAATCCATGTTTGGTAAGTATGGGTCCATCTAGTTCATCTTATACACTACAAGTGAGTTTCCACAATGTGGAGTCACAGAGGTACATTTCGGACTCCTTACCTCTTCCGGTTCCCAAATTAGGTCCATTTGATGTTCCTCCCTTGGATTGAGACCGTTTCACTCATGTTTGTCCTCATAGTCATGTGTAGAACCTATTAATCCATGTTTGGTAAGTATGGGTCCATCTAGTTCATCTTATACACTACAAGTGAGTTTCCACAATGTGGAGTCACAGAGGTACATTTCGGACTCCTTACCTCTTCCGGTTCCCAAATTAGGTCCATTTGATGTTCCTCCCTTGGATTGAGACCGTTTCACTCATGTTTGTCCTCATAGTCATGTGTAGAACCTATTAATCCATGTTTGGTAAGTATGGGTCCATCTAGTTCATCTTATACACTACAAGTGAGTTTCCACAATGTGGAGTCACAGAGGTACATTTCGGACTCCTTACCTCTTCCGGTTCCCAAATTAGGTCCATTTGATGTTCCTCCCTTGGATTGAGACCGTTTCACTCATGTTTGTCCTCATAGTCATGTGTAGAACCTATTAATCCATGTTTGGGTAAGTATGGGTCCATCTAGTTCATCTTATACACTACAAGTGAGTTTCCACAATGTGGAGTCACAGAGGTACATTTCGGACTCCTTACCTCTTCCGGTTCCCAAATTAGGTCCATTTGATGTTCCTCCCTTGGATTGAGACCGTTTCACTCATGTTTGTCCTCATAGTCATGTGTAGAACCTATTAATCCATGTTTGGTAAGTATGGGTCCATCTAGTTCATCTTATACACTACAAGTGAGTTTCCACAATGTGGAGTCACAGAGGTACATTTCGGACTCCTTACCTCTTCCGGTTCCCAAATTAGGTCCATTTGATGTTCCTCCCTTGGATTGAGACCGTTTCACTCATGTTTGTCCTCATAGTCATGTGTAGAACCTATTAATCCATGTTTGGTAAGTATGGGTCCATCTAGTTCATCTTATACACTACAAGTGAGTTTCCACAATGTGGAGTCACAGAGGTACATTTCGGACTCCTTACCTCTTCCGGTTCCCAAATTAGGTCCATTTGATGTTCCTCCCTTGGATTGAGACCGTTTCACTCATGTTTGTCCTCATAGTCATGTGTAGAACCTATTAATCCATGTTTGGTAAGTATGGGTCCATCTAGTTCATCTTATACACTACAAGTGAGTTTCCACAATGTGGAGTCACAGAGGTACATTTCGGACTCCTTACCTCTTCCGGTTCCCAAATTAGGTCCATTTGATGTTCCTCCCTTGGATTGAGACCGTTTCACTCATGTTTGTCCTCATAGTCATGTGTAGAACCTATTAATCCATGTTTGGTAAGTATGGGTCCATCTAGTTCATCTTATACACTACAAGTGAGTTTCCACAATGTGGAGTCACAGAGGTACATTTCGGACTCCTTACCTCTTCCGGTTCCCAAATTAGGTCCATTTGATGTTCCTCCCTTGGATTGAGACCGTTTCACTCATGTTTGTCCTCATAGTCATGTGTAGAACCTATTAATCCATGTTTGGGTAAGTATGGGTCCATCTAGTTCATCTTATACACTACAAGTGAGTTTCCACAATGTGGAGTCACAGAGGTACATTTCGGACTCCTTACCTCTTCCGGTTCCCAAATTAGGTCCATTTGATGTTCCTCCCTTGGATTGAGACCGTTTCACTCATGTTTGTCCTCATAGTCATGTGTAGAACCTATTAATCCATGTTTGGTAAGTATGGGTCCATCTAGTTCATCTTATACACTACAAGTGAGTTTCCACAATGTGGAGTCACAGAGGTACATTTCGGACTCCTTACCTCTTCCGGTTCCCAAATTAGGTCCATTTGATGTTCCTCCCTTGGATTGAGACCGTTTCACTCATGTTTGTCCTCATAGTCATGTGTAGAACCTATTAATCCATGTTTGGTAAGTATGGGTCCATCTAGTTCATCTTATACACTACAAGTGAGTTTCCACAATGTGGAGTCACAGAGGTACATTTCGGACTCCTTACCTCTTCCGGTTCCCAAATTAGGTCCATTTGATGTTCCTCCCTTGGATTGAGACCGTTTCACTCATGTTTGTCCTCATAGTCATGTGTAGAACCTATTAATCCATGTTTGGGTAAGTATGGGTCCATCTAGTTCATCTTATACACTACAAGTGAGTTTCCACAATGTGGAGTCACAGAGGTACATTTCGGACTCCTTACCTCTTCCGGTTCCCAAATTAGGTCCATTTGATGTTCCTCCCTTGGATTGAGACCGTTTCACTCATGTTTGTCCTCATAGTCATGTGTAGAACCTATTAATCCATGTTTGGGTAAGTATGGGTCCATCTAGTTCATCTTATACACTACAAGTGAGTTTCCACAATGTGGAGTCACAGAGGTACATTTCGGACTCCTTACCTCTTCCGGTTCCCAAATTAGGTCCATTTGATGTTCCTCCCTTGGATTGAGACCGTTTCACTCATGTTTGTCCTCATAGTCATGTGTAGAACCTATTAATCCATGTTTGGGTAAGTATGGGTCCATCTAGTTCATCTTATACACTACAAGTGAGTTTCCACAATGTGGAGTCACAGAGGTACATTTCGGACTCCTTACCTCTTCCGGTTCCCAAATTAGGTCCATTTGATGTTCCTCCCTTGGATTGAGACCGTTTCACTCATGTTTGTCCTCATAGTCATGTGTAGAACCTATTAATCCATGTTTGGGTAAGTATGGGTCCATCTAGTTCATCTTATACACTACAAGTGAGTTTCCACAATGTGGAGTCACAGAGGTACATTTCGGACTCCTTACCTCTTCCGGTTCCCAAATTAGGTCCATTTGATGTTCCTCCCTTGGATTGAGACCGTTTCACTCATGTTTGTCCTCATAGTCATGTGTAGAACCTATTAATCCATGTTTGGGTAAGTATGGGTCCATCTAGTTCATCTTATACACTACAAGTGAGTTTCCACAATGTGGAGTCACAGAGGTACATTTCGGACTCCTTACCTCTTCCGGTTCCCAAATTAGGTCCATTTGATGTTCCTCCCTTGGATTGAGACCGTTTCACTCATGTTTGTCCTCATAGTCATGTGTAGAACCTATTAATCCATGTTTGGGTAAGTATGGGTCCATCTAGTTCATCTTATACACTACAAGTGAGTTTCCACAATGTGGAGTCACAGAGGTACATTTCGGACTCCTTACCTCTTCCGGTTCCCAAATTAGGTCCATTTGATGTTCCTCCCTTGGATTGAGACCGTTTCACTCATGTTTGTCCTCATAGTCATGTGTAGAACCTATTAATCCATGTTTGGGTAAGTATGGGTCCATCTAGTTCATCTTATACACTACAAGTGAGTTTCCACAATGTGGAGTCACAGAGGTACATTTCGGACTCCTTACCTCTTCCGGTTCCCAAATTAGGTCCATTTGATGTTCCTCCCTTGGATTGAGACCGTTTCACTCATGTTTGTCCTCATAGTCATGTGTAGAACCTATTAATCCATGTTTGGGTAAGTATGGGTCCATCTAGTTCATCTTATACACTACAAGTGAGTTTCCACAATGTGGAGTCACAGAGGTACATTTCGGACTCCTTACCTCTTCCGGTTCCCAAATTAGGTCCATTTGATGTTCCTCCCTTGGATTGAGACCGTTTCACTCATGTTTGTCCTCATAGTCATGTGTAGAACCTATTAATCCATGTTTGGGTAAGTATGGGTCCATCTAGTTCATCTTATACACTACAAGTGAGTTTCCACAATGTGGAGTCACAGAGGTACATTTCGGACTCCTTACCTCTTCCGGTTCCCAAATTAGGTCCATTTGATGTTCCTCCCTTGGATTGAGACCGTTTCACTCATGTTTGTCCTCATAGTCATGTGTAGAACCTATTAATCCATGTTTGGGTAAGTATGGGTCCATCTAGTTCATCTTATACACTACAAGTGAGTTTCCACAATGTGGAGTCACAGAGGTACATTTCGGACTCCTTACCTCTTCCGGTTCCCAAATTAGGTCCATTTGATGTTCCTCCCTTGGATTGAGACCGTTTCACTCATGTTTGTCCTCATAGTCATGTGTAGAACCTATTAATCCATGTTTGGGTAAGTATGGGTCCATCTAGTTCATCTTATACACTACAAGTGAGTTTCCACAATGTGGAGTCACAGAGGTACATTTCGGACTCCTTACCTCTTCCGGTTCCCAAATTAGGTCCATTTGATGTTCCTCCCTTGGATTGAGACCGTTTCACTCATGTTTGTCCTCATAGTCATGTGTAGAACCTATTAATCCATGTTTGGGTAAGTATGGGTCCATCTAGTTCATCTTATACACTACAAGTGAGTTTCCACAATGTGGAGTCACAGAGGTACATTTCGGACTCCTTACCTCTTCCGGTTCCCAAATTAGGTCCATTTGATGTTCCTCCCTTGGATTGAGACCGTTTCACTCATGTTTGTCCTCATAGTCATGTGTAGAACCTATTAATCCATGTTTGGGTAAGTATGGGTCCATCTAGTTCATCTTATACACTACAAGTGAGTTTCCACAATGTGGAGTCACAGAGGTACATTTCGGACTCCTTACCTCTTCCGGTTCCCAAATTAGGTCCATTTGATGTTCCTCCCTTGGATTGAGACCGTTTCACTCATGTTTGTCCTCATAGTCATGTGTAGAACCTATTAATCCATGTTTGGGTAAGTATGGGTCCATCTAGTTCATCTTATACACTACAAGTGAGTTTCCACAATGTGGAGTCACAGAGGTACATTTCGGACTCCTTACCTCTTCCGGTTCCCAAATTAGGTCCATTTGATGTTCCTCCCTTGGATTGAGACCGTTTCACTCATGTTTGTCCTCATAGTCATGTGTAGAACCTATTAATCCATGTTTGGGTAAGTATGGGTCCATCTAGTTCATCTTATACACTACAAGTGAGTTTCCACAATGTGGAGTCACAGAGGTACATTTCGGACTCCTTACCTCTTCCGGTTCCCAAATTAGGTCCATTTGATGTTCCTCCCTTGGATTGAGACCGTTTCACTCATGTTTGTCCTCATAGTCATGTGTAGAACCTATTAATCCATGTTTGGGTAAGTATGGGTCCATCTAGTTCATCTTATACACTACAAGTGAGTTTCCACAATGTGGAGTCACAGAGGTACATTTCGGACTCCTTACCTCTTCCGGTTCCCAAATTAGGTCCATTTGATGTTCCTCCCTTGGATTGAGACCGTTTCACTCATGTTTGTCCTCATAGTCATGTGTAGAACCTATTAATCCATGTTTGGGTAAGTATGGGTCCATCTAGTTCATCTTATACACTACAAGTGAGTTTCCACAATGTGGAGTCACAGAGGTACATTTCGGACTCCTTACCTCTTCCGGTTCCCAAATTAGGTCCATTTGATGTTCCTCCCTTGGATTGAGACCGTTTCACTCATGTTTGTCCTCATAGTCATGTGTAGAACCTATTAATCCATGTTTGGGTAAGTATGGGTCCATCTAGTTCATCTTATACACTACAAGTGAGTTTCCACAATGTGGAGTCACAGAGGTACATTTCGGACTCCTTACCTCTTCCGGTTCCCAAATTAGGTCCATTTGATGTTCCTCCCTTGGATTGAGACCGTTTCACTCATGTTTGTCCTCATAGTCATGTGTAGAACCTATTAATCCATGTTTGGGTAAGTATGGGTCCATCTAGTTCATCTTATACACTACAAGTGAGTTTCCACAATGTGGAGTCACAGAGGTACATTTCGGACTCCTTACCTCTTCCGGTTCCCAAATTAGGTCCATTTGATGTTCCTCCCTTGGATTGAGACCGTTTCACTCATGTTTGTCCTCATAGTCATGTGTAGAACCTATTAATCCATGTTTGGGTAAGTATGGGTCCATCTAGTTCATCTTATACACTACAAGTGAGTTTCCACAATGTGGAGTCACAGAGGTACATTTCGGACTCCTTACCTCTTCCGGTTCCCAAATTAGGTCCATTTGATGTTCCTCCCTTGGATTGAGACCGTTTCACTCATGTTTGTCCTCATAGTCATGTGTAGAACCTATTAATCCATGTTTGGGTAAGTATGGGTCCATCTAGTTCATCTTATACACTACAAGTGAGTTTCCACAATGTGGAGTCACAGAGGTACATTTCGGACTCCTTACCTCTTCCGGTTCCCAAATTAGGTCCATTTGATGTTCCTCCCTTGGATTGAGACCGTTTCACTCATGTTTGTCCTCATAGTCATG
Organism: Microthlaspi erraticum; assembly: GCA_902728155.2. Lineage (NCBI taxonomy): Eukaryota > Viridiplantae > Streptophyta > Magnoliopsida > Brassicales > Brassicaceae > Microthlaspi > Microthlaspi erraticum. The sequence goes on along the minus strand of CACVBM020000216.1, from coordinate 5,223 downwards.
TGTAGAACCTATTAATCCATGTTTGGGTAAGTATGGGTCCATCTAGTTCATCTTATACACTACAAGTGAGTTTCCACAATGTGGAGTCACAGAGGTACATTTCGGACTCCTTACCTCTTCCGGTTCCCAAATTAGGTCCATTTGATGTTCCTCCCTTGGATTGAGACCGTTTCACTCATGTTTGTCCTCATAGTCATGTGTAGAACCTATTAATCCATGTTTGGGTAAGTATGGGTCCATCTAGTTCATCTTATACACTACAAGTGAGTTTCCACAATGTGGAGTCACAGAGGTACATTTCGGACTCCTTACCTCTTCCGGTTCCCAAATTAGGTCCATTTGATGTTCCTCCCTTGGATTGAGACCGTTTCACTCATGTTTGTCCTCATAGTCATGTGTAGAACCTATTAATCCATGTTTGGGTAAGTATGGGTCCATCTAGTTCATCTTATACACTACAAGTGAGTTTCCACAATGTGGAGTCACAGAGGTACATTTCGGACTCCTTACCTCTTCCGGTTCCCAAATTAGGTCCATTTGATGTTCCTCCCTTGGATTGAGACCGTTTCACTCATGTTTGTCCTCATAGTCATGTGTAGAACCTATTAATCCATGTTTGGGTAAGTATGGGTCCATCTAGTTCATCTTATACACTACAAGTGAGTTTCCACAATGTGGAGTCACAGAGGTACATTTCGGACTCCTTACCTCTTCCGGTTCCCAAATTAGGTCCATTTGATGTTCCTCCCTTGGATTGAGACCGTTTCACTCATGTTTGTCCTCATAGTCATGTGTAGAACCTATTAATCCATGTTTGGGTAAGTATGGGTCCATCTAGTTCATCTTATACACTACAAGTGAGTTTCCACAATGTGGAGTCACAGAGGTACATTTCGGACTCCTTACCTCTTCCGGTTCCCAAATTAGGTCCATTTGATGTTCCTCCCTTGGATTGAGACCGTTTCACTCATGTTTGTCCTCATAGTCATGTGTAGAACCTATTAATCCATGTTTGGGTAAGTATGGGTCCATCTAGTTCATCTTATACACTACAAGTGAGTTTCCACAATGTGGAGTCACAGAGGTACATTTCGGACTCCTTACCTCTTCCGGTTCCCAAATTAGGTCCATTTGATGTTCCTCCCTTGGATTGAGACCGTTTCACTCATGTTTGTCCTCATAGTCATGTGTAGAACCTATTAATCCATGTTTGGGTAAGTATGGGTCCATCTAGTTCATCTTATACACTACAAGTGAGTTTCCACAATGTGGAGTCACAGAGGTACATTTCGGACTCCTTACCTCTTCCGGTTCCCAAATTAGGTCCATTTGATGTTCCTCCCTTGGATTGAGACCGTTTCACTCATGTTTGTCCTCATAGTCATGTGTAGAACCTATTAATCCATGTTTGGGTAAGTATGGGTCCATCTAGTTCATCTTATACACTACAAGTGAGTTTCCACAATGTGGAGTCACAGAGGTACATTTCGGACTCCTTACCTCTTCCGGTTCCCAAATTAGGTCCATTTGATGTTCCTCCCTTGGATTGAGACCGTTTCACTCATGTTTGTCCTCATAGTCATGTGTAGAACCTATTAATCCATGTTTGGGTAAGTATGGGTCCATCTAGTTCATCTTATACACTACAAGTGAGTTTCCACAATGTGGAGTCACAGAGGTACATTTCGGACTCCTTACCTCTTCCGGTTCCCAAATTAGGTCCATTTGATGTTCCTCCCTTGGATTGAGACCGTTTCACTCATGTTTGTCCTCATAGTCATGTGTAGAACCTATTAATCCATGTTTGGGTAAGTATGGGTCCATCTAGTTCATCTTATACACTACAAGTGAGTTTCCACAATGTGGAGTCACAGAGGTACATTTCGGACTCCTTACCTCTTCCGGTTCCCAAATTAGGTCCATTTGATGTTCCTCCCTTGGATTGAGACCGTTTCACTCATGTTTGTCCTCATAGTCATGTGTAGAACCTATTAATCCATGTTTGGGTAAGTATGGGTCCATCTAGTTCATCTTATACACTACAAGTGAGTTTCCACAATGTGGAGTCACAGAGGTACATTTCGGACTCCTTACCTCTTCCGGTTCCCAAATTAGGTCCATTTGATGTTCCTCCCTTGGATTGAGACCGTTTCACTCATGTTTGTCCTCATAGTCATGTGTAGAACCTATTAATCCATGTTTGGGTAAGTATGGGTCCATCTAGTTCATCTTATACACTACAAGTGAGTTTCCACAATGTGGAGTCACAGAGGTACATTTCGGACTCCTTACCTCTTCCGGTTCCCAAATTAGGTCCATTTGATGTTCCTCCCTTGGATTGAGACCGTTTCACTCATGTTTGTCCTCATAGTCATGTGTAGAACCTATTAATCCATGTTTGGGTAAGTATGGGTCCATCTAGTTCATCTTATACACTACAAGTGAGTTTCCACAATGTGGAGTCACAGAGGTACATTTCGGACTCCTTACCTCTTCCGGTTCCCAAATTAGGTCCATTTGATGTTCCTCCCTTGGATTGAGACCGTTTCACTCATGTTTGTCCTCATAGTCATGTGTAGAACCTATTAATCCATGTTTGGGTAAGTATGGGTCCATCTAGTTCATCTTATACACTACAAGTGAGTTTCCACAATGTGGAGTCACAGAGGTACATTTCGGACTCCTTACCTCTTCCGGTTCCCAAATTAGGTCCATTTGATGTTCCTCCCTTGGATTGAGACCGTTTCACTCATGTTTGTCCTCATAGTCATGTGTAGAACCTATTAATCCATGTTTGGGTAAGTATGGGTCCATCTAGTTCATCTTATACACTACAAGTGAGTTTCCACAATGTGGAGTCACAGAGGTACATTTCGGACTCCTTACCTCTTCCGGTTCCCAAATTAGGTCCATTTGATGTTCCTCCCTTGGATTGAGACCGTTTCACTCATGTTTGTCCTCATAGTCATGTGTAGAACCTATTAATCCATGTTTGGGTAAGTATGGGTCCATCTAGTTCATCTTATACACTACAAGTGAGTTTCCACAATGTGGAGTCACAGAGGTACATTTCGGACTCCTTACCTCTTCCGGTTCCCAAATTAGGTCCATTTGATGTTCCTCCCTTGGATTGAGACCGTTTCACTCATGTTTGTCCTCATAGTCATGTGTAGAACCTATTAATCCATGTTTGGGTAAGTATGGGTCCATCTAGTTCATCTTATACACTACAAGTGAGTTTCCACAATGTGGAGTCACAGAGGTACATTTCGGACTCCTTACCTCTTCCGGTTCCCAAATTAGGTCCATTTGATGTTCCTCCCTTGGATTGAGACCGTTTCACTCATGTTTGTCCTCATAGTCATGTGTAGAACCTATTAATCCATGTTTGGGTAAGTATGGGTCCATCTAGTTCATCTTATACACTACAAGTGAGTTTCCACAATGTGGAGTCACAGAGGTACATTTCGGACTCCTTACCTCTTCCGGTTCCCAAATTAGGTCCATTTGATGTTCCTCCCTTGGATTGAGACCGTTTCACTCATGTTTGTCCTCATAGTCATGTGTAGAACCTATTAATCCATGTTTGGGTAAGTATGGGTCCATCTAGTTCATCTTATACACTACAAGTGAGTTTCCACAATGTGGAGTCACAGAGGTACATTTCGGACTCCTTACCTCTTCCGGTTCCCAAATTAGGTCCATTTGATGTTCCTCCCTTGGATTGAGACCGTTTCACTCATGTTTGTCCTCATAGTCATGTGTAGAACCTATTAATCCATGTTTGGGTAAGTATGGGTCCATCTAGTTCATCTTATACACTACAAGTGAGTTTCCACAATGTGGAGTCACAGAGGTACATTTCGGACTCCTTACCTCTTCCGGTTCCCAAATTAGGTCCATTTGATGTTCCTCCCTTGGATTGAGACCGTTTCACTCATGTTTGTCCTCATAGTCATGTGTAGAACCTATTAATCCATGTTTGGGTAAGTATGGGTCCATCTAGTTCATCTTATACACTACAAGTGAGTTTCCACAATGTGGAGTCACAGAGGTACATTTCGGACTCCTTACCTCTTCCGGTTCCCAAATTAGGTCCATTTGATGTTCCTCCCTTGGATTGAGACCGTTTCACTCATGTTTGTCCTCATAGTCATGTGTAGAACCTATTAATCCATGTTTGGGTAAGTATGGGTCCATCTAGTTCATCTTATACACTACAAGTGAGTTTCCACAATGTGGAGTCACAGAGGTACATTTCGGACTCCTTACCTCTTCCGGTTCCCAAATTAGGTCCATTTGATGTTCCTCCCTTGGATTGAGACCGTTTCACTCATGTTTGTCCTCATAGTCATGTGTAGAACCTATTAATCCATGTTTGGGTAAGTATGGGTCCATCTAGTTCATCTTATACACTACAAGTGAGTTTCCACAATGTGGAGTCACAGAGGTACATTTCGGACTCCTTACCTCTTCCGGTTCCCAAATTAGGTCCATTTGATGTTCCTCCCTTGGATTGAGACCGTTTCACTCATGTTTGTCCTCATAGTCATGTGTAGAACCTATTAATCCATGTTTGGGTAAGTATGGGTCCATCTAGTTCATCTTATACACTACAAGTGAGTTTCCACAATGTGGAGTCACAGAGGTACATTTCGGACTCCTTACCTCTTCCGGTTCCCAAATTAGGTCCATTTGATGTTCCTCCCTTGGATTGAGACCGTTTCACTCATGTTTGTCCTCATAGTCATGTGTAGAACCTATTAATCCATGTTTGGGTAAGTATGGGTCCATCTAGTTCATCTTATACACTACAAGTGAGTTTCCACAATGTGGAGTCACAGAGGTACATTTCGGACTCCTTACCTCTTCCGGTTCCCAAATTAGGTCCATTTGATGTTCCTCCCTTGGATTGAGACCGTTTCACTCATGTTTGTCCTCATAGTCATGTGTAGAACCTATTAATCCATGTTTGGGTAAGTATGGGTCCATCTAGTTCATCTTATACACTACAAGTGAGTTTCCACAATGTGGAGTCACAGAGGTACATTTCGGACTCCTTACCTCTTCCGGTTCCCAAATTAGGTCCATTTGATGTTCCTCCCTTGGATTGAGACCGTTTCACTCATGTTTGTCCTCATAGTCATGTGTAGAACCTATTAATCCATGTTTGGGTAAGTATGGGTCCATCTAGTTCATCTTATACACTACTACAAGTGAGTT